>JANJGN010000013.1:9760539-10360539 GCA_026770705.1 Isurus oxyrinchus
TCATTCACTCACTAAATCCCAGGGGTTTCAGCCATTCAGACACTACAGGCGTAGAGACTCATCAAACACTCACTAAAGACCTGGACTTTCATCATTCACACACAAAAGGCCTGGAGGTTCATCATTCACACACTACAGGCCTGGAGTTTCATCATTCACTCACGGCAAGCCTGGAGTTTCATCTTTCACACACTACAGGCCTGGAGTTTCATCATTCACTCATTACAGGCCTGGCGTTTCATAATTCACTCACTACAGGCCTGGAGTTTCATCATTCACTCACCACAGGCCTGGAGTTTCATCATTCACTCTCTACAGGCCTGGAGATTCATCATTCACTCTCTGCAGGCCTGGATTTTCATCATTCACTGACTACAGGCCCTTTGTTTCATCATTCAGTCACTACAGACCTGGAGATTCATCATTCACTCACTACAGGCCTGGAGTTTCATCATTCACTCACTACAAGCCTGGAGTTACATCATTCACTTACTACAGGCGTGGAGTTTCATCATTCACTCACTACAGACCTGGAGTTTCATCATTCACACACTACAGGCCTGGAGTTTCATCATTCACAGACTACAGGCCTGGAGTTTCATCATTCACTTACTACAGACCTGGAGTTTCATCATTAACTCACTACAGGCCTGGAATTTCAGCCATTCACTCACTACAGGCCTGGAGTTTCATCATTCACTCACTTCAGGCCTGGAGTTTCATCATTCACACACTACAGGCCTGGAGTTTCATCATTAACTCACTACAGGCCTGGAGTTTCATCATTCACTCACTACAGGCCTGGAGTTTCATCATTCACACACTACAGGCCTGGAGTTTCATCATTCACTCATTACAAGCGTGGAGTTTCATCATTCAGTCACTACAGGCCTGGAGTTTCAGCCACTCACTCAGTACAGGCCTCGGGTTTACTCATTCACACACTTCAGGCCTGGAATTTCATCATTCACTCATTGCAGGCCTGGAGTATCATCATTAACTCACTGGAGGCCTGGAGTTTCATCATTCACTCACTACAGACCTGGAGTTTCATCATTCACTCAAAACAGGCCTGGAGTTTCATCATTCACTCACTACAGGCCTGGAGTTTCATCATTAACTTACTACAATCCTGGGGTTTCATCATTCAATGACTACAGGCCTGGTGTTTCAGCCATTCGCTCACTACAAACCTGGAGTTTCATCATTCACACACTACAGGTCTGGAGTTCATCATTCAATTACTACAGGCCTGGAGGTCAATCATTCACTCACTACAGGACTGGAGTTTCATCATTCACACACTACAGGCCTGGAGTTTCATCCATTCATTCACTGCAGGCCTGTTGTTACGTCATTCACAGACTACAGGGATGAAGTTTCATCATTCACACAATACAGACCTGGAGTTTCATCATTCACACACTACAGGCCTGGGATTTGAGCCATTTACTCACTACAGGCCTGTAGTTTCATCTTTCACACACTACAGTCCTGGAGTTTCATCATTCACTTACTACGGGCCTGGAGTTTCATCATTCACTCATTACAGGTCTGGAGTTTGATCATTCACTTACTACAGGCCTGGAGTTTCTTCATTCACTTACTAGAGGCCTGGAGTGTAATTCTTCACACACCTCAGGCCTGGAGTTTCATCATTCACTTACTACATTCCTGGAGTTTCATCATTCAATCAGTACAGGCTTGGAGTTTCATCGTTCACTCACTGCTGGCCTGGAGTTTCATCATTCACTCACTACATGCCTGGAGTTTCATCATTCACTCACTACAGGCCTGGAGTTTCATCATTCACTCACTGCAGGCCTGGAGTTTCATCATTCACTCACTACAGGCCTGGGGTTTCATCATTCACTCACTACAGGCCTGGATTTTCATCATTCACTCACTACAGACCTGGAGTTTCATCATTAACTCACTACAGGCCTGGAATTTCAGCCATTCACTCACTACAGGCCTGGAGTTTCATCATTCACACACTACAGGCCTGGAGTTTCATCATTCACTCACTTCAGGCCTGGAGTTTCATCATTCACACACTACAGGCCTGGAGTTTCATCATTAACTCACTACAGGCCTGGAGTTTCATCATTCACTCACTACAGGCCTGGAGTTTCATCATTCACACACTACAGGCCTGGAGTTTCATCATTCACTCATTACAGGCGTGGAGTTTCATCATTCAGTCACTACAGGCCTGGAGTTTCAGCCATTCACTCAGTACAGGCCTCGGGTTTACTCATTCGCACACTTCAGGCCTGGAGTTTCATCATTCACTCATTGCAGGCCTGGAGTATCATCATTAACTCACTGGAGGCCTGGAGTTTCATCATTCATTCACCACAGACCTGGAGTTTCATCATTCACTCAAAACAGGCCTGGAGTTTCATCATTCACTCACTACAGGCCTGGAGTTTCATCATTAACTTACTACAATCCTGGGGTTTCATCATTCAATGACTACAGGCCTGGTGTTTTCAGCCATTCGCTCACTACAAACCTGGAGTTTCATCATTCACACACTACAGGTCTGGAGTTTCATCATTCAATTACTACAGGCCTGGAGGTCAATCATTCACTCACTACAGGACTGGAGTTTCATCATTCACACACTACAGGCCTGGAGTTTCATCCATTCATTCACTGCAGGCCTGTTGTTACGTCATTCACAGACTACAGGGATGAAGTTTCATCATTCACACAATACAGACCTGGAGTTTCATCATTCACACACTACAGGCCTGGGATTTGAGCCATTTACTCACTACAGGCCTGTAGTTTCCTCATTCACACACTACAGTCCTGGAGTTTCATCATTCACTTACTACGGGCCTGGAGTTTCATCATTCACTCATTTCAGGTCTGGAGTTTCATCATTCACTTACTACAGGCCTGGAGTGTAATTCTTCACACACCTCAGGCCTGGAGTTTCATCATACACTTACTACATTCCTGGAGCTTCATCATTCAATCAGTACAGGCTTGGAGTTTCATCGTTCACTCACTGCTGGCCTGGAGTTTCATCATTCACTCACTACATGCCTGGAGTTTCATCATTCACTCACTACAGGCCTTGAGTTTGAGCCATTTACTCACTACAGGCCTGTAGTTACATCATTCACACACTACAGGCCTGGAGTTTCATCATTCACTTACTACAGGCCTGGAGTTTCATCATTCACTCACTACAGGCCTGGAGTTTCATCATTCACTCACTACAGGCCTTGAGTTTCTTCATTCAATTACTACAGGCCTGGAGTTTCATCATTCACTTACTACAGGCCTGCAGTTTCATCATTCATTCACTACAGGCTTGGAGTTTCATCGTTCACTCTCTACTGGCCTGGAGTTTCAGCCATTCACTCAGTACAGGCCTCGTGTTTCCTCATTCACACACTTCAGGCCTGGAGTTTCATCATTCACAAACTGCAGGCCTGGAGCTTCAGCCATTCACTCACAAGAGGCCTGGAGTTTCATCAGTCACTCACTAAAGGCCTGGAAGTTCAGCCATTCACACACTACAGGCCTGGAGTTTCATCATTCACTCACTACAGGCCTGGAGCTTCATCATTCACTCACTACAGGCCTGGAGTTTCATCTTTCACGCACTACAGGCCTGGGGTTTCATCATTCACTCACGACAGGCCTGGGGTTTCATTCACTCACTACAGGCCTGGAGTTTCATCATTCACTCACTACAGGCCTGGAGTTTCATCATTCACTCACTACAGGCCTTGCGTTTCATCATTCAATCACTACTGGCCTGGAGTTTCATCATTCACTCACTACAGGCCTGGAGTTTCATCATTCACTCACTACAGGCCTGGACTTTCATCATTCACTCAGTACAGGCCTGGATTTTCATCATTCACTCACTACAGGCCTGGAGTTTCATCATTCACTCACTAAATCCCAGGGGTTTCAGCCATTCAGACACTACAGGCGTAGAGACTCATCAAACACTCACTAAAGACCTGGACTTTCATCATTCACACACAAAAGGCCTGGAGGTTCATCATTCACACACTACAGGCCTGGAGTTTCATCATTCACTCACGGCAAGCCTGGAGTTTCATCTTTCACACACTACAGGCCTGGAGTTTCATCATTCACTCATTACAGGCCTGGCGTTTCATAATTCACTCACTACAGGCCTGGAGTTTCATCATTCACTCACCACAGGCCTGGAGTTTCATCATTCACTCTCTACAGGCCTGGAGATTCATCATTCACTCTCTGCAGGCCTGGATTTTCATCATTCACTGACTACAGGCCCTTTGTTTCATCATTCAGTCACTACAGACCTGGAGATTCATCATTCACTCACTACAGGCCTGGAGTTTCATCATTCACTCACTACAAGCCTGGAGTTACATCATTCACTTACTACAGGCGTGGAGTTTCATCATTCACTCACTACAGACCTGGAGTTTCATCATTCACACACTACAGGCCTGGAGTTTCATCATTCACAGACTACAGGCCTGGAGTTTCATCATTCACTTACTACAGACCTGGAGTTTCATCATTAACTCACTACAGGCCTGGAATTTCAGCCATTCACTCACTACAGGCCTGGAGTTTCATCATTCACTCACTTCAGGCCTGGAGTTTCATCATTCACACACTACAGGCCTGGAGTTTCATCATTAACTCACTACAGGCCTGGAGTTTCATCATTCACTCACTACAGGCCTGGAGTTTCATCATTCACACACTACAGGCCTGGAGTTTCATCATTCACTCATTACAAGCGTGGAGTTTCATCATTCAGTCACTACAGGCCTGGAGTTTCAGCCACTCACTCAGTACAGGCCTCGGGTTTACTCATTCACACACTTCAGGCCTGGAATTTCATCATTCACTCATTGCAGGCCTGGAGTATCATCATTAACTCACTGGAGGCCTGGAGTTTCATCATTCACTCACTACAGACCTGGAGTTTCATCATTCACTCAAAACAGGCCTGGAGTTTCATCATTCACTCACTACAGGCCTGGAGTTTCATCATTAACTTACTACAATCCTGGGGTTTCATCATTCAATGACTACAGGCCTGGTGTTTCAGCCATTCGCTCACTACAAACCTGGAGTTTCATCATTCACACACTACAGGTCTGGAGTTTCATCATTCAATTACTACAGGCCTGGAGGTCAATCATTCACTCACTACAGGACTGGAGTTTCATCATTCACACACTACAGGCCTGGAGTTTCATCCATTCATTCACTGCAGGCCTGTTGTTACGTCATTCACAGACTACAGGGATGAAGTTTCATCATTCACACAATACAGACCTGGAGTTTCATCATTCACACACTACAGGCCTGGGATTTGAGCCATTTACTCACTACAGGCCTGTAGTTTCATCTTTCACACACTACAGTCCTGGAGTTTCATCATTCACTTACTACGGGCCTGGAGTTTCATCATTCACTCATTACAGGTCTGGAGTTTGATCATTCACTTACTACAGGCCTGGAGTTTCTTCATTCACTTACTAGAGGCCTGGAGTGTAATTCTTCACACACCTCAGGCCTGGAGTTTCATCATTCACTTACTACATTCCTGGAGTTTCATCATTCAATCAGTACAGGCTTGGAGTTTCATCGTTCACTCACTGCTGGCCTGGAGTTTCATCATTCACTCACTACATGCCTGGAGTTTCATCATTCACTCACTACAGGCCTGGAGTTTCAACATTCACTCACTTCAGGCCTGGAGTTTCATCATTAACTCACTACAGGCCTGGAGTTTCAGCCATTCATTCACTACAGGGCTGGAGTTTCAAACATTCACTCACTACAGGCCTGGATTTTCATCATTCACTCACTACAGGCCTGGAGTTTCAACATTTACTCACTACAGACCTGGATTTTCATCATTAACTCACTACAGGCCTGGAGTTTCAGCCATTCACTCACTACAGGCCTGGAGTTTCATCATTCACACACTACAGGCCTGGAGTTTCATCATTCACTCACTACAGGCCTGGAGTTTCATCATTCACACACTACAGGCCTGGAGTTTCATCATTAACTCACTACAGGCCTGGAGTTTCATCATTCACGCACTGCAGGCCTGGAGTTTTCTCATTCACTCACTGCAGGCCTGGAGTTTCATCATTCACACACTACAGGCCTGGAGTTTCATCATTCACTCACTGCAGGCCTGGAGTTTCATCATTCACACACTGCAGGCCTGGAGTTTCATCATTCACTCATTACAGGCCTGGAGTTTCATCATTCACTCACTACAGGCCTGGAGTTTCAGCCATTCACTCACTACCAGCCTGGAGTTTCATCATTCACTCACTACAGGCCTGGAGTTTCATCATTCACTCAGTACAGGCCTGGAGTTTCATAATTCACTCACTACAGGCCTGGAGTTTCATCATTCACTCACTACAGGCCCGTTGTTCCATCATTCAGTCACGACAGACCTGGAGATTTATCATTAACTCACTACAGGTCTGGAGATTCATCATTCACGCAGTACAAGCCTGGAGTTTCAGCCATTCACTCTCTACAGGCCTGGAGTTTCATCATTCATTCACTACAAGCCTGGAGTTACATCATTCACTTACTACAGGCCTGGAGTTTCATCATTCACTTACTACAGACCTGGAGTTTCATCATTCACTCAAAACAGGCCTGGAGTTTCATCATTAACTTACTACAATCCTGGGGTTTCATCATTCACTGACTAGAGGCCTGGTGTTTCAGCCATTCACTGACTACAAGCCTGGAGTTTCATCATTCACTCACTACAGGACAGGAGTTTCATCATTCACTCACTCCAGGCCTGGAATTTCATCATTCACTTACTACAGGCTTGGAGTTTCATCATTAACTCACTACAGGCCTGGAGTTCCATCATTCAATTTCTTCTGGCCTGGAGGTGAATCATTCACTGACTACAGGCCTGGAGTTTCATCATTCACACACTACAGGCCTGGAGATTCATCATTCACACACTACAGGCCAGGAGATTCATCCATTCACTCACTACCGGCCTGGAGTTACATCATTCACACACTGCAGGGATGGAGTTTCATCATTCACACAATACAGGCCTTTAGTTTCATCATTCACACACTACAGGCCTGGAGTTTCATCATTCACACACTACAGGCCTGGAGTTTCATCAATCACTCACTACAGGCCTGGGTTTTCATCATTCACTCACTACAGGCCTGGGGTTTGAGCCATTTACTCACTACAGGCCTGTAATTTCATAATTCACCCACTACAGGCCTGGGGTTTGAGCCATTTACTCACTACAGGCCTGTAGTTACATCATTCACACACTACAGGCCTGGAGTTTCATCATTCACTTACTACAGGCCTGGAGTTTCATCATTCACTCACTACAGGCCTGGAGTTTCATCATTCACTCACTACAGGCCTTGAGTTTCTTCATTCAATTACTACAGGCCTGGAGTTTCATCATTCACTTACTACAGGCCTGCAGTTTCATCATTCATTCACTACAGGCTTGGAGTTTCATCGTTCACTCTCTACTGGCCTGGAGTTTCAGCCATTCACTCAGTACAGGCCTCGTGTTTCCTCATTCACACACTTCAGGCCTGGAGTTTCATCATTCACAAACTGCAGGCCTGGAGCTTCAGCCATTCACTCACAAGAGGCCTGGAGTTTCATCAGTCACTCACTAAAGGCCTGGAAGTTCAGCCATTCACACACTACAGGCCTGGAGTTTCATCATTCACTCACTACAGGCCTGGAGCTTCATCATTCACTCACTACAGGCCTGGAGTTTCATCATTCACGCACTACAGGCCTGGGGTTTCATCATTCACTCACGACAGGCCTGGGGTTTCATCATTCACTCACTACAGGCCTGGAGTTTCATCATTCACTCACTACAGGCCTGGAGTTTCATCATTCACTCAACACAGGCCTGGAGTTTCATCATTCACTCACTACAAGCCTGGAGTTACATCATTCACTTACTACAGGTCTGGAGTTTCATCATTCACTGACTACAGGCCTGGAGTTTCATCATTCAATTACTACAGGCCTGGAGTTTCATCATTGACACACTACAGGCCTGGGGTTTGAGCCATTTACTCATTAAAGGCCCTTAGTTTCATCGTTCACACACTGCAGGCCTGGAGTTTCATCATTCACTTACTACAGGCCTGGAGTTTCATCATTCACTCACGACAGGCCTGGAGTTTCTTCATTCACTTACTACAGGCCTGGAGTGTAATTCTTCACACACCACAGGCCAAGGGTTTCATCATTCACTTACTACAGGCCTGGAGTTTCATCATTCAATCAGTACAGGCTTGGAGTTTCATCGTTCACTCACTACTGGCCTGGAGTTTCATCATTCACACACTACAGGCCTGGAGTTTCAGCCATTCACTCAGTACAGGCCTCGAGTTTCCTCATTCACACACTTCATGCCTGGAGTTTCATCATTCACTCACTGCAGGCCTGGAGTATCATCATTCACTCACTACAGGCCTGGAGTTTAAGCATTCACACACTACAGGCCTGGGGTTTCATCATTCACTCAATACAGGCCTGGAGCTTCAGCCATTCACTCACTACAGGCCTGGAGTTTCATCATTCACTCACTACAGGCCTGGAAGTTCAGCCATTCACACACTACAGGCCTGAAGTTTCATCATTCACTCTCTACAGGCCTGGAGTTTCATCATTCACTCACTGCAGGCCTGGAGTTTCATCATTCACTCACTACAGGCCTGGGGTTTCATCATTCACTCACTACAGGCCTGGATTTTCATCATTCACTCACTACAGACCTGGAGTTTCATCATTAACTCACTACAGGCCTGGAATTTCAGCCATTCACTCACTACAGGCCTGGAGTTTCATCATTCACACACTACAGGCCTGGAGTTTCATCATTCACTCACTTCAGGCCTGGAGTTTCATCATTCACACACTACAGGCCTGGAGTTTCATCATTAACTCACTACAGGCCTGGAGTTTCATCATTCACTCACTACAGGCCTGGAGTTTCATCATTCACACACTACAGGCCTGGAGTTTCATCATTCACTCATTACAGGCGTGGAGTTTCATCATTCAGTCACTACAGGCCTGGAGTTTCAGCCATTCACTCAGTACAGGCCTCGGGTTTACTCATTCGCACACTTCAGGCCTGGAGTTTCATCATTCACTCATTGCAGGCCTGGAGTATCATCATTAACTCACTGGAGGCCTGGAGTTTCATCATTCATTCACCACAGACCTGGAGTTTCATCATTCACTCAAAACAGGCCTGGAGTTTCATCATTCACTCACTACAGGCCTGGAGTTTCATCATTAACTTACTACAATCCTGGGGTTTCATCATTCAATGACTACAGGCCTGGTGTTTCAGCCATTCGCTCACTACAAACCTGGAGTTTCATCATTCACACACTACAGGTCTGGAGTTTCATCATTCAATTACTACAGGCCTGGAGGTCAATCATTCACTCACTACAGGACTGGAGTTTCATCATTCACACACTACAGGCCTGGAGTTTCATCCATTCATTCACTGCAGGCCTGTTGTTACGTCATTCACAGACTACAGGGATGAAGTTTCATCATTCACACAATACAGACCTGGAGTTTCATCATTCACACACTACAGGCCTGGGATTTGAGCCATTTACTCACTACAGGCCTGTAGTTTCCTCATTCACACACTACAGTCCTGGAGTTTCATCATTCACTTACTACGGGCCTGGAGTTTCATCATTCACTCATTTCAGGTCTGGAGTTTCATCATTCACTTACTACAGGCCTGGAGTGTAATTCTTCACACACCTCAGGCCTGGAGTTTCATCATACACTTACTACATTCCTGGAGCTTCATCATTCAATCAGTACAGGCTTGGAGTTTCATCGTTCACTCACTGCTGGCCTGGAGTTTCATCATTCACTCACTACATGCCTGGAGTTTCATCATTCACTCACTACAGGCCTTGAGTTTGAGCCATTTACTCACTACAGGCCTGTAGTTACATCATTCACACACTACAGGCCTGGAGTTTCATCATTCACTTACTACAGGCCTGGAGTTTCATCATTCACTCACTACAGGCCTGGAGTTTCATCATTCACTCACTACAGGCCTTGAGTTTCTTCATTCAATTACTACAGGCCTGGAGTTTCATCATTCACTTACTACAGGCCTGCAGTTTCATCATTCATTCACTACAGGCTTGGAGTTTCATCGTTCACTCTCTACTGGCCTGGAGTTTCAGCCATTCACTCAGTACAGGCCTCGTGTTTCCTCATTCACACACTTCAGGCCTGGAGTTTCATCATTCACAAACTGCAGGCCTGGAGCTTCAGCCATTCACTCACAAGAGGCCTGGAGTTTCATCAGTCACTCACTAAAGGCCTGGAAGTTCAGCCATTCACACACTACAGGCCTGGAGTTTCATCATTCACTCACTACAGGCCTGGAGCTTCATCATTCACTCACTACAGGCCTGGAGTTTCATCATTCACGCACTACAGGCCTGGGGTTTCATCATTCACTCACGACAGGCCTGGGGTTTCATCATTCACTCACTACAGGCCTGGAGTTTCATCATTCACTCACTACAGGCCTGGAGTTTCATCATTCACTCACTACAGGCCTTGCGTTTCATCATTCAATCACTACTGGCCTGGAGTTTCATCATTCACTCACTACAGGCCTGGAGTTTCATCATTCACTCACTACAGGCCTGGACTTTCATCATTCACTCAGTACAGGCCTGGATTTTCATCATTCACTCACTACAGGCCTGGAGTTTCATCATTCACTCACTAAATCCCAGGGGTTTCAGCCATTCAGACACTACAGGCGTAGAGACTCATCAAACACTCACTAAAGACCTGGACTTTCATCATTCACACACAAAAGGCCTGGAGGTTCATCATTCACACACTACAGGCCTGGAGTTTCATCATTCACTCACGGCAAGCCTGGAGTTTCATCTTTCACACACTACAGGCCTGGAGTTTCATCATTCACTCATTACAGGCCTGGCGTTTCATAATTCACTCACTACAGGCCTGGAGTTTCATCATTCACTCACCACAGGCCTGGAGTTTCATCATTCACTCTCTACAGGCCTGGAGATTCATCATTCACTCTCTGCAGGCCTGGATTTTCATCATTCACTGACTACAGGCCCTTTGTTTCATCATTCAGTCACTACAGACCTGGAGATTCATCATTCACTCACTACAGGCCTGGAGTTTCATCATTCACTCACTACAAGCCTGGAGTTACATCATTCACTTACTACAGGCGTGGAGTTTCATCATTCACTCACTACAGACCTGGAGTTTCATCATTCACACACTACAGGCCTGGAGTTTCATCATTCACAGACTACAGGCCTGGAGTTTCATCATTCACTTACTACAGGCCAGGAGTTTCATCATTCACACACAACAGGCCTGGAGTTTCATCATTCAATTACTATAGGCCTGGAGTTACATCATTCACACACTACAGGGATGGAGTTTCATCATTCACACAATACAGGCCTGGAGTTTCATCATTGACACACTACAGGCCTGGGGTTTGAGCCATTTACTCATTAAAGGCCTGTAGTTTCATCGTTCACACACTACAGGCCTGGAGTTTCATCATTCACTTACTACAGCCCTGGAGTTTCATCATTCACTCACTACAGGCCTGGAGTTTCATCATTCACTCACTTCAGGCCTGGAGTTTCTTCATTCACTTACTACAGGCCTGGAGTGTAATTCTTCACACACCACAGGCCAAGGGTTTCATCATTCAATTACTACAGGCCTGGAGTTTCATCATTCAATCAGTACAGGCTTGGAGTTTCATTGTTCACTCACTACTGGCCTGGAGTTTCATCATTCACACACTACAGGCCTGGAGTTTCAGCCATTCACTCAGTACAGGCCTCGAGTTTCCTCATTCACACACTTCATGCCTGGAGTTTCATCATTCACTCTCTACAGGCCTGGCGTTTCATCATTCACTCACTGCAGGCCTGGAGTTTCATCATTCACTCACTACAGGCCTGGAGTTTCATCATTCACTGACTACAGGCCTGAAGTTTCATCATTCACACACTACAGGCCTGGAGTTTCATCATTAACTCACTACAGGCCTGGAGTTTCATCATTCACTCACTACAGGCCTGGAGTTTCATCATTCACACATTACAGGCCTGGAGTTTCATCATTCACTCATTACAGGCGTGGAGTTTCATCATTCAGTCACTACAGGCCTGGAGTTTCAGCCATTCACTCAGTACAGGCCTCGGGTTTACTCATTCACACACTTCAGGCCTGGAGTTTCATCATTCACTCATTCCAGGCCTGGAGTATCATCATTCACTCACTAGAGGCCTGGAGTTTCATCATTCACTCACTACAGACCTGGAGTTTCATCATTCACTCAAAACAGGCCTGGAGTTTCATCATTCACTCACTACAGTCCTCGAGTTTCATCATTAACTTACTACAATCCTGGGGTTTCATCATTCAATTACTACAGGCCTGGTGTTTCAGCCATTCGCTCACTACGAGCCTGGAGTTTCATCATTCACTCACTACAGGCCTGGAGTTTCATCATTCACGTACTACAGGCCTGGAGTTTCATCATTCACACACTACAGGCCTGGAGTTTCATCATTCACAAACCACAGGCCTGGAGTTTCATCCATTCATTCACTAAAGGCCTGTTGTTACGTCATTCACAGACTACAGGAATGGAGTTTCATCATTCACACAATACAGACCTGGAGTTTCATCATTCACACACTACAGGCCTCGGGTTTGAGACATTTACACACTACAGGCCTGTAGTTTCATCATTCACACACTACAGGCCTGGAGTTTCATCATTCACTTACTACGGGCCTGAGTTACATCATTCACTTACTACAGGCCTGGAGTGTAATTCTTCACACACCACAGGCCTGGAGTTTCATCATTCACTTACTACATTCCTGGAGTTTCATCGTTCACTCACTACTGGCCTGGAGTTTCATCATTCACTCACTACATGCCTGGAGTTTCATCATTCACTCACTACAGGCCTGGAGTTTCATCATTCACTCACTACAGGCCTGGAGTTTCAACATTCACTCACTTCAGGCCTGGAGTTTCATCATTAACTCACTACAGGCCTGGAGTTTCAGCCATTCATTCACTACAGGGCTGGAGTTTCAACCATTCACTCACTACAGGCCTGGATTTTCATCATTCACTCACTACAGGCCTGGAGTTTCAACATTTACTCACTACAGACCTGGATTTTCATCATTAACTCACTACAGGCCTGGGGTTTCAGCCATTCACTCACTACAGGCCTGGAGTTTCATCATTCACACACTACAGGCCTGGAGTTTCATCATTCACTCACTACAGGCCTGGAGTTTCATCATTCACACACTACAGGCCTGGAGTTTCATCATTAACTCACTACAGGCCTGGAGTTTCATCATTCACACACTACAGGCCTGGAGTTTCATCATTCACACACTACAGGCCTGGAGTTTCATCATTCACTCACTGCAGGCCTGGAGTTTCATGATTCACACACTACAGGCCTGGAGTTTCATCATTCACTCATTACAGGCCTGGAGTTTCATCATTCACTCACTACAGGCCTGGAGTTTCATCATTCACTTACTACAGGCCTGGAGTTTCATCATTCACTCACTACAGGCCTGGAGTTTCATCATTCACTCAGTACAGGCCTGGAGTTTCATAATTCACTCACTACAGGCCTGGAGTTTCATCATTCACTCACTGCAGGCCTGGAGTTTCATCATTCACTCACTACAGGCCCGTTGTTTCATCATTCAGTCACGACAGACCTGGAGATTTATCATTAACTCACTACAGGTTTGGAGTTTCATCATTCACGCAGTACAAGCCTGGCGTTTCAGCCATTCACTCTCTGCAGTCCTGGAGTTTCATCATTCATTCACTACAAGCCTGGAGTTACATCATTCACTTACTACAGGCCTGGAGTTTCATCATTCACTCACTACAGACCTGGAGTTTCATCATTCACTCAAAACAGGCGTGGAGTTTCATCATTAACTTACTACAATCCTGGGGTTTCATCTTTCACTGACTACAGGCCTGGTGTTTCAGCCATTCACTGACTACAAGCCTGGAGTTTCATCATTCACTCACTACAGGACTGGAGTTTCATCATTCACTCACTCCAGGCCTGGAGTTTCATGATTCACTTACTACAGGCCTGGAGTTTCATCATTAACTCACTACAGGCCTGGAGTTTCATCATTCACTTACTAAAGGCCTGGAGTTTCATCATTCACACACTACAGGTCTGGAGTTTCATCATTCAATTTCTACAGGCCTGGAGGTGAATCATTCACTGACTACAGGCCTGGAGTTTCATCATTCACACACTACAGGCCTGGAGATTCATCATTCACACACTACAGGCCAGGAGATTCATCCATTCACTCACTACAGGCCTGGAGTTACATCATTCACACACTACAGGGATGGAGTTTCATCATTCACACAATACAGGCCTGGAGTTTCATCATTCACACACTACAGGCCTGGAGTTTCATCATTCACACACTACAGGCCATGAGTTTCATCAATCACTCACTACAGGCCTGGGTTTTCATCATTCACTCACTACAGGCCTGGGGTTTGAGCCATTTACTCACTACAGGAATGTAATTACATCATTCACACACTACAGGCCTGGGGTTTGAGCCATTTACTCACTACAGGCCTGTAGTTACATCATTCACACACTACAGGCCTGGAGTTTCATCATTCACTTACTACAGGCCTGGAGTTTCATCATTCACCCACTAAAGGCCTGGAGTTTCATCATTCACTCACTACAGGCCTTGAGATTCTTCATTCAATTACTACAGGCCTGGAGTTTCATCATTCACTTACTACAGGCCTGCAGTTTCATCATTCATTCACTACAGGCTTGGAGTTTCATCGTTCACTCTCTACTGGCCTGGAGTTTCAGCCATTCACTCAGTACAGGCCTCGTGTTTCCTCATTCACACACTTCAGGCCTGGAGTTTCATCATTCACACACTGCAGGCCTGGAGCTTCAGCCATTCACTCACAAGAGGCCTGGAGTTTCATCAGTCACTCACTAAAGGCCTGGAAGTTCAGCCATTCACACACTACAGGCCTGGAGTTTCATCATCACTCACTACAGGTCTGGAGTTTCATCATTCACTCACTACAGGCCTGGAGCTTCATCATTCACTCACTACAGGCCTGGAGTTTCATCATTCACTCACTACAGGCCTGGGGTTTCATCAATTCACTCACGACAGGCCTGGGGTTTCATCCTTCACTCACTACAGTCCTGGAATTTCATCATTCACTCACTACAGGCCTGGAGTTTCATCATTCACTCACTACAGGCCTTGCGTTTCATCATTCAATCACTACAGGCCTGGAGTTTCATCATTCACTCACTACAGGCCTGGAGTTTCATCATTCACTCACTACAGGCCTGGACTTTCATCATTCACTCAGTACAGGCCTGGATTTTCATCATTCACTCACTACAGGCCTGGAGTTTCATCATTCACTCACTAAAGCCCAGGGGTTTCAGCCATTCAGACACTACAGGCGTAGAGACTCATCAAACACTCACTAAAGACCTGGACTTTCATCATTCACACACTACAGGCCTGGAGTTTCATCATTCACTCACGGCAAGCCTGGAGTTTCATCATTCACACACTACTGGCCTGGAGTTTCATCATTCACTCATTACATGCCTGGCGTTTCATCATTCACTCACTACAGGCCTGGAGTTTCAGCAATTCACTCACTACCAGCCTGGAGTTTCATCATTCACACACTACAGGCCTGGAGTTTCATCATTCACTCAGTCCAGGCCTGGAGTTTCATAATTCACTCACTACAGGCCTGGAGTTTCATCATTCACTCACCACAGGCCTGGAGTTTCATCATTCACTCTCTACAGGCCTGGAGATGCATCATTCACTCTCTACAGGCCTGGAATTTCATCATTCACTGACTACAGGCCCTTAGTTTCATCATTCAGTCACTACAGACCTGGAGATTCATCATTCACTCACTACAGGCCTGGAGTTTCATCATTCACTCACTACAAGCCTGGAGTTACATCATTCACTTACTACAGGCGTGGAGTTTCATCATTCACTCACTACAGACCTGGAGTTTCATCATTCACACACTACAGGCCTGGAGTTTCATCATTCACAGACTACAGGCCTGGAGTTTCATCATTCACTTACTACAGGCCTGGAGTTTCATCATTCACACACAACAGGCCTGGAGTTTCATCATTCAATTACTATAGGCCTGGAGTTACATCATTCACACACTACAGGGATGGAGTTTCATCATTCACTCAATACAGGCCTGGAGTTTCATCATTGACACACTACAGGCCTGGGGTTTGAGCCATTTACTCATTAAAGGCCTGTAGTTTCATCGTTCACACACTACAGGCCTGGAGTTTCATCATTCACTTACTACAGGCCTGGAGTTTCATCATTCACTCACTACAATCCTGGAGTTTCATCATTCACTCACTTCAGGCCTGGAGTTTCTTCATTCACTTACTACAGGCCTGGAGTGTAATTCTTCACACACCACAGGCCAAGGGTTTCATCATTCAATTACTACAGGCCTGGAGTTTCATCATTCAATCAGTACAGGCTTGGAGTTTCATTGTTCACTCACTACTGGCCTGGAGTTTCATCATTCACACACTACAGGCCTGGAGTTTCAGCCATTCACTCAGTACAGGCCTCGAGTTTCCTCATTCACACACTTCATGCCTGGAGTTTCATCATTCACTCTCTACAGGCCTGGCGTTTCATCATTCACTCACTGCAGGCCTGGAGTTTCATCATTCACTCACTACAGGCCTGGAGTTTCATCATTCACTCACTACAGGCCTGGAGTTTCATCATTCATTCACTACAGGGCTGGAGTTTCAACCATTCACTCACTATAGGCCTGGATTTTCATCATTCACTCACTACAGGCCTGGAGTTTCAACATTCACTCACTACAGACCTGGAGTTTCATCATTAACTCACTACAGGCCTGGAATTTCAGCCATTCACTCACTACAGGCCTGGAGGTTCATCATTCACACACTACAGGCCTGGAGTTTCATCATTCACTCACTACAGGCCTGGAGTTTCGTCATTCACACACTACAGGCCTGGAGTTTCATCATTAACTCACTCCAGGCCTGGAGTTTCATCATTCACTCACTACAGGCCTGGAGTTTCATCCTTCACACATTACAGGCCTGGAGTTTCATCATTCACTCATTACAGGCGTGGAGTTTCATCATTCAGTCACTACAGGCCTGGAGTTTCCGCCATTCACTCAGTACAGGCCTCGGGTTTACTCATTCACACACTTCAGGCCTGGAGTTTCATCATTCACTCATTGCAGGCCTGGAGTATCATCATTCACTCACTAGAGGCCTGGAGTTTCATCATTCACTCACTACAGACCTGGAGTTTCATCATTCACTCAAAACAGGCCTGGAGTTTCATCATTCACTCACTACAGTCCTCGAGTTTCATCATTAACTTACTACAATCCTGGGGTTTCATCATTCAATTACTACAGGCCGGGTGTTTCAGCCATTCGCTCACTACGAGCCTGGAGTTTCATCATTCACTCACTACAGGCCTGGAGTTTCATCATTCACGTACTACAGGCCTGGAGTTTCATCATTCACACACTACAGGCCTGGAGTTTCATCATTCACAAACCACAGGCCTGGAGTTTCATCCATTCATTCACTACAGGCCTGTTGTTACGTCATTCACAGACTACAGGAATGGAGTTTCATCATTCACACAATACAGACCTGGAGTTTCATCATTCACACACTACAGGCCTCGGGTTTGAGACATTTACACACTACAGGCCTGTAGTTTCATCATTCACACACTACAGGCCTGGAGTTTCATCATTCACTTACTACGGGCCTGAGTTTCATCATTCACTTACTACAGGCCTGGAGTGTAATTCTTCACACACCACAGGCCTGGAGATTCATCATTCACTTACTACATTCCTGGAGTTTCATCATTCAATCAGTACAGGCTTGGAGTTTCATCATTCACTCACTACTGGCCTGGAGTTTCATCATTCACTCACTACATGCCTGGAGTTTCATCATTCACTCACTACAGGCCTGGGGTTTCATCATTCATTCACTACAGGCCTGGAGTTTCATCATTCACTGACTACGGGCCTGAGTTTCATCATTCACTCACTACAGGCCTGGAGTGTAATTCTTCACACACCACAGGCCTGGAGTTTCATCATTCACTTACTACATTCCTGGAGTTTCATCATTCAATCAGTACAGGCTTGGAGTTTCATCGTTCACTCACTACTGGCCTGGAGTTTCATCATTCACTCACTACAGGCCTGGAGTTTCAACATTCACTCACTTCAGGCCTGGAGTTTCATCATTAACTCACTACAGGCCTGGAGTTTCAGCCATTCATTCACTACAGGGCTGGAGTTTCAACCATTCACTCACTACAGGCCTGGATTTTCATCATTCACTCACTACAGGCCTGGAGTTTCAACATTTAATCACTACAGACCTGGATTTTCATCATTAACTCACTACAGGCCTGGGGTTTCAGCCATTCACTCACTACAGGCCTGGAGTTTCATCATTCACACACTACAGGCCTGGAGTTTCATCATTCACTCACTACAGGCCTGGAGTTTCATCATTCACACACTACAGGCCTGGAGTTTCATCATTAACTCACTACAGGCCTGGAGTTTCATCATTCACACACTACAGGCCTGGAGTTTCATCATTCACTCACTGCAGGCCTGGAGTTTCATCATTCACACACTACAGGCCTGGAGTTTCATCATTCACTAACTGCAGGCCTGGAGTTTCATCATTCACACACTACAGGGCTGGAGTTTCATCATTCACTCATTACAGGCCTGGAGTTTCATCATTCACTCACTACAGGCCTGGAGTTTCAGCCATTCACTCACTACCAGCCTGGAGTTTCATCATTCACTCACTACAGGCCTGGAGTTTCATCATTCACTCAGTACAGGCCTGGAGTTTCATAATTCACTCACTACAGGCCTGGAGTTTCATCATTCACTCACTGCAGGCCTGGAGTTTCATCATTCACTCACTACAGGCCCGTTGTTTCATCATTCAGTCACGGCAGACCTGGAGATTTATCATTAACTCACTAAAGGTTTGGAGTTTCATCATTCACGCAGTACAAGCCTGGCGTTTCAGCCATTCACTCTCTACAGGCCTGGAGTTTCATCATTCATTCACTACAAGCCTGGAGTTACATCATTCACTTACTACAGGCCTGGAGTTTCATCATTCACTCACTACAGACCTGGAGTTTCATCATTCACTCAAAACAGGCCTGGAGTTCCATCATTAACTTACTACAATCCTGGGGTTTCATCTTTCACTGACTACAGGCCTGGTGCTTCAGCCATTCACTGACTACAAGCTGGAGTTTCATCATTCACTCACTACAGGACTGGAGTTTCATCATTCACTCACTCCAGGCCTGGATTTTCATGATTCACTTACTACAGGCCTGGAGTTTCATCATTAACTCACTACAGGCCTGGAGTTTCATCATTCACTTACTTAAGGCCTGGAGTTTCATCATTCACACACTACAGGTCTGGAGTTTCATCTTTCAATTTCTACAGGCCTGGAGGTGAATCATTCACTGACTACAGGCCTGGAGTTTCATCATTCGCACACTACAGGCCTGGAGATTCATCATTCACACACTACAGGCCAGGAGATTCATCCATTCACTCACTACAGGCCTGGAGTTACATCATTCACACAGTACAGGGATGGAGTTTCATCATTCACACGATACAGGCCTGGAGTTTCATCATTCACACACTACAGGCCTGGAGTTTCATCATTCACACACTACAGGCCATGAGTTTCATCAATCACTCACTACAGGCCTGGGTTTTCATCATTCACTCACTACAGGCCTGGGGTTTGAGCCATTTACTCACTACAGGAATGTAATTACATCATTCACACACTACAGGCCTGGGGTTTGAGCCATTTACTCACTACAGGCCTGTAGTTACATCATTCACACACTACAGGCCTGGAGTTTCATCATTCACTTACTACAGGCCTGGAGTTTCATCATTCACCCACTAAAGGCCTGGAGTTTCATCATTCACTCACTACAGGCCTTGAGTTTCTTCATTCAATTTCTACAGGCCTGGAGTTTCATCATTCACTTACTACAGGCCTGCAGTTTCATCATTCATTCACTACAGGCTTGGAGTTTCATCGTTCACTCTCTACTGGCCTGGAGTTTCAGCCATTCACTCAGTACAGGCCTCGTGTTTCCTCATTCACACACTTCAGGCCTGGAGTTTCATCATTCACAAACTGCAGGCCTGGAGCTTCAGCCATTCACTCACAAGAGGCCTGGAGTTTCATCAGTCTCTCACTAAAGGCCTGGAAGTTCAGCCATTCACACACTACAGGCCTGGAGTTTCATCATTCACTCACTACAGGTCTGGAGTTTCATCATTCACTCACTAAAGGCCTGGAGCTTCATCATTCACTCACTACAGGCCTGGAGTTTCATCATTCACTCACTACAGGCCTGGGGTTTCATCATTCACTCACGACAGGTCTGGGGTTTCATCATTCACTCACTACAGGCCTGGAGTTTCATCATTCACTCACTAGAGGCCTGGAGTTTCATCATTCACTCACTACAGGCCTTGCGTTTCATCATTCAATCACTACAGGCCTGGAGTTTCATCATTCACTCACTACAGGCCTGGAGTTTCATCATTCACTCACTACAGGCCTGGACTTTCATCATTCACTCAGTACAGGCCTGGAGTTTCATCATTCACTCACTAAAGCCCAGGGGTTTCAGCCATTCAGACACTACAGGCGTAGAGACTCATCAAACACTCACTAAAGACCTGGACTTTCATCATTCACACACAAAAGGCCTGGAATTTCATCATTCACACACTACAGGCCTGGAGTTTCATCATTCACTCATTACAGGCCTGGCGTTTCATCATTCACTCACTACAGGCCTGGAGTTTCAGCAATTCACTCACTACAGGCCTGGAGTTTCATCATTCACACACTACAGGCCTGGAGTTTCATCATTCACTCAGTCCAGGCCTGGAGTTTCATAATTCACTCACTACAGGCCTGGAGTTTCATCATTCACTCACCACAGGCCTGGAGTTTCATCATTCACTCTCTACAGGCCTGGAGATTCATCATTCACTCTCTACAGGCCTGGAATTTCATCATTCACTGACTACAGGCCCTTAGTTTCATCATTCAGTCACTACAGACCTGGAGATTCATCATTCACTCACTACAGGCCTGGAGTTTCATCATTCACTCACTACAAGCCTGGAGTTACATCATTCACTTACTACAGGCGTGGAGTTTCATCATTCACTCACTACAGACCTGGAGTTTCATCATTCACACACTACAGGCCTGGAGTTTCATCATTCACAGACTACAGGCCTGGAGTTTCATCATTCACTTACTACAGGCCTGGAGTTTCATCATTCACACACAACAGGCCTGGAGTTTCATCATTCAATTACTATAGGCCTGGAGTTACATCATTCACACACTACAGGGATGGAGTTTCATCATTCACACAATACAGGCCTGGAGTTTCATCATTGACACACTACAGGCCTGGGGTTTGAGCCATTTACTCATTAAAGGCCTGTAGTTTCATCGTTCACACACTACAGGCCTCGAGTTTCATCATTCACTTACTACAGGCCTGGAGTTTCATCATTCACTCACTACAGGCCTGGAGTTTCATCATTCACTCACTACAGGCCTGGGGTTTCATCAATTCACTCACGACAGGCCTGGGGTTTCATCATTCACTCACTACAGTCCTGGAATTTCATCATTCACTCACTACAGGCCTGGAGTTTCATCATTCACTCACTACAGGCCTTGCGTTTCATCATTCAATCACTACAGGCCTGGAGTTTCATCATTCACTCACTACAGGCCTGGAGTTTCATCATTCACTCACTACAGGCCTGGACTTTCATCATTCACTCAGTACAGGCCTGGATTTTCATCATTCACTCACTACAGGCCTGGAGTTTCATCATTCACTCACTAAAGCCCAGGGGTTTCAGCCATTCAGACACTACAGGCGTAGAGACTCATCAAACACTCACTAAAGACCTGGACTTTCATCATTCACACACTACAGGCCTGGAGTTTCATCATTCACTCACGGCAAGCCTGGAGTTTCATCATTCACACACTACTGGCCTGGAGTTTCATCATTCACTCATTACATGCCTGGCGTTTCATCATTCACTCACTACAGGCCTGGAGTTTCAGCAATTCACTCACTACCAGCCTGGAGTTTCATCATTCACACACTACAGGCCTGGAGTTTCATCATTCACTCAGTCCAGGCCTGGAGTTTCATAATTCACTCACTACAGGCCTGGAGTTTCATCATTCACTCACCACAGGCCTGGAGTTTCATCATTCACTCTCTACAGGCCTGGAGATGCATCATTCACTCTCTACAGGCCTGGAATTTCATCATTCACTGACTACAGGCCCTTAGTTTCATCATTCAGTCACTACAGACCTGGAGATTCATCATTCACTCACTACAGGCCTGGAGTTTCATCATTCACTCACTACAAGCCTGGAGTTACATCATTCACTTACTACAGGCGTGGAGTTTCATCATTCACTCACTACAGACCTGGAGTTTCATCATTCACACACTACAGGCCTGGAGTTTCATCATTCACAGACTACAGGCCTGGAGTTTCATCATTCACTTACTACAGGCCTGGAGTTTCATCATTCACACACAACAGGCCTGGAGTTTCATCATTCAATTACTATAGGCCTGGAGTTACATCATTCACACACTACAGGGATGGAGTTTCATCATTCACTCAATACAGGCCTGGAGTTTCATCATTGACACACTACAGGCCTGGGGTTTGAGCCATTTACTCATTAAAGGCCTGTAGTTTCATCGTTCACACACTACAGGCCTGGAGTTTCATCATTCACCTACTACAGGCCTGGAGTTTCATCATTCACTCACTACAATCCTGGAGTTTCATCATTCACTCACTTCAGGCCTGGAGTTTCTTCATTCACTTACTACAGGCCTGGAGTGTAATTCTTCACACACCACAGGCCAAGGGTTTCATCATTCAATTACTACAGGCCTGGAGTTTCATCATTCAATCAGTACAGGCTTGGAGTTTCATTGTTCACTCACTACTGGCCTGGAGTTTCATCATTCACACACTACAGGCCTGGAGTTTCAGCCATTCACTCAGTACAGGCCTCGAGTTTCCTCATTCACACACTTCATGCCTGGAGTTTCATCATTCACTCTCTACAGGCCTGGCGTTTCATCATTCACTCACTGCAGGCCTGGAGTTTCATCATTCACTCACTACAGGCCTGGAGTTTCATCATTCACTCACTACAGGCCTGGAGTTTCATCATTCATTCACTACAGGGCTGGAGTTTCAAACATTCACTCACTATAGGCCTGGATTTTCATCATTCACTCACTACAGGCCTGGAGTTTCAACATTCACTCACTACAGACCTGGAGTTTCATCATTAACTCACTACAGGCCTGGAATTTCAGCCATTCACTCACTACAGGCCTGGAGGTTCATCATTCACACACTACAGGCCTGGAGTTTCATCATTCACTCACTACAGGCCTGGAGTTTCGTCATTCACACACTACAGGCCTGGAGTTTCATCATTAACTCACTCCAGGCCTGGAGTTTCATCATTCACTCACTACAGGCCTGGAGTTTCATCCTTCACACATTACAGGCCTGGAGTTTCATCATTCACTCATTACAGGCGTGGAGTTTCATCATTCAGTCACTACAGGCCTGGAGTTTCCGCCATTCACTCAGTACAGGCCTCGGGTTTACTCATTCACACACTTCAGGCCTGGAGTTTCATCATTCACTCATTGCAGGCCTGGAGTATCATCATTCACTCACTAGAGGCCTGGAGTTTCATCATTCACTCACTACAGGCCTGGAGTTTCATCATTCACGTACTACAGGCCTGGAGTTTCATCATTCACACACTACAGGCCTGGAGTTTCATCATTCACAAACCACAGGCCTGGAGTTTCATCCATTCATTCACTACAGGCCTGTTGTTACGTCATTCACAGACTACAGGAATGGAGTTTCATCATTCACACAATACAGACCTGGAGTTTCATCATTCACACACTACAGGCCTCGGGTTTGAGACATTTACACACTACAGGCCTGTAGTTTCATCATTCACACACTACAGGCCTGGAGTTTCATCATTCACTTACTACGGGCCTGAGTTTCATCATTCACTTACTACAGGCCTGGAGTGTAATTCTTCACACACCACAGGCCTGGAGTTTCATCATTCACTTACTACATTCCTGGAGTTTCATCATTCAATCAGTACAGGCTTGGAGCTTCATCGTTCACTCACTACTGGCCTGGAGTTTCATCATTCACTCACTACATGCCTGGAGTTTCATCATTCACTCACTACAGGCCTGGGGTTTCATCATTCATTCACTACAGGCCTGGAGTTTCATCATTCACTGACTACGGGCCTGAGTTTCATCATTCACTCACTACAGGCCTGGAGTGTAATTCTTCACACACCACAGGCCTGGAGTTTCATCATTCACTTACTACATTCCTGGAGTTTCATCATTCAATCAGTACAGGCTTGGAGTTTCATCGTTCACTCACTACTGGCCTGGAGTTTCATCATTCACTCACTACAGGCCTGGAGTTTCAACATTCACTCACTTCAGGCCTGGAGTTTCATCATTAACTCACTACAGGCCTGGAGTTTCAGCCATTCATTCACTACAGGGCTGGAGTTTCAACCATTCACTCACTACAGGCCTGGATTTTCATCATTCACTCACTACAGGCCTGGAGTTTCAACATTTAATCACTACAGACCTGGATTTTCATCATTAACTCACTACAGGCCTGGGGTTTCAGCCATTCACTCACTACAGGCCTGGAGTTTCATCATTCACACACTACAGGCCTGGAGTTTCATCATTCACTCACTACAGGCCTGGAGTTTCATCATTCACACACTACAGGCCTGGAGTTTCATCATTAACTCACTACAGGCCTGGAGTTTCATCATTCACACACTACAGGCCTGGAGTTTCATCATTCACTCACTGCAGGCCTGGAGTTTCATCATTCACACACTACAGGCCTGGAGTTTCATCATTCACTAACTGCAGGCCTGGAGTTTCATCATTCACACACTACAGGGCTGGAGTTTCATCATTCACTCATTACAGGCCTGGAGTTTCATCATTCACTCACTACAGGCCTGGAGTTTCAGCCATTCACTCACTACCAGCCTGGAGTTGCATCATTCACTCACTACAGGCCTGGAGTTTCATCATTCACTCAGTACAGGCCTGGAGTTTCATAATTCACTCACTACAGGCCTGGAGTTTCATCATTCACTCACTGCAGGCCTGGAGTTTCATCATTCACTCTCTACAGGCCCGTTGTTTCATCATTCAGTCACGACAGACCTGGAGATTTATCATTAACTCACTAAAGGTTTGGAGTTTCATCATTCACGCAGTACAAGCCTGGCGTTTCAGCCATTCACTCTCTACAGGCCTGGAGTTTCATCATTCATTCACTACAAGCCTGGAGTTACATCATTCACTTACTACAGGCCTGGAGTTTCATCATTCACTCACTACAGACCTGGAGTTTCATCATTCACTCAAAACAGGCCTGGAGTTCCATCATTAACTTACTACAATCCTGGGGTTTCATCTTTCACTGACTACAGGCCTGGTGCTTCAGCCATTCACTGACTACAAGCTGGAGTTTCATCATTCACTCACTACAGGCCTGGAGTTTCATCATTAACTCACTACAGGCCTGGAGTTTCATCATTCACTTACTAAAGGCCTGGAGTTTCATCATTCACACACTACAGGTCTGGAGTTTCATCTTTCAATTTCTACAGGCCTGGAGGTGAATCATTCACTGACTACAGGCCTGGAGTTTCATCATTCGCACACTACAGGCCTGGAGATTCATCATTCACACACTACAGGCCAGGAGATTCATCCATTCACTCACTACAGGCCTGGAGTTACATCATTCACACACTACAGGGATGGAGTTTCATCATTCACACGATACAGGCCTGGAGTTTCATCATTCACACACTACAGGCCTGGAGTTTCATCATTCACACACTACAGGCCATGAGTTTCATCAATCACTCACTACAGGCCTGGGTTTTCATCATTCACTCACTACAGGCCTGGGGTTTGAGCCATTTACTCACTACAGGAATGTAATTACATCATTCACACACTACAGGCCTGGGGTTTGAGCCATTTACTCACTACAGGCCTGTAGTTACATCATTCACACACTACAGGCCTGGAGTTTCATCATTCACTTACTACAGGCCTGGAGTTTCATCATTCACCCACTAAAGGCCTGGAGTTTCATCATTCACTCACTACAGGCCTTGAGTTTCTTCATTCAATTTCTACAGGCCTGGAGTTTCATCATTCACTTACTACAGGCCTGCAGTTTCATCATTCATTCACTACAGGCTTGGAGTTTCATCGTTCACTCTCTACTGGCCTGGAGTTTCAGCCATTCACTCAGTACAGGCCTCGTGTTTCCTCATTCACACACTTCAGGCCTGGAGTTTCATCATTCACAAACTGCAGGCCTGGAGCTTCAGCCATTCACTCACAAGAGGCCTGGAGTTTCATCAGTCTCTCACTAAAGGCCGGGAAGTTCAGCCATTCACACACTACAGGCCTGGAGTTTCATCATTCACTCACTACAGGTCTGGAGTTTCATCATTCACTCACTAAAGGCCTGGGGTTTCATCATTCACTCACGACAGGTCTGGGGTTTCATCATTCACTCACTACAGGCCTGGAGTTTCATCATTCACTCACTAGAGGCCTGGAGTTTCATCATTCACTCACTACAGGCCTTGCGTTTCATCATTCAATCACTACAGGCCTGGAGTTTCATCATTCACTCACTACAGGCCTGGAGTTTCATCATTCACTCACTACAGGCCTGGACTTTCATCATTCACTCAGTACAGGCCTGGAGTTTCATCATTCACTCACTAAAGCCCAGGGGTTTCAGCCATTCAGACACTACAGGCGTAGAGACTCATCAAACACTCACTAAAGACCTGGACTTTCATCATTCACACACAAAAGGCCTGGAGTTTCATCATTCACACACTACAGGCCTGGAGTTTCATCATTCACTCATTACAGGCCTGGCGTTTCATCATTCACTCACTACAGGCCTGGAGTTTCAGCAATTCACTCACTACAGGCCTGGAGTTTCATCATTCACACACTACAGGCCTGGAGTTTCATCATTCACTCAGTCCAGGCCTGGAGTTTCATAATTCACTCACTACAGGCCTGGAGTTTCATCATTCACTCACCACAGGCCTGGAGTTTCATCATTCACTCTCTACAGGCCTGGAGATTCATCATTCACTCTCTACAGGCCTGGAATTTCATCATTCACTGACTACAGGCCCTTAGTTTCATCATTCAGTCACTACAGACCTGGAGATTCATCATTCACTCACTACAGGCCTGGAGTTTCATCATTCACTCACTACAAGCCTGGAGTTACATCATTCACTTACTACAGGCGTGGAGTTTCATCATTCACTCACTACAGACCTGGAGTTTCATCATTCACACACTACAGGCCTGGAGTTTCATCATTCACAGACTACAGGCCTGGAGTTTCATCATTCACTTACTACAGGCCTGGAGTTTCATCATTCACACACAACAGGCCTGGAGTTTCATCATTCAATTACTATAGGCCTGGAGTTACATCATTCACACACTACAGGGATGGAGTTTCATCATTCACACAATACAGGCCTGCAGTTTCATCATTGACACACTACAGGCCTGGGGTTTGAGCCATTTACTCATTAAAGGCCTGTAGTTTCATCGTTCACACACTACAGGCCTCGAGTTTCATCATTCACTTACTACAGGCCTGGAGTTTCATCATTCACTCACTACAGGCCTGGAGTTTCATCATTCACTCACTTCAGGCCTGGAGTTTCTTCATTCACTTACTACAGGCCTGGAGTGTAATTCTTCACACACCACAGGCCAAGGGTTTCATCATTCAATTACTACAGGCCTGGAGTTTCATCATTCAATCAGTACAGGCTTGGAGTTTCATTGTTCACTCACTACTGGCCTGGAGTTTCATCATTCACACACTACAGGCCTGGAGTTTCAGCCATTCACTCAGTACAGGCCTCGAGTTTCCTCATTCACACACTTCATTCCTGGAGTTTCATCATTCAATCAGTACAGGCTTGGAGTTTCATCGTTCACTCACTACTGGCCTGGAGTTTCATCATTCACTCACTACATGCCTGGAGTTTCATCATTCACTCACTACAGGCCTGGAGTTTCAACATTCACTCACTTCAGGCCTGGAGTTTCATCATTAACTCACTACAGGCCTGGAGTTTCAGCCATTCAATCACTACAGGGCTGGAGTTTCAACCATTCACTCACTACAGGCCTGGATTTTCATCATTCACTCACTACAGGCCTGGAGTTTCAACATTTACTCACTACAGACCTGGATTTTCATCATTAACTCACTACAGGCCTGGGGTTTCAGCCATTCACTCACTACAGGCCTGGAGTTTCATCATTCACACACTACAGGCCTGGAGTTTCATCATTCACTCACTACAGGCCTGGAGTTTCATCATTCACACACTACAGGCCTGGAGTTTCATCATTAACTCACTACAGGCCTGGAGTTTCATCATTCACACACTACAGGCCTGGAGTTTCATCATTCACTCACTGCAGGCCTGGAGTTTCATCATTCACACACTACAGGCCTGGAGTTTCATCATTCACACACTACAGGCCTGGAGTTTCATCATTCACTCATTACAGGCCTGGAGTTTCATCATTCACTCACTACAGGCCTGGAGTTTCAGCCATTCACTCACTACCAGCCTGGAGTTTCATCATTCACTCACTACAGGCCTGGAGTTTCATCATTCACTCAGTACAGGCCTGGAGTTTCATCATTCACTCACTACAGGCCTGGAGTTTCATCATTCACTCACTGCAGGCCTGGAGTTTCATCATTCACTCACTACAGGCCCGTTGTTTCATCATTCATTCACGTCAGACCTGGAGATTTATCATTAACTCACTACTGGTTTGGAGTTTCATCATTCACGCAGTACAAGCCTGGCGTTTCAGCCATTCACTCTCTACAGTCCTGGAGTTTCATAATTCATTCACTACAAGCCTGGAGTTACATCATTCACTTACTACAGGCCTGGAGTTTCATCATTCACTCACTACAGACCTGGAGTTTCATCATTCACTCAAAACAGGCGTGGAGTTTCATCATTAACTTACTACAGTCCTGGGGTTTCATCTTTCACTGACTACAGGCCTGGTGTTTCAGCCATTCACTGACTACAAGCCTGGAGTTTCATCATTCACTCACTACAGGACTGGAGTTTCATCATTCACTCACTCCAGGCCTGGAGTTTCATGATTCACTTACTACAGGCCTGGAGTTTCATCATTAACTCACTACAGGCCTGGAGTTTCATCATTCACTTACTAAAGGCCTGGAGTTTCATCATTCACACACTACAGGTCTGGAGTTTCATCATTCAATTTCTACAGGCCTGGAGGTGAACCATTCACTGACTACAGGCCTGGAGTTTCATCATTCACACACTACAGGCCTGGAGATTCATCATTCACACACTACAGGCCAGGAGATTCATCCATTCACTCACTACAGGCCTGGAGTTACATCATTCACACACTACAGGGATGGAGTTTCATCATTCACACAATACAGGCCTGGAGTTTCATCATTCACACACTACAGGCCAGGAGTTTCATCAATCACTCACTACAGGCCTGGGTCTTCATCATTCACTCACTACAGTCCTGGGGTTTGAGCCATTTACTCACTACAGGAATGTAATTACATCATTCACACACTACAGGCCTGGGGTTTGAGCCATTTACTCACTACAGGCCTGTAGTTACATCATTCACACACTACAGGCCTGGAGTTTCATCATTCACTTACTACAGGCCTGGAGTTTCATCATTCACCCACTAAAGGCCTGGAGTTTCATCATTCACTCACTACAGGCCTTGAGTTTCTTCATTCAATTACTACAGGCCTGGAGTTTCATCATTCACCCACTAAAGGCCTGGAGTTTCATCATTCACTCACTACAGGCCTTGAGTTTCTTCATTCACTTACTACAGGCCTGCAGTTTCATCATTCATTCACTACAGGCTTGGAGTTTCATCGTTCACTCTCTACTGGCCTGGAGTTTCAGCCATTCACTCAGTACAGGCCTCGTGTTTCCTCATTCACACACTTCAGGCCTGGAGTTTCATCATTCACAAACTGCAGGCCTGGAGCTTCAGCCATTCACTCACAAGAGGCCTGGAGTTTCATCAGTCACTCACTAAAGGCCTGGAAGTTCAGCCATTCACACACTACAGGCCTGGAGTTTCATCATTCACTCACTACAGGTCTGGAGTTTCATCATTCACTCACTACAGGCCTGGAGCTTCATCATTCACTCACTACAGGCCTGGAGTTTCATCATTCACTCACTACAGGCCTGGGGTTTCATCATTCACTCACGACAGGCCTGGGGTTTCATCATTCACTCACTACAGGCCTGGAGTTTCATCATTCACTCACTAGAGGCCTGGAGTTTCATCATTCACTCACTACAGGCCTTGCGTTTCATCATTCAATCACTACAGGCCTGGAGTTTCATCATTCACTCACTACAGGCCTGGAGTTTCATCATTCACTCACTACAGGCCTGGACTTTCATCATTCACTCAGTACAGGCCTGGATTTTCATCATTCACTCACTACAGGCCTGGAGTTTCATCATTCACGAACTAAAGCCCAGGGGTTTCAGCCATTCTGACACTACAGGCGTAGAGACTCATCAAACACTCACTAAAGACCTGGACTTTCATCATTCACACACAAAAGGCCTGGAGTTTCATCATTCACACACTACAGGCCTGGAGTTTCATCATTCACTCACGGCAAGCCTGGAGTTTCATCATTCACACAGTACAGGCCTGGAAATTTCATCATTCACTCATTACAGGCCTGGCGTTTCATCATTCACTCACTACAGGCCTGGAGTTTCATCATTCACTCACTACAAGCCTGGAGTTTCATCATTCACTCACTACAGGCTTGGAGTTTCATCGTTCACTCTCTACTGGCTTGGAGTTTCATCATTCACACACTACAGGCCTGGAGTTTCAGCCATTCACTCAATACAGGCCTCGGGTTTCCTCATTCACTCACTAAAGGCCTTGAGTTTCATCATTCACTCACTACAGGCCCTTAGTATCATCATTCAGTCACTACAGACCTGGAGATTCATCATTCACTCACTACAGGCCTGGAGTGTAATTCTTCACACGCCACAGGCCTGGAGTTTCATCATTCACTTTCTACAGGCCTGGAGTTTCATCATTCACTCACTGCAGGCTTGGAGTTTCATCGTTCACTCTCTACTGGCTTGGAGTTTCCTCATTCACACTCTTCAGGCCTGGAGTTTCATCATTCACTCACTGCACGCCTGGAGCTTCAGCCATTCACTCACAAGAGGCCTGGAGTTTCATCAGTCACTCACTAAAGGCCTGGAAGTTCATCCATTCACACACTACAGGCCTGGAGTTTCATCATTCACTCACTACAGGTCTGGAGTTTCATCATTCACTCACTACAGGCCTGGAGTTTCATCATTCACTCACTACAGGCCTGGAGTTTCTTCATTCACTTTCTACAGGCCTGGAGTTTCATCATTCAATCAGTACAGGCTTGGAGTTTCATCGTTCACTCACTACTGGCCTGGAGTTTCATCATTCACACACTACAGGCCTGGAGTTTCAGCAATTCACTCAGTACAGGCCTCGAGTTTCCTCATTCACACACTTCATGCCTGGAGTTTCATCATTCACTCACTGCAGGCCTGGAGTATCATCATTCACTCACTAGAAGCCTGGAGTTTCAGCATTCACACACTACAGGCCTGGAGCTTCAGCCATTCACTCACTACAGGCCTGGAGTTTCATCATTCACTCACTACAGGCCTGGAAGTTCAGCCATTCACACACTACAGGCCTGGAGTTTCATCATTCACTCACTACAGGCCTGGAGTTTCATCATTCACTCACTACAGGCCTGGATTTTCATCATTCACTCACTACAGACCTGGAGTTTCATCATTAACTCACTACAGGCCTGGAATTTCAGCCATTCACTCACTACAGGCCTGGAGTTTCATCGTACACTCTCTACTGGCTTGGAGTTTCATCATTCACACACTACAGGCCTGGAGTTTCAGCCATTCACTCAGTACAGGCCTCGAGTTTCCTCATTCACTCACTAAAGGCCTGGAGTTTCATCATTCACTCACTACAGGCCCTTAGTATCATCATTCATTCACTACAGACCTGGAGATTCATCATTCACTCACTACAGGCCTGGAGTGTAATTCTTCACACGCCACAGGCCTGGAGTTTCATCATTCACTCACTACAGGCTTGGAGTTTCATCGTTCACTTTCTACTGGCTTGGAGTTTCATCATTCACACACTACAGGCCTGGAGTTTCAGCCATTCACTCTGTACAGGCCTCGAGTTTCCTCATTCACACACTTCAGGCCGGGAGTTTCATCATTCACTCACTGCACGCCTGGAGCTTCAGCCATTCACTCACAAGAGGCCTGGAGTTTCATCAGTCACTCACTAAAGGCCTGGAAGTTCAGCCATTCACACACCACAGGCCTGGAGTTTCATCATTCACTCACTACAGGTCTGGAGTTTCATCATTCACTCACTACAGGCCTGGAGTTTCATCATTCACTTACTACAAGCCTGGAGTTCCATCATTCACTCACTACAGGCCTGGAGTTTCATCTTTCACTCACTTGAGGCCTGGAGTTTCATCATTCACTCACTACAGACCTGGAGTTTCATCATTCACTCTAAACAGGCCTGGGGTTTCATCATTCACTCACTACAGGCCTGGAGTTTCATCATTAACTTACTACAATCCTGGGGTTTCATCATTCACTGACTACAGGCCTGGTGTTTCAGCCATTCGGTCACTACAAGCCTGGAGTTTCATCATTCACTCACTACAGGCCTGGAGTTTCATCATTCACGTACTACAGGTCTGGAGTTTCATCATTCACACACTACAGGTCTGGAGTTTCATCATTCAATTACTACAGGCCTGGAGGTCAATCATTCACTCACTACAGGCCTGGAGTTTCATCATTCACTCACAACAGGGATGGAGTTTCATCATTCACACAATACAGGCCTGGAGTTTCATCATTGACACACTACAGGCCTGGGGTTTGAGCCATTTACTCATTAAAGGCCTGTAGTTTCATCGTTCACACACTACAGGCCTGGAGTTTCATCATTCACTTACTACAGGCCTGTAGTTTCATCATTCAATCACTACAGGCCTGGAGTTTCATCATTCATTCACTACAGGCCTGGAGTTTCTTCATTCACTTACTACAGGCCTGGAGTGTAATTCTTCACACACCACAGGCCAAGGGTTTCATCATTCACTTACTACAGGCCTGGAGTTTCATCATTCAATCAGTACAGGCTTGGAGTTTCATCGTTCACTCACTACTGGCCTGGAGTTTCATCATTCACACACTACAGGCCTGGAGTTTCAGCCATTCACTGAGTACAGGCCTCGAGTTTCCTCATTCACACACTTCATGCCTGGAGTTTCATCATTCACTCACTAGAAGCCTGGAGTTTCAGCATTCACACACTACAGGCCTGGAGTTTCATCATTCACTCAATACAGGCCTGGAAATTCATCATTCACTCCCTTCAGGCCTGGAGTTTCATCATTCTGTCACTACAGGCCTGGAGTTTCAGCCATTCACTCAGGACAGGCCTCGGGTTTACTCATTCACACACTTCAGGCCTGGAGTTTCATCATTCACTCATTGCAGGCCTGCAGTATCATCATTCACTCACTAGAGGCCTGGAGTTTCATCATTCACTCACTACAGACCTGGAGTTTCATCATTCACTCAAAAAAGGCCTGGGGTTTCATCATTCACTCACTACAGGCCTGGAGTTTCATCATTAACTTACTACAATCCTGGGGTTTCATCATTCACTGACTACAGGCCTGGTGTTTCAGCCATTCGCTCACTACAAGCCTGGAGTTTCATCATTCACTCACTACAGTCCTGGAGTTTCATCATTCACGTACTACAGGCCTGGAGTTTCATCATTCACACAGTACAGGTCTGGAGTTTCATCATTCAATTACTACAGGCCTGGAGGTCAATCATTCACTCACTACAGGCCTGGAGTTTCATCATTCACTCACTACAGGGATGGAGTTTCATCATTCACACAATACAGGCCTGGAGTTTCATCATTCACTCACTACAGGCCCTTAGTATCATCATTCAGTCACTACAGACCTGGAGATTCATCATTCACTCACTACAGGCCTGGAGTGTAATTCTTCACACGCCACAGGTTGGAGTTTCATCATTCACTTACTACAGGCCTGGAGTTTCATCATTCACTCACTGCAGGCTTGGAGTTTCATCGTTCACTCTCTACTGGCTTGGAGTTTCCTCATTCACACTCTTCAGGCCTGGAGTTTCATCATTCACTCACTGCACGCCTGGAGCTTCAGCCATTCACTCACAAGAGGCCTGGAGTTTCATCAGTCACTCACTAAAGGCCTGGAAGTTCAGCCATTCATACACCACAGGCCTGGAGTTTCATCATTCACTCACTACAGGTCTGGAGTTTCATCATTCACTCACTACAGGCCTGGAGTTTCATCATTCACTCACTACAGGCCTGGAGTTTCTTCATTCACTTTCTACAGGCCTGGAGTTTCATCATTCAATCAGTACAGGCTTGGAGTTTCATCGTTCACTCACTACTGGCCTGGAGTTTCATCATTCACACACTACAGGCCTGGAGTTTCAGCAATTCACTCAGTACAGGCCTCGAGTTTCCTCATTCACACACTTCATGCCTGGAGTTTCATCATTCACTCACTGCAGGCCTGGAGTATCATCATTCACTCACTAGAAGCCTGGAGTTTCAGCATTCACTCACTACAGGCCTGGAGCTTCAGCCATTCACTCACTACAGGCCTGGAGTTTCATCATTCACTCACTACAGGCCTGGAAGTTCAGCCATTCACACACTACAGGCCTGGAGTTTCATCATTCACTCACTACAGGCCTGGAGTTTCATCATTCACTCACTACAGGCCTGGATTTTCATCATTCACTCACTACAGACCTGGAGTTTCATCATTAACTCACTACAGGCCTGGAATTTCAGCCATTCACTCACTATAGGCCTCGAGTTTCATCGTACACTCTCTACTGGCTTGGAGTTTCATCATTCACACACTACAGGCCTGGAGTTTCAGCCATTCACTCAGTACAGGCCTCGGGTTTCCTCATTCAGTCACTAAAGGCCTGGAGTTTCATCATTCACTCACTACAGGCCCTTAGTATCATCATTCATTCACTACAGACCTGGAGATTCATCATTCACTCACTACAGGCCTGGAGTGTAATTCTTCACACGCCACAGGCCTGGAGTTTCATCATTCACTCACTACAGGCTTGGAGTTTCATCGTTCACTTTCTACTGGCTTGGAGTTTCATCATTCACACACTACAGGCCTGGAGTTTCAGCCATTCACTCAGTACAGGCCTCGAGTTTCCTCATTCACACACTTCAGGCCGGGAGTTTCATCATTCACTCACTGCACGCCAGGAGCTTCAGCCATTCACTCACAAGAGGCCTGGAGTTTCATCAGTCACTCACTAAAGGCCTGGAAGTTCAGCCATTCACACACCACAGGCCTGGAGTTTCATCATTCACTCACTACAGGTCTGGAGTTTCATCATTCACTCACTACAGGCCTGGAGTTTCATCATTCACTTACTACAAGCCTGGAAATCCATCATTCACTCACTACAGGCCTGGAGTTTCATCTTTCACTCACTAGAGGCCTGGAGTTTCATCATACACTCACTACAGACCTGGAGTTTCATCATTCACTCTAAACAGGCCTGGGGTTTCATCATTCACTCACTACAGGCCTGGAGTTTCATCATTAACTTACTACAATCCTGGGGTTTCATCATTCACTGACTACAGGCCTGGTGTTTCAGCCATTCGCTCACTACAAGCCTGGAGTTTCATCATTCACTCACTACAGTCCTGGAGTTTCATCATTCACGTACTACAGGCCTGGAGTTTCATCATTCACACACTACAGGTCTGGAGTTTCATCATTCAATTACTACAGGCCTGGAGGTCAATCATTCACTCACTACAGGCCTGGAGTTTCATCATTCACTCACTACAGGGATGGAGTTTCATCATTCACACAATACAGGCCTGGAGTTTCATCATTGACACACTACAGGCCTGGGGTTTGAGCCATTTACTCATTAAAGGCCTGTAGTTTCATCGTTCACACACTACAGGCCTGGAGTTTCATCATTCACTTACTACAGGCCTGTAGTTTCATCATTCAATCACTACAGGCCTGGAGTTTCATCATTCATTCACTACAGGCCTGGAGTTTCTTCATTCACTTACTACAGGCCTGGAGTGTAATTCTTCACACACCACAGGCCAAGGGTTTCATCATTCACTTACTACAGGCCTGGAGTTTCATCATTCAATCAGTACAGGCTTGGAGTTTCATCGTTCACTCACTACTGGCCTGGAGTTTCATCATTCACACACTACAGGCCTGGAGTTTCAGCCATTCACTGAGTACAGGCCTCGAGTTTCCTCATTCACACACTTCATGCCTGGAGTTTCATCATTCACTCACTAGAAGCCTGGAGTTTCAGCATTCACACACTACAGGCCGGAAGTTTCATCATTCACTCAATACAGGCCTGGAGATTCATCATTCACTCCCTTCAGGCCTGGAGTTTCATCATTCTGTCACTACAGGCCTGGAGTTTCAGCCATTCACTCAGGACAGGCCTCGGGTTTACTCATTCACACACTTCAGGCCTGGAGTTTCATCATTCACTCATTGCAGGCCTGCAGTATCATCATTCACTCACTACAGGCCTGGAGTTTCTTCATTCACTCACTACAGGCCTGGAGTTTCATCATTCAATCAGTACAGGCCTGGAGTTTCATCGTTCACTCACTACTGGCCTGGAGTTTCATCATTCACACACTACAGTCCTGGAGTTTCAGCCAATCACTGAGTACTGGCCTCGAGTTTCCTCATTCACACACTTCATGCCTGGAGTTTCATCATTCACTCACTGCAGGCCTGGAGTATCATCATTCACCCACTAGAAGCCTGGAGTTTCAGCATTCACACACTACAGGCCTGGAGTTTCATCATTCACTCAATACAGGCCTGGAGCTTCAGCCATTCACTCACTACAGGCCTGGAGTTTCATCATTCACTCACTACAGGCCTGGAAGTTCAGCCATTCACACACTACAGGCCTGGAGTTTCATCATTCAGTCTCTACAGGCCTGGAGTTTCATCATTCACTCACTGCAGGCCTGGAGTTTCATCATTCACTCACTACAGGCCTGGAGTTTCATCATTCACTCACTACAGGCCTGGATTTTCATCATTCACTCACTACAGACCTGGAGTTTCATCATTAACTCACTACAGGCCTGGAATTTCAGCCATTCACTCACTACAGGCCTGGAGTTTCATCGTTCACTCTCTACTGGCTTGGAGTTTCATCATTCACACACTACAAGCCTGGAGTTTCAGCCATTCACTCAGTACAGGCCTCGAGTTTCCTCATTCACTCACTAAAGGCCTGGAGTTTCATCATTCACTCACTACAGGCCCTTAGTATCATCATTCAGTCACTACAGACCTGGAGATTCATCATTCACTCACTACAGGCCTGGAGTGTAATTCTGCACACGCCACAGGCCTGGAGTTTCATCATTCACTTACTACAGGCCTGGAGTTTCATCATTCACTCACGACAGGCTTGGAGTTTCATCGTTCACTCTCTACTGGCTTGGGGTTTCATCATTCACACCCTACCGGCCTGGGGTTTCAGACATTCACTCAGTACTGGCCTCGAGTTTCCTCATTCACACACTTCAGGCCTGGAGTTTCATCATTCACTCACTGCAGGCCTGGAGTATCATCATTCACTCACTAGAAGCCTGGAGTTTCAGCATTCACACACTACAGGCCTGGAGTTTCATCATTCACTCAATACAGGCCTGGAGCTTCTGCCATTCACTCACTACAGGCCTGGAGTTTCATCATTCACTCTCTACAGGCCTGGAGTTTCATCATTCACTCACTGTAGGCCTGGAGTTTCATCATTCACTCACTACAGGCCTGGAGTTTCATCATTCACTCACTACAGACCTGGAGTTTCATCATTCACTCACTACAGGCCTGGAATTTCAGCCATTCACTCACTACAGGCCTGGAGTTTCATCATTCACACACTACAGGCCTGGAGTTTCATCATTCACTCACTACAGTCTGGAGTTTCATCATTCACACACTACAGGCCTGGAGTTTCATCATTAACTCACTGCAGGCCTGGAGTTTCATCATTCACTCACTACAGGCCTGGAGTTTCATGATTCACACACTACAGGCCTGGAGTTTCATCATTCACTCATTACAGGCGTGGAGTTTCATCATTCAGTCACTACAGGCCTGGAGTTTCAGCCATTCACTCAGTACAGGCCTCGGGTTTACTCATTCACACACTTCAGGCCTGGAGTTTCATCATTCACTCATTGCAGGCCTGGAGTATCATCATTCACTCACTAGAGGCCTGGAGTTACATCATTCACTCACGACAGACCTGGAGTTTCATCATTCACTCAAAACAGGCCTGGAGTTTCATCATTCACACACTACAGGCCTGGAGTTTCATCATTCAATCACTACAGGCCTGGAGTTTCATCATTCACACACTACAGGCCTGGAGTTTCATCATTAACACAATACAGGACTGGAGTTTCATCATTCACTCACTACAGGTCTGGAGTGTCATCATTCACACACTACAGGCCTGGAGTTTCATCATTCACTAATTACAGGCGTGGAGTTTCATCATTCAGTCACTACAGGCCTGGAGTTTCAGCCATTCACTCAGTACAGGCCTCGGGTTTACTCATTCACACACTTCAGGCCTGGAGTTTCATCATTCACTCATTGCAGGCCTGGAGTATCATCATTCACACACTGCAGGCCTGGAGTTACATCATTGAATCACTACAGACCTGGAGTTTCATCATTCACTCAAAACAGGCCTGGATTTTCATCATTCACTCACCACAGGCCTGGAGTTTCATCATTAACTTACTACAATCCTGGGGTTTCATCATTCACTGACTACAGGCCTGGTGTTTCAGCCATTCGCTCACTACAAGCCTGGAGTTTCATCATTCACTCACTACAGGCCTGGAGGTTCATCATTCACATACTACAGGCCTGGAGTTTCATCATTCACACACTACAGGTCTGGAGATTCATCATTCAATTACTACTGGCCTGGAGGTCAATCATTCACTCACTACAGGCCTGGAGTTTCATCATTCACTCACTACGGGGATGGAGTTTCATCATTCACACAATACAGGCCTGGAGTTTCATCATTGACACACTACAGGCCTGGGGTTTGAGCCATTTACTCATTAAAGGCCTGTAGTTTCATCGTTCACACACTACAGGCCTGGAGTTTCATCATTCACTTACTACAAGCCTGGAGTTTCATCATTCACTCACTACAGGCCTGGAGTTTCATCTTTCACTCACTAGAGGCCTGGACTTTCATCATTCACTCACTACAGACCTGGAGTTTCATCATTCACTCAAAACAGGCCAGGGTTTTCATCATTCACTCACTACAGGCCTGGAGTTTCATCATTAACTTACTACAATCCTGGGGTTTCATCATTCACTGACTACAGGCCTGGTGTTTCAGCCATTCGCTCACTACAAGCCTGGAGTTTCATCATTCACTCACTACAGGCCTGGAGTTTCATCATTCACGTACTACAGGCCTGGAGTTTCATCATTCACACACTACAGGTCTGGAGTTTCATCATTCAATTACTACAGGCCTGGAGTTTCATCATTCACTCACTACAGGGATGGAGTTTCATCATTCACACAATACAGGCCTGGAGTTTCATCATTGACACACTACAGGCCTGGGGTTTGAGCCATTTACTCATTAAAGGCCTGTAGTTTCATCGTTCACACACTACAAGCCTGGAGTTTCATCATTCACTTACTACAGGCCTGGCGTTTCTTCATTCACTTACTACAGGCCTGGAGTTTCATCATTCATTCAGTACAGGCTTGGAGTTTCATCGTTCACTCACTACAGGCCTGGAGTTTCATCATTCACTCACTACAGGCCTGGAGTTTCTACATTCACTTACTACAGGCCTGGAGTTTCATCATTCATTCAGTACAGGCTTGGAGTTTCATCGTTCACTCACTACTGGCCTGGAGTTTCATCATTCACACACTACAGGCCTGGAGTTTCAGCCATTCACTGAGTACAGGCCTCGAATTTCCTCATTCACACACTTCATGCCTGGAGTTTCATCATTCACTCACTGCAGGCCTGGAGTATCATCATTCACTCACTAGAAGCCTGGAGTTTCAGCATTCACACACTACAGGCCTGGAGTTTCATCATTCACTCAATACAGGCCTGGAGCTTCAGCCATTCACTCACTACAGGCCTGGAGTTTCATCATTCACTCTCTACAGGCCTGGAGTTTCATCATTCACTCACTGTAGGCCTGGAGTTTCATCATTCACTCACTACAGGCCTGGAGTTTCATCATTCACTCACTACAGGCCTGGATTTTCATCATTCAATCACTACAGACCTGGAGTTTCATCATTAACTCACTACAGGCGTGGAATTTCAGCCATTCACTCACTACAGGCCTGGAGTTTCATCATTCACACACTACAGGCCTGGAGTTTCATCATTCACTCACTACAGGCCTGGAGTTTCATCATTCACACACTACAGGCCTGGAGTTTCATCATTCACTCACTACAGGCCTGGAGTTTCATTATTCACTCACTACAGGCCTGGAGTTTCATCATTCACACACTACAGGCCTGGAGTTTCATCATTCACTCATTACAGGCGTGGAGTTTCATCATTCAGTCACTACAGGCCTGGAGTTTCAGCCATTCACTCAGTACAGGCCTCGGGTTTACTCATTCACACACTTCAGGCTTGGAGTTTCATCATTCACTCATTGCAGGCCTGGAGTATCATCATTCACTCACTAGAGGCCTGGAGTTACATCATTCACTCACTGCAGACCTGGAGTTTCATCATTCACTCACTACAGGCCTGGAGTTTCATCATTAACTTACTACAATCCTGGGGTTTCATCATTCACTGACTACAGCCCTGGTGTTTCAGCCATTCGCTCACTACAAGCCTGGAGTTTCATCATTCACTCACTACAGGCCTGGAGTTTCATCATTCACTCTCTACAGGCCTGGAGTTTCATCATTCACTCACTACAGGCCTGGAGTTCCATCATTCACTCTCTACAGGCCTGGAGTTTCATCATTCACTCACTACAGGCCTGGAGTTTCATCATTCACTCACTACAGGCCTGGATTTTCATCATTCACTCACTACAGACCTGGAGTTTCATCATTCACTCTCTACAGGCCTGGAGTTTCATCATTCACTCACTACAGGCCTGGAGTTTCATCATTCACTCACTACAGGCCTGGAGTTTCATCATTCACTCACTACAGACCTGGAGTTTCATCATTAACTCACTACAGGCCTGGAATTTCGGCCGTTCACTCACTACAGGCCTGGAGTTTCATCATTCACACACTACAGGCCTGGAGTTTCATCATTCACTCACTACAGGCCTGGAGTTTCATCATTCACATACTACAGGCCTGGAGTTTCATCATTAACTCACTACAGGCCTTGATTTTCATCATTCACTCACTACAGGTCTGGAGCTTCATCATTCACACACTACAGGCCTGGAGTTTCATCATTCACTCATTACAGGCGTGGAGTTTCATCATTCAGTCACTACAGGCCTGGAGTTTCAGCCATTCACTCACTACAGGCCTCGGGTTTACTCATTCACACACTTCAGGCCTGGAGTTTCATCATTCACTCATTGCAGGCCTGGAGTATCATCATTCACTCACTAGAGGCCTGGAGTTACATCATTCACTCACTACAGACCTGGATTTTCATCATTCACTCAAAACAGGCCTGGAGTTTCATCATTCACTCACTACAGGCCTGGAGTTTCATCATTAACTTACCACAATCCTGGGGTTTCATCATTCACTGACTACAGGCCTGGTGTTTCAGCCATTCGCTCACTACAAGCCTGGAGTTTCATCATTCAGTCACTACAGGCCTGGAGTTTCATCATTCACGTACTACAGGCCTGGAGTTTCATCATTCAATCAGTACAGGCCTGGAGTTTCATCGTTCACTCACTACTGGCCTGGAGTTTCATCATTCACACACTACAGTCCTGGAGTTTCAGCCAATCACTGAGTACTGGCCTCGAGTTTCCTCATTCACACACTTCATGCCTGGAGTTTCATCATTCACTCACTGCAGGCCTGGAGTATCATCATTCACCCACTAGAAGCCTGGAGTTTCAGCATTCACACACTACAGGCCTGGAGTTTCATCATTCACTCAATACAGGCCTGGAGCTTCAGCCATTCACTCACTACAGGCCTGGAGTTTCATCATTCACTCACTACAGGCCTGGAAGTTCAGCCATTCACACACTACAGGCCTGGAGTTTCATCATTCAGTCTCTACAGGCCTGGAGTTTCATCATTCACTCACTGCAGGCCTGGAGTTTCATCATTCACTCACTACAGGCCTGGAGTTTCATCATTCACTCACTACAGGCCTGGATTTTCATCATTCACTCACTACAGACCTGGAGTTTCATCATTAACTCACTACAGGCCTGGAATTTCAGCCATTCACTCACTACAGGCCTGGAGTTTCATCGTTCACTCTCTACTGGCTTGGAGTTTCATCATTCACACACTACAAGCCTGGAGTTTCAGCCATTCACTCAGTACAGGCCTCGAGTTTCCTCATTCACTCACTAAAGGCCTGGAGTTTCATCATTCACTCACTACAGGCCCTTAGTATCATCATTCAGTCACTACAGACCTGGAGATTCATCATTCACTCACTACAGGCCTGGAGTGTAATTCTGCACACGCCACAGGCCTGGAGTTTCATCATTCACTTACTACAGGCCTGGAGTTTCATCATTCACTCACGACAGGCTTGGAGTATCATCGTTCACTCTCTACTGGCTTGGGGTTTCATCATTCACACCCTACCGGCCTGGGGTTTCAGACATTCACTCAGTACTGGCCTCGAGTTTCCTCATTCACACACTTCAGGCCTGGAGTTTCATCATTCACTCACTGCAGGCCTGGAGTATCATCATTCACTCACTAGAAGCCTGGAGTTTCAGCATTCACACACTACAGGCCTGGAGTTTCATCATTCACTCAATACAGGCCTGGAGCTTCTGCCATTCACTCACTACAGGCCTGGAGTTTCATCATTCACTCTCTACAGGCCTGGAGTTTCATCATTCACTCACTGTAGGCCTGGAGTTTCATCATTCACTCACTACAGGCCTGGAGTTTCATCATTCACTCACTACAGACCTGGAGTTTCATCATTCACTCACTACAGGCCTGGAATTTCAGCCATTCACTCACTACAGGCCTGGAGTTTCATCATTCACACACTACAGGCCTGGAGTTTCATCATTCACTCACTACAGTCTGGAGTTTCATCATTCACACACTACAGGCCTGGAGTTTCATCATTAACTCACTGCAGGCCTGGAGTTTCATCATTCACTCACTACAGGCCTGGAGTTTCATGATTCACACACTACAGGCCTGGAGTTTCATCATTCACTCATTACAGGCGTGGAGTTTCATCATTCAGTCACTACAGGCCTGGAGTTTCAGCCATTCACTCAGTACAGGCCTCGGGTTTACTCATTCACACACTTCAGGCCTGGAGTTTCATCATTCACTCATTGCAGGCCTGGAGTATCATCATTCACTCACTAGAGGCCTGGAGTTACATCATTCACTCACGACAGACCTGGAGTTTCATCATTCACTCAAAACAGGCCTGGAGTTTCATCATTCACACACTACAGGCCTGGAGTTTCATCATTCAATCACTACAGGCCTGGAGTTTCATCATTCACACACTACAGGCCTGGAGTTTCATCATTAACACAATACAGGACTGGAGTTTCATCATTCACTCACTACAGGTCTGGAGTGTCATCATTCACACACTACAGGCCTGGAGTTTCATCATTCACTAATTACAGGCGTGGAGTTTCATCATTCAGTCACTACAGGCCTGGAGTTTCAGCCATTCACTCAGTACAGGCCTCGGGTTTACTCATTCACACACTTCAGGCCTGGAGTTTCATCATTCACTCATTGCAGGCCTGGAGTATCATCATTCACACACTGCAGGCCTGGAGTTACATCATTGAATCACTACAGACCTGGAGTTTCATCATTCACTCAAAACAGGCCTGGATTTTCATCATTCACTCACCACAGGCCTGGAGTTTCATCATTAACTTGCTACAATCCTGGGGTTTCATCATTCACTGACTACAGGCCTGGTGTTTCAGCCATTCGCTCACTACAAGCCTGGAGTTTCATCATTCACTCACTACAGGCCTGGAGGTTCATCATTCACATACTACAGGCCTGGAGTTTCATCATTCACACACTACAGGTCTGGAGATTCATCATTCAATTACTACTGGCCTGGAGGTCAATCATTCACTCACTACAGGCCTGGAGTTTCATCATTCACTCACTACGGGGATGGAGTTTCATCATTCACACAATACAGGCCTGGAGTTTCATCATTGACACACTACAGGCCTGGGGTTTGAGCCATTTACTCATTAAAGGCCTGTAGTTTCATCGTTCACACACTACAGGCCTGGAGTTTCATCATTCACTTACTACAAGCCTGGAGTTTCATCATTCACTCACTACAGGCCTGGAGTTTCATCTTTCACTCACTAGAGGCCTGGACTTTCATCATTCACTCACTACAGACCTGGAGTTTCATCATTCACTCAAAACAGGCCAGGGTTTTCATCATTCACTCACTACAGGCCTGGAGTTTCATCATTAACTTACTACAATCCTGGGGTTTCATCATTCACTGACTACAGGCCTGGTGTTTCAGCCATTCGCTCACTACAAGCCTGGAGTTTCATCATTCACTCACTACAGGCCTGGAGTTTCATCATTCACGTACTACAGGCCTGGAGTTTCATCATTCACACACTACAGGTCTGGAGTTTCATCATTCAATTACTACAGGCCTGGAGTTTCATCATTCACTCACTACAGGGATGGAGTTTCATCATTCACACAATACAGGCCTGGAGTTTCATCATTGACACACTACAGGCCTGGGGTTTGAGCCATTTACTCATTAAAGGCCTGTAGTTTCATCGTTCACACACTACAAGCCTGGAGTTTCATCATTCACTTACTACAGGCCTGGCGTTTCTTCATTCACTTACTACAGGCCTGGAGTTTCATCATTCATTCAGTACAGGCTTGGAGTTTCATCGTTCACTCACTACAGGCCTGGAGTTTCATCATTCACTCACTACAGGCCTGGAGTTTCTACATTCACTTACTACAGGCCTGGAGTTTCATCATTCATTCAGTACAGGCTTGGAGTTTCATCGTTCACTCACTACTGGCCTGGAGTTTCATCATTCACACACTACAGGCCTGGAGTTTCAGCCATTCACTGAGTACAGGCCTCGAATTTCCTCATTCACACACTTCATGCCTGGAGTTTCATCATTCACTCACTGCAGGCCTGGAGTATCATCATTCACTCACTAGAAGCCTGGAGTTTCAGCATTCACACACTACAGGCCTGGAGTTTCATCATTCACTCAATACAGGCCTGGAGCTTCAGCCATTCACTCACTACAGGCCTGGAGTTTCATCATTCACTCTCTACAGGCCTGGAGTTTCATCATTCACTCACTGTAGGCCTGGAGTTTCATCATTCACTCACTACAGGCCTGGAGTTTCATCATTCACTCACTACAGGCCTGGATTTTCATCATTCAATCACTACAGACCTGGAGTTTCATCATTAACTCACTACAGGCCTGGAATTTCAGCCATTCACTCACTACAGGCCTGGAGTTTCATCATTCACACACTACAGGCCTGGAGTTTCATCATTCACTCACTACAGGCCTGGAGTTTCATCATTCACACACTACAGGCCTGGAGTTTCATCATTAACTCACTACAGGCCTGGAGTTTCATTATTCACTCACTACAGGCCTGGAGTTTCATCATTCACACACTACAGGCCTGGAGTTTCATCATTCACTCATTACAGGCGTGGAGTTTCATCATTCAGTCACTACAGGCCTGGAGTTTCAGCCATTCACTCAGTACAGGCCTCGGGTTTACTCATTCACACACTTCAGGCTTGGAGTTTCATCATTCACTCATTGCAGGCCTGGAGTATCATCATTCACTCACTAGAGGCCTGGAGTTACATCATTCACTCACTGCAGACCTGGAGTTTCATCATTCACTCACTACAGGCCTGGAGTTTCATCATTAACTTACTACAATCCTGGGGTTTCATCATTCACTGACTACAGCCCTGGTGTTTCAGCCATTCGCTCACTACAAGCCTGGAGTTTCATCATTCACTCACTACAGGCCTGGAGTTTCATCATTCACTCTCTACAGGCCTGGAGTTTCATCATTCACTCACTACAGGCCTGGAGTTCCATCATTCACTCTCTACAGGCCTGGAGTTTCATCATTCACTCACTACAGGCCTGGAGTTTCATCATTCACTCACTACAGGCCTGGATTTTCATCATTCACTCACTACAGACCTGGAGTTTCATCATTCACTCTCTACAGGCCTGGAGTTTCATCATTCACTCACTACAGGCCTGGAGTTTCATCATTCACACAGTACAGGCCTGGAGTTTCATCATTCACTCACTACAGGCCTGGAGTTTCATCATTCACTCACTACAGACCTGGAGTTTCATCATTAACTCACTACAGGCCTGGAATTTCGGCCGTTCACTCACTACAGGCCTGGAGTTTCATCATTCACACACTACAGGCCTGGAGTTTCATCATTCACTCACTACAGGCCTGGAGTTTCATCATTCACATACTACAGGCCTGGAGTTTCATCATTAACTCACTACAGGCCTTGATTTTCATCATTCACTCACTACAGGTCTGGAGCTTCATCATTCACACACTACAGGCCTGGAGTTTCATCATTCACTCATTACAGGCGTGGAGTTTCATCATTCAGTCACTACAGGCCTGGAGTTTCAGCCATTCACTCACTACAGGCCTCGGGTTTACTCATTCACACACTTCAGGTCTGGAGTTTCATCATTCACTCATTGCAGGCCTGGAGTATCATCATTCACTCACTAGAGGCCTGGAGTTACATCATTCACTCACTACAGACCTGGATTTTCATCATTCACTCAAAACAGGCCTGGAGTTTCATCATTCACTCACTACAGGCCTGGAGTTTCATCATTAACTTACCACAATCCTGGGGTTTCATCATTCACTGACTACAGGCCTGGTGTTTCAGCCATTCGCTCACTACAAGCCTGGAGTTTCATCATTCAGTCACTACAGGCCTGGAGTTTCATCATTCACGTACTACAGGCCTGGAGTTTCATCATTCACACACTACAGGTCTGGAGTTTCATCATTCAATTACTACAGGCCTGGAGGTCAATCATTCACTCACTACAGGCCTGGAGTTTCATCATTCACTCACTACAGGGATGGAGTTTCATCATTCACACAATACAGGCCTGGAGTTTCATCATTGACACACTACAGGCCTGGGGTTTGAGCCATTTACTCATTAAAGGCCTGTAGTTTCATCGTTCACACACTACAGGCCTGGAGTTTCATCATTCACTTACTACAGGCCTGGAGTTTCATCATTCACTCACTACAGGCCTGCAGTTTCTTCATTCAATTACTACAGGGCTGGAGTGTAATTCTTCACACACCACAGGCCAAGGGTTTCATCATTCACTTACTACAGGCCTGGAGTTTCATCATTCAATCAGTACAGGCTTGGAGTTTCATAGTTCACTCACTACTGGCCTGGAGTTTCATCATTCACACACTACAGGCCTGGTGTTTCAGCCATTCACTGAATACAGGCCTCGAATTTCCTCATTCACACACTTCATGCCTGGAGTTTCATCATTCACTCACTGCAGGCCTGGAGTATCATCATTCACTCACTAGAAGCCTGGAGTTTCAGCATTCACACACTACAGGCCTGGAGTTTCATCATTCACTCAATACAGGCCTGGAGCTTCAGCCATTCACTCTCTACAGGCCTGGAGTTTCATCATTCACTCACTACAAGCCTGGAGTTTCTTCATTCACTTACTACAGGCCTGGAGTTTCATCATTCAATCAGTACAGGCTTGGAGTTTCATCGTTCACTCACTACTGGCCTGGAGTTTCATCATTCACACACTACAGGCCTGGAGTTTCAGCCATTCACTGAGTACAGGCCTCGAATTTCCTCATTCACACACTTCATGCCTGGAGTTTCATCATTCACTCACTGCAGGCCTGGAGTATCATCATTCACTCACTAGAAGCCTGGAGTTTCAGCATTCACACACTACAGGCCTGGAGTTTCATCATTCACTCAATACAGCCTGGAGCTTCAGCCATTCACTCACTACAGACCTGGAGTTTCATCATTCACTCTCTACAGGCCTGGAGTTTCATCATTCACTCACTGTAGGCCTGGAGTTTCATCATTCACTCACTAAAGGCTTGGAGTTTCATCATTCACTCACTACAGGCCTGGATTTTCATCATTCAATCACTACAGACCTGGAGTTTCATGATTAACTCACTACAGGCCTGGAATTTCAGCCATTCACTCACTACAGGCCTGGAGTTTCATCATTCACACACTACAGGCCTGGAGTTTCATCATTCACTCACTACAGGCCTGGAGTTTCATCATTCACACACTACAGGCCTGGAGTTTCATCATTTACTCACTACAGGCCTGGAGTTTCATCATTCACTCACTACAGGCCTGGAGTTTCATCATTCACACACTACAGGCCTGGAGTTTCATCATTCACTCATTACAGTCGTGGAGTTTCATCATTCAGTCACTACAGGCCTGGAGTTTCAGCCATTCACTCAGTACAGGCCTCGGGTTTACTCATTCACCCACTTCAGGCTTGGAGTTTCATCATTCACTCATTGCAGGCCTGGAGTATCATCATTCACTCACTTGAGGCCTGGAGTTACATCATTCACTCACTGCAGACCTGGAGTTTCATCATTCACTCAAAACAGGCCTGGAGTTTCATCATTCACTCACTACAGGCCTGGAGTTTCATCATTAACTTACTACAATCCTGGGGTTTCATCATTCACTGACTACAGGCCTGGTGTTTCAGCCATTCGCTCACTACAAGCCTGGAGTTTCATCATTCACTCACTACAGGCCTGGAGTTTCATCATTCACGTACTACAGGCCTTGAGTTTCATCATTCACACACTACAGGTCTGGAGTTTCATCATTCAATTACTAGAGGCCTGGAGGTCAATCATTCACTCACTACAGGCCTGGAGTTTCATCATTCACTCTCTACAGGCCTGGAGTTTCAGCATTCACTCACTGCAGGCCTGGAGTTTCATCATTCACTCACCTCAGGCCTGGAGTTTCATCATTCACTCACTACAGGCCTGGATTTTCATCATTCACTCACTACAGACCTGGAGTTTCATCATTAACTCACTACAGGCCTGGAATTTCGGCCGTTCACTCACTACAGGCCTGGAGTTTCATCATTCACACACTACAGGCCTGGAGTTTCATCATTCACTCACTACAGGCCTGGAGTTTCATCATTCACACACTACAGGCCTGGAGTTTCATCATTAACTCACTACAGGCCTTGAGTTTCATCATTCACTCACTACAGGTCTGGAGTTTCATCATTCACACACTACAGGCCTGGAGTTTCATCATTCACTCATTACAGGCGTGGAGTTTCATCATTCAGTCACTACAGGCCTGGAGTTTCAGCCATTCACTCAGTACAGGCCTCGGGTTTACTCATTCACACACTTCAGGCCTGGAGTTTCATCATTCACTCATTGCAGGCCTGGAGTATCATCATTCACTCACTAGAGGCCTGGAGTTACATCATTCACTCACTACAGACCTGGATTTTCATCATTCACTCACTACAGGCCTGGAGTTTCATCATTAACTTACTACAATCCTGGGGTTTCATCATTCTCTGACTACAGGCCTGGTGTTTCAGCCATTCGCTCACTACAAGCCTGGAGTTTCATCATTCAGTCACTACAGGCCTGGAGTTTCATCATTCACGTACTACAGGCCTGGAGTTTCATCATTCACACACTACAGGCCTGGAGTTTCATCATTCACGTTCTACAGGCCTGGAGTTTCATCATTCACACACTACAGGTCTGGAGTTTCATCATTCAATTACTACAGGCCTGGAGGTCAATCATTCACTCACTACAGGCCTGGAGTTTCATCATTCAATCACTACAGGGATGGAGTTTCATCATTCACACAATACAGGCCTGGAGTTTCATCATTGACACACTACAGGCCTGGGGTTTGAGCCATTTACTCATTAAAGGCCTGTAGTTTCATCGTTCACACACTACAGGCCTGGAGTTTCATCATTCACTTACTACAGGCCTGGAGTTTCATCATTGACTCACTACATGCCTGGAGTTTCTTCATTCACTTACTACAGGGCTGGAGTGTAATTCTTCACACACCACAGGCCAAGGGTTTCATCATTCACTTACTACAGGCCTGGAGTTTCATCATTCAATCAGTACAGGCTTGGAGTTTCATAGTTCACTCACTACTGGCCTGGAGTTTCATCATTCACACACTACAGGCCTGGTGTTTCAGCCATTCACTGAATACATGCCTCGAATTTCCTCATTCACACACTTCATGCCTGGAGTTTCATCATTCACTCACTGCAGGCCTGGAGTATCATCATTCACTCACTAGAAGCCTGGAGTTTCAGCATTCACATACTACAGGCCTGGAGTTTCATCATTCACTCAATACAGGCCTGGAGCTTCAGCCATTCACTCACTACAGGCCTGGAGTTTCATCATTCACTCTCAACAGGCCTGGAGTTTCATCATTCACTCACCGCCGGCCTGGAGTTTCATCATTCACTCACTGCAGGCCTGGAGTTTCATCATTCACTCACTACAGGCCTGGATTTTCATCATTCACTCACAACAGACCTGGAGTTTCATCATTCACTCACTACAGGCCTGGAATTTCAGCCATTCACTCACTACAGGCCTGGAGTTTCATCATTCACACACTACAGGCCTGGAGTTTCATCATTCACTCACTACAGGCCTGGAGTTTCATCATTCACACACTACAGGCCTGGAGTTTCATCATTAACTCACTACAGGCCTGGAGTTTCATCATTCACTCACTACAGGCCTGGAGTTTCATCATTCACACACTACAGGCCTGGAGTTTCATCATTCACTCATTACAGGCGTGGAGTTTCATCATTCAGTCACTACAGGCCTGGAGTTTCAGCCATTCACTCAATAAAGGCCTCGGGTTTACTCATTCACACACTTCAGGCTTGGAGTTTCATCATTCACTCATTGCAGGCCTGGAGTATCATCATTCACTCACTAGAGGCCTGGAGTTACATCATTCACTCACTACAGGCCTGGAGTTTCATCATTCACTCAAAACAGGCCTGGAGTTTCATCATTCATTCACTACAGACCTGGAGTTTCATCATTAACTTACTACAATCCTGGGCTTTCATCATTCACTGACTACAGGCCTGGTGTTTCAGCCATTCGCTCACTACAAGCCTGGAGTTTCATCATTCACTCACAACAGGCCTGGAGTTTCATCATTCACGTACTACAGGCCTGGAGTTTCATCATTCACACACTACAGGTCTGGAGTTTCATCATTCAATTACTACAGGCCTGGAGGTCAATCATTCACTCACTACAGGCCTGGAGTTTCATCATTCACTTACTACAGGCCTGGAGATTCATCATTCACACACTACAGGCCTGGAGTTTCATCCATTCATTCACTACAGGCCTGTTGTTACGTCATTCACAGACTACAGGGATGGAGTTTCATCATTCACACAATACAGACCTGGAGTTTCATCATTCACACACTACAGGCCTGGGGTTTGAGCCATTTACTCACTACAGGCCTGTAGTTTCATCATTCACACACTACAGGCCTGGAGTTTCATCATTGACTTACTACGGGCCTGGAGTTTCAAATTTCACTCATTACAGGTCTGGAGTTTCATCATTCACTTACTACAGGCCTGGAGTTTCTTCATTCACTTACTACAGGCCTGGAGTGTAATTCTTCACACACCACAGGCCTGGAGTTTCATCATTCACTTACTACATTCCTGGAGTTTCATCATTCAATCAGTACAGGCTTGGAGTTTCATCGTTCACTCACTACTGGCCTGGAGTTTCATCATTCACTCACTACATGCCTGGAGTTTCATCATTCACTCACTACAGGCCTGGAGTTTCAACATTCACTCACTTCAGGCCTGGAGTTTCATCATTAACTCACTACAGGCCTGGAGTTTCAGCCATTCATTCACTACAGGGCTGGAGTTTCATCATTCACTCACTACAGGACTGGATTTTCATCATTCACACACTACAGGCCTGGAGTTTCATCATTAACTCACTACAGGCCTGGAGTTTCATCATTCACTCACTACAGGCCTGGAGTTTCATCATTCACACACTACAGGCCTTGAGTTTCATCATTCACTCATTACAGGCGTGGAGTTTCATCATTCAGTCACTACAGGCCTGGAGTTTCAGCCATTCACTCAGTACAGGCCTCGGGTTTACTCATTCACACACTTAAGGCCTGGAGTTTCATCATTCACTCATTGCAGGCCTGGAGTATCATCATTCACTCACTAGAGGCCTGGAGTTACATCATTCACTCACTACAGACCTGGAATTTCATCATTCACTCAAAACAGGCCTGGAGTTTCATCATTCACTCACTACAGGCCTGGAGTTTCATCATTAACTTACTACAATCCTGGGGTTTCATCATTCACTGACTACAGGCCTGGTGTTTCAGCCATTCGCTCACTACAAGCCTGGAGTTTCATCATTCACTCACTACAGGCCTGGAGTTTCATCATTCACGTACTACAGGCCTGGAGTTTCATCACTCACACACTACAGGTCTGGAGTTTCATCATTCAATTACTACAGGCCTGGAGGTCAATCATTCACTCACTACAGGCCTGGAGTTTCATCATTCACTCACTACAGGGATGGAGCTTAATCATTCACACAATACAGGCCTGGAGTTTCATCATTGACACACTACAGGCCTGGGGATTGAGCCATTTACTCATTAGAGGCCTGTAGTTTGATCGTTCACACACTACAGGCCTGGAGTTTCATCATTCACTTACTACAGGCCTGTAGTTTCATCATTCACTCACTACAGGCCTGGAGTTTCATCATTCACTCACTACAGGCCTGGAGTTTCTTCATTCACTTACTACAGGGCTGGAGTGTAATTCATCACACACCACAGGCCAAGGGTTTCATCATTCACTTACTACAGGCCTGGAGTTTCATCATTCAATCAGTACAGGCTTGGAGTTTCATCGTTCACTCACTACTGGCCTGGAGTTTCATCATTCACACACTACAGGCCTGGAGTTTCAGCCATTCACTGAGTACAGGCCTCGAATTTCCTCATTCACACACTTCATGCCTGGAGTTTCATCATTCACTCACTGCAGGCCTGGAGTATCATCATTCACTCACTAGAAGCCTGGAGTTTCAGCATTCACACACTACAGGCCTGGAGTTTCATCATTCACTCAATACAGGCCTGGAGCTTCAGCCATTCACTCACTACAGGCCTGGAGTTTCATCATTCACTCTCAACAGGCCTGGAGTTTCATCATTCACTCACTGCAGGCCTGGAGTTTCATCATTCACTCACTACAGGCCTGGAGTTTCAACATTCACTCACTTCAGGCCTGGATTTTCATCATTCACTCACAACAGACCTGGAGTTTCATCATTAACTCACTACAGGCCTGGAATTTCAGCCATTCGCTCACTACAAGCCTGGAGTTTCATCATTCACTCACTACAAGCCTGGAGTTTCATCATTCACACACTACAGGCCTGGAGTTTCATCATTCACGTACTACAGGCCTGGAGTTTCATCATTCACACACTACAGGTCTGGAGTTTCATCATTCAATTACTACAGGCCTGGAGGTCAATCATTTACTCACTACAGGCCTGGCGTTTCATCATTCACTCACTACAGGCCTGGAGATTCATCATTCACACACTACAGGCCTGGAGTTTCATCCATTCATTCACTACAGGCCTGTTGTTACGTCATTCACAGACTACAAGGATGGAGTTTCATCATTCACACAATACAGACCTGGAGTTTCATCATTCACACACTACAGGCCTGGGGTTTGAGCCATTTACTCACTACAGGCCTGTAGTTTCATCATTCACACACTACAGGCCTGGAGTTTCATCATTGACTTACTACGGGCCTGGAGTTTCATCATTCACTCATTGCAGGTCTGGAGTTTCATCATTCACTTACTACAGGCCTGGAGTTTCTTCATTCACTTACTACAGGCCTGGAGTGTAATTCTTCACACACCACAGGCCTGGAGTTTCATCATTCACTTACTACATTCCTGGAGTTTCATCATTCAATCAGTACAGGCTTGGAGTTTCATCGTTCACTCACTACAGGCCTGGAGTTTTATCATTCACTCACTACAGGCCTGGAGTTTCAACATTCACTCACTTCAGGCCTGGAGTTTCATCATTAACTCACTACAGGCCTGGAGTTTCAGCCATTCATTCACTACAGGGCTGGAGTTTCAACCATTCACTCACTACAGGCCTGGAGTTTCATCATTCACTCACTACAGGCCTGGAGTTTCATCATTCACACACTACAGGCCTGGAGTTTCATCATTAACTCACTACAGGCCTGGAGTTTCATCATTCACTCACTACAGGCCTGGAGTTTCATCATTCACACACTACAGGCCTGGAGTTTCATCATTCACTCATTACAGGCGTGGAGTTTCATCATTCAGTCACTACAGGCCTGGAGTTTCAGCCATTCACTCAGTACAGGCCTCGGGTTTACTCATTCACACACTTCAGGCCTGGAGTTTCATCATTCACTCATTGCAGGCCTGGAGTATCATCATTCACTCACTAGAGGCCTGGAGTTACATCATTCACTCACTACAGACCTGGAGTTTCATCATTCACTCAAAACAGGCCTGGAGATTCATCATTCACTCACTACAGGCCTGGAGTTTCATCATTAACTTACTACAATCCTGGGGTTTCATCATTCACTGACTACAGGCCTGGTGTTTCAGCCATTCGCTCACTACAAGCCTGGAGTTTCATCATTCACTCACTACAGGCCTGGAGTTTCATCATTCACGTACTACAGGCCTGGAGTTTCATCACTCACACACTACAGGTCTGGAGTTTCATCATTCAATTACTACAGGCCTGGAGGTCAATCATTCACTCACTACAGGCCTGGAGTTTCATCATTCACTCACTACAGGGATGGAGTTTCATCATTCACACAATACAGGCCTGGAGTTTCATCATTGACACACTACAGGCCTGGGGTTTGAGCCATTTACTCATTAAAGGCCTGTAGTTTCATCGTTCACACACTACAGGCCTGGAGTTTCATCATTCACTTACTACAGGCCTGGAGTTTCATCATTCACTCACTGCAGGCCTGGAGTTTCTTCATTCACTTACTACATGGCTGGAGTGTAATTCTTCACACACCACAGGCCAAGGGCTTCATCATTCACTTACTACAGGCCTGGAGTTTCATCATTCAATCAGTACAGGCTTGGAGTTTCATCGTTCACTCACTACTGGCCTGGAGATTCATCATTCACACACTACAGGCCTGGAGTTTCAGCCATTCACTGAGTACAGGCCTCGAATTTCCTCATTCACACACTTCATGCCTGGAGTTTCATCATTCACTCACTGCAGGCCTGGAGTATCATCATTCACTCACTAGAAGCCTGGAGTTTCAGCATTCACACACTACAGGCCTGGAGTTTCATCATTCACTCAATACAGGCCTGGAGCTTCAGCCATTCACTCACTACAGGCCTGGAGTTTCATCATTCACTCTCTACAGGCCTGGAGTTTCATCATTCACTCACTGCAGGCCTGGAGTTTCATCATTCACTCACTACAGGCCTGGAGTTTCAGCCATTCACTCACTACAGGCCTCGATTTTCATCATTCACTCACTGCAGACCTGGAGTTTCATCATTAACTCACTACAGGCCTGGAATTTCAGCCATTCACTCACTACAGGCCTGGAGTTTCATCATTCAAACACTACAGGCCTGGAGTTTCATCATTCACTCAACTCAGGCCTGGAGTTTCATCATTCACTTACTACAATCCTGGGGTTTCATCATTCACTGACTACAGGCCTGGTGTTTCAGCCAATCGCTCACTACAAGCCTGGAGTTTCATCATTCACTCACTACAGGCCTGGAGTTTCATCATTCACGTACTACAGGCCTGGAGTTTCATCATTCACACACTACAGGTCTGGAGTTTCATCATTCAATTACTACAGGCCTGGAGGTCAATCATTCACTCACTACAGGCCTGGAGTTTCATCATTCACTCACTACAGGACTGGATTTTCATCATTCACACACTACAGGCCTGGAGTTTCATCATTCACTCATTACAGGCGTCGAGTTTCATCATTCAGTCACTACAGGCCTGGAGTTTCAGCCATTCACTCAGTACAGGCCTCGGGTTTACTCATTCACACACTTCAGGCCTGGAGTTTCATCATTCACTCATTGCAGGCCTGGAGTATCATCATTCACTCACTAGAGGCCTGGAGTTACATCATTCACTCACTACAGACCTGGAGTTTCATCATTCACTCAAAACAGGCCTGGAGATTCATCATTCACTCACTACAGGCCTGGAGTTTCATCATTAACTTACTACAATCCTGGGGTTTCATCATTCACTGACTACAGGCCTGGTGTTTCAGCCATTCGCTCACTACAAGCCTGGAGTTTCATCATTCACTCACTACAGGCCTGGAGTTTCATCATTCACGTACTACAGGCCTGGAGTTTCATCACTCACACACTACAGGTCTGGAGTTTCATCATTCAATTACTACAGGCCTGGAGGTCAATCATTCACTCACTACAGGCCTGGAGTTTCATCATTCACTCACTACAGGGATGGAGTTTCATCATTCACACAATACAGGCCTGGAGTTTCATCATTGACACACTACAGGCCTGGGGTTTGAGCCATTTACTCATTAAAGGCCTGTAGTTTCATCGTTCACACACTACAGGCCTGGAGTTTCATCATCCACTTACTACAGGCCTGGAGTTTCATCATTCACTCACTGCAGGCCTGGAGTTTCTTCATTCACTTACTACATGGCTGGAGTGTAATTCTTCACACACCACAGGCCAAGGGCTTCATCATTCACTTACTACAGGCCTGGAGTTTCATCATTCAATCAGTACAGGCTTGGAGTTTCATCGTTCACTCACTACTGGCCTGGAGATTCATCATTCACACACTACAGGCCTGGAGTTTCAGCCATTCACTGAGTACAGGCCTCGAATTTCCTCATTCACACACTTCATGCCTGGAGTTTCATCATTCACTCACTGCAGGCCTGGAGTATCATCATTCACTCACTAGAAGCCTGGAGTTTCAGCATTCACACACTACAGGCCTGGAGTTTCATCATTCACTCAATACAGGCCTGGAGCTTCAGCCATTCACTCACTACAGGCCTGGAGTTTCATCATTCACTCTCTACAGGCCTGGAGTTTCATCATTCACTCACTGCAGGCCTGGAGTTTCATCATTCACTCACTACAGGCCTGGAGTTTCAGCCATTCACTCACTACAGGCCTGGATTTTCATCATTCACTCACTGCAGACCTGGAGTTTCATCATTAACTCACTACAGGCCTGGAATTTCAGCCATTCACTCACTACAGGCCTGGAGTTTCATCATTCAAACACTACAGGCCTGGAGTTTCATCATTCACTCAACTCAGGCCTGGAGTTTCATCATTAACTTACTACAATCCTGGGGTTTCATCATTCACTGACTACAGGCCTGGTGTTTCAGCCAATCGCTCACTACAAGCCTGGAGTTTCATCATTCACTCACTACAGGCCTGGAGTTTCATCATTCACGTACTACAGGCCTGGAGTTTCATCATTCACACACTACAGGTCTGGAGTTTCATCATTCACTCACTGCAGGCCTGGAGTTTCATCATTCACTCACTACAGGCCTGGAGTTTCAACATTCACTCACTTCAGGCCTGGATTTTCATCATTCACTCACAACAGACCTGGAGTTTCATCATTAACTCACTACAGGCCTGGAATTTCAGCCATTCGCTCACTACAAGCCTGGAGTTTCATCATTCACTCACTACAGGCCTGGAGTTTCATCATTCACGTACTACAGGCCTGGAGTTTCATCATTCACACACTACAGGTCTGGAGTTTCATCATTCAATTACTACAGGCCTGGAGGTCAATCATTTACTCACTACAGGCCTGGCGTTTCATCATTCACTCACTACAGGCCTGGAGATTCATCATTCACACACTACAGGCCTGGAGTTTCATCCATTCATTCACTACAGGCCTGTTGTTACGTCATTCACAGACTACAAGGATGGAGTTTCATCATTCACACAATACAGACCTGGAGTTTCATCATTCACACACTACAGGCCTGGGGTTTGAGCCATTTACTCACTACAGGCCTGTAGTTTCATCATTCACACACTACAGGCCTGGAGTTTCATCATTGACTTACTACGGGCCTGGAGTTTCATCATTCACTCATTGCAGGTCTGGAGTTTCATCATTCACTTACTACAGGCCTGGAGTTTCTTCATTCACTTACTACAGGCCTGGAGTGTAATTCTTCACACACCACAGGCCTGGAGTTTCATCATTCACTTACTACATTCCTGGAGTTTCATCATTCAATCAGTACAGGCTTGGAGTTTCATCGTTCACTCACTACAGGCCTGGAGTTTTATCATTCACTCACTACAGGCCTGGAGTTTCAACATTCACTCACTTCAGGCCTGGAGTTTCATCATTAACTCACTACAGGCCTGGAGTTTCAGCCATTCATTCACTACAGGGCTGGAGTTTCAACCATTCACTCACTACAGGCCTGGAGTTTCATCATTCACTCACTACAGGCCTGGAGTTTCATCATTCACACACTACAGGCCTGGAGTTTCATCATTAACTCACTACAGGCCTGGAGTTTCATCATTCACTCACTACAGGCCTGGAGTTTCATCATTCACGTACTACAGGCCTGGAGTTTCATCATTCACACACTACAGGTCTGGAGTTTCATCATTCAATTACTACAGGCCTGGAGGTCAATCATTCACTCACTACAGGCCTGGAGTTTCATCATTCACTCACTACAGGCCTGGAGATTCATCATTCACACACTACAGACCTGGAGTTTCATCCATTCATTCACTACAGGCCTGTTGTTACGTCATTCACAGACTACAGGGATGGAGGTTCATCATTCACACAATACAGACCTGGAGTTTCATCATTCACACACTACAGGCCTGGGGTTTGAGCCATTTACTCACTACAGGCCAGTAGTTTCATCATTCACACACTACAGGCCTGGAGTTTCATCATTCACTTACTACGGGCCTGGAGTTTCATCATTCACTCATTACAGGTCAGGAGTTTCATCATTCACTTACTACAGGCCTGGAGTTTCTTCATTCACTTACTACAGGCCTGGAGTTTCATCATTCAATCAATACAGGCTTGGAGTTTCATCGTTCACTCACTACTGGCCTGGAGTTTCATCATTCACTCACTACATGCCTGGAGTTTCATCATTTACTCACTACAGGCCTGGAGTTTCAACATTCACTCACTTCAAGCCTGAAGTTTCATCATTAACTCACTACAGGCCTGGAGTTTCAGCCATTCATTCACTACAGGGCTGGAGTTTCAACCATTCACTCACTACAGGCCTGGATTTTCATCATTCACTCACTACAGGCCTGGAGTTTCAACATTTACTCATACAGACCTGGATTTTCATCATTAACTCACTACAGGCCTGGGGTTTCAGCCATTCACTCACTACAGGCCTGGAGTTTCATCATTCACACACTACAGGCCTGCAGTTTCATCATTCACTCACTACAGGCCTGGAGTTTCATCATTCACATACTACAGGCCTGGAGTTTCATCATTCACACACTACAGGCCTGGAGTTTCATCATTCAATTACTACAGGCCTGGAGTTTCATCATTCACTCACTACAGGGATGGAGTTTCATCATTCACACAATACAGGCCTGGAGTTTCATCATTGACACACTACAGGCCTGGGGTTTGAGCCTTTCACTCATTAAAGGCCTGTAGTTTTATCGTTCACACACTACAGGCCTGGAGTTTCATCATTCACTTACTACAGGCCTGTAGTTTCATCATTCACTCACTACAGGCCTGGAGTTTCATCATTCACTCACTACAGGCCTGGAGTTTCTTCATTCACTTACCACAGGCCTGGAGTTTCATCATTCAATCAGTACAGGCTTGGAGTTTCATCGTTAACTCACTACTGGCCTGGAGTTTCATCATTCACACACTACAGGCCTGGAGTTTCAGCCATTCACTGAGTACAGGCCTCGAATTTCCTCATTCACACACCTCATGCCTGGAGGTTCATCATTCACTCACTGCAGGCCTGGAGTATCATCATTCACTCACTAGAAGCCTGGAGTTTCAGCATTCACACACTACAGGCCTGGAGTTTCATCATTCACTCAATACAGGCCTGGAGCTTCAGCCATTCACTCACTACAGAACTGGAGTTTCATCATTCACTCTCTACAGGCCTGGAGTTTCATCATTCACTCACTGTAGGCCTGGAGTTTCATCATTCAATTACTACAGGCCTGGAGTTTCATCATTCACTCACTACAGGCCTGGATTTTCATCATTCACTCACTACAGACCTGGAGTTTCATCATTAACTCACTACAGGCCTGGAATTTCAGCCATTCACTCACTACAGGCCTGGAGTTTCATCATTCACACACTACAGGCCTGGAGTTTCATCATTCACTCACTACAGGCCTGGAGTTTCATCATTCACACACTACAGGCCTGGGGTTTCATCATTAACTCACTACAGGCCTGGAGTTTCATCATTCAATCACTACAGGCCTGGAGTTTCATCATTCACACACTACCGGCCTGGAGTTTCATCATTCACTCATTACAGGCGTGGAGTTTCATTATTCAGTCACTACAGGCCTGGAGTTTCAGCCATTCACTCAGTACAGGCCTCGGGTTTACTCATTCACACACTTCAGGCCTGGAGTTTCATCATTCACTCATTGCAGGCCTGGAGTATCATCATTCACTCACTAGAGGCCTGGAGTTACATCATTCACTCACTACAGACCTGGAGTTTCATCATTCACTCAAAACAGGCCTGGAGATTCATCATTCACTCACTACAGGCCTGGAGTTTCATCATTAACTTACTACAATCCTGGGGTTTCATCATTCACTGACTACAGGCCTGGTGTTTCAGCCATTCGCTCACTACAAGCCTGGAGTTTCATCATTCACTCACTACAGGCCTGGAGTTTCATCATTCACGTACTACAGGCCTGGAGTTTCATCACTCACACACTACAGGTCTGGAGTTTCATCATTCAATTACTACAGGCCTGGAGGTCAATCATTCACTCACTACAGGCCTGGAGTTTCATCATTCACTCACTACAGGGATGGAGTTTCATCATTCACACAATACAGGCCTGGAGTTTCATCATTGACACACTACAGGCCTGGGGTTTGAGCCATTTACTCATTAAAGGCCTGTAGTTTCATCGTTCACACACTACAGGCCTGGAGTTTCATCATTCACTTACTACAGGCCTGGAGTTTCATCATTCACTCACTGCAGGCCTGGAGTTTCTTCATTCACTTACTACATGGCTGGAGTGTAATTCTTCACACACCACAGGCCAAGGGCTTCATCATTCACTTACTACAGGCCTGGAGTTTCATCATTCAATCAGTACAGGCTTGGAGTTTCATCGTTCACTCACTACTGGCCTGGAGATTCATCATTCACACACTACAGGCCTGGAGTTTCAGCCATTCACTGAGTACAGGCCTCGAATTTCCTCATTCACACACTTCATGCCTGGAGTTTCATCATTCACTCACTGCAGGCCTGGAGTATCATCATTCACTCACTAGAAGCCTGGAGTTTCAGCATTCACACACTACAGGCCTGGAGTTTCATCATTCACTCAATACAGGCCTGGAGCTTCAGCCATTCACTCACTACAGGCCTGGAGTTTCATCATTCACTCTCTACAGGCCTGGAGTTTCATCATTCACTCACTGCAGGCGTGGAGTTTCATCATTCACTCACTACAGGCCTGGAGTTTCAGCCATTCACTCACTACAGGCCTGGATTTTCATCATTCACTCACTGCAGACCTGGAGTTTCATCATTAACTCACTACAGGCCTGGAATTTCAGCCATTCACTCACTACAGGCCTGGAGTTTCATCATTCAAACACTACAGGCCTGGAGTTTCATCATTCACTCAACTCAGGCCTGGAGTTTCATCATTCACTTACTACAATCCTGGGGTTTCATCATTCACTGACTACAGGCCTGGTGTTTCAGCCAATCGCTCACTACAAGCCTGGAGTTTCATCATTCACTCACTACAGGCCTGGAGTTTCATCATTCACGTACTACAGGCCTGGAGTTTCATCATTCACACACTACAGGTCTCGAGTTTCATCATTCAATTACTACAGGCCTGGAGGTCAATCATTCACTCACTACAGGCCTGGAGTTTCATCATTCACTCACTACAGGACTGGATTTTCATCATTCACACACTACAGGCCTGGAGTTTCATCATTCACTCATTACAGGCGTCGAGTTTCATCATTCAGTCACTACAGGCCTGGAGTTTCAGCCATTCACTCAGTACAGGCCTCGGGTTTACTCATTCACACACTTCAGGCCTGGAGTTTCATCATTCACTCATTGCAGGCCTGGAGTATCATCATTCACTCACTACAGGCCTGGAGTTACATCATTCACTCACTACAGACCTGGAGTTTCATCATTCACTCAAAACAGGCCTGGAGATTCATCATTCACTCACTACAGGCCTGGAGTTTCATCATTAACTTACTACAATCCTGGGGTTTCATCATTCACTGACTACAGGCCTGGTGTTTCAGCCATTCGCTCACTACAAGCCTGGAGTTTCATCATTCACTCACTACAGGCCTGGAGTTTCATCATTCACGTACTACAGGCCTGGAGTTTCATCACTCACACACTACAGGTCTGGAGTTTCATCATTCAATTACTACAGGCCTGGAGGTCAATCATTCACTCACTACAGGCCTGGAGTTTCATCATTCACTCACTACAGGGATGGAGTTTCATCATTCACACAATACAGGCCTGGAGTTTCATCATTGACACACTACAGGCCTGGGGTTTGAGCCATTTACTCATTAAAGGCCTGTAGTTTCATCGTTCACACACTACAGGCCTGGAGTTTCATCATTCACTTACTACAGGCCTGGAGTTTCATCATTCACTCACTGCAGGCCTGGAGTTTCTTCATTCACTTACTACATGGCTGGAGTGTAATTCTTCACACACCACAGGCCAAGGGCTTCATCATTCACTTACTACAGGCCTGGAGTTTCATCATTCAATCAGTACAGGCTTGGAGTTTCATCGTTCACTCACTACTGGCCTGGAGATTCATCATTCACACACTACAGGCCTGGAGTTTCAGCCATTCACTGAGTACAGGCCTCGAATTTCCTCATTCACACACTTCATGCCTGGAGTTTCATCATTCACTCACTGCAGGCCTGGAGTATCATCATTCACTCACTAGAAGCCTGGAGTTTCAGCATTCACACACTACAGGCCTGGAGTTTCATCATTCACTCAATACAGGCCTGGAGCTTCAGCCATTCACTCACTACAGGCCTGGAGTTTCATCATTCACTCTCTACAGGCCTGGAGTTTCATCATTCACTCACTGCAGGCCTGGAGTTTCATCATTCACTCACTACAGGCCTGGAGTTTCAGCCATTCACTCACTACAGGCCTGGATTTTCATCATTCACTCACTGCAGACCTGGAGTTTCATCATTAACTCACTACAGGCCTGGAATTTCAGCCATTCACTCACTACAGGCCTGGAGTTTCATCATTCAAACACTACAGGCCTGGAGTTTCATCATTCACTCAACTCAGGCCTGGAGTTTCATCATTAACTTACTACAATCCTGGGGTTTCATCATTCACTGACTACAGGCCTGGTGTTTCAGCCAATCGCTCACTACAAGCCTGGAGTTTCATCATTCACTCACTACAGGCCTGGAGTTTCATCATTCACGTACTACAGGCCTGGAGTTTCATCATTCACACACTACAGGTCTGGAGTTTCATCATTCACTCACTGCAGGCCTGGAGTTTCATCATTCACTCACTACAGGCCTGGAGTTTCAACATTCACTCACTTCAGGCCTGGATTTTCATCATTCACTCACAACAGACCTGGAGTTTCATCATTAACTCACTACAGGCCTGGAATTTCAGCCATTCGCTCACTACAAGCCTGGAGTTTCATCATTCACTCACTACAGGCCTGGAGTTTCATCATTCACGTACTACAGGCCTGGAGTTTCATCATTCACACACTACAGGTCTGGAGTTTCATCATTCAATTACTACAGGCCTGGAGGTCAATCATTTACTCACTACAGGCCTGGCGTTTCATCATTCACTCACTACAGGCCTGGAGATTCATCATTCACACACTACAGGCCTGGAGTTTCATCCATTCATTCACTACAGGCCTGTTGTTACGTCATTCACAGACTACAAGGATGGAGTTTCATCATTCACACAATACAGACCTGGAGTTTCATCATTCACACACTACAGGCCTGGGGTTTGAGCCATTTACTCACTACAGGCCTGTAGTTTCATCATTCACACACTACAGGCCTGGAGTTTCATCATTGACTTACTACGGGCCTGGAGTTTCATCATTCACTCATTGCAGGTCTGGAGTTTCATCATTCACTTACTACAGGCCTGGAGTTTCTTCATTCACTTACTACAGGCCTGGAGTGTAATTCTTCACACACCACAGGCCTGGAGTTTCATCATTCACTTACTACATTCCTGGAGTTTCATCATTCAATCAGTACAGGCTTGGAGTTTCATCGTTCACTCACTACAGGCCTGGAGTTTTATCATTCACTCACTACAGGCCTGGAGTTTCAACATTCACTCACTTCAGGCCTGGAGTTTCATCATTAACTCACTACAGGCCTGGAGTTTCAGCCATTCATTCACTACAGGGCTGGAGTTTCAACCATTCACTCACTACAGGCCTGGAGTTTCATCATTCACTTACTACAGGCCTGGAGTTTCATCATTCACTCACTGCAGGCCTGGAGTTTCATCATTCACTCACTACAGGCCTGGAGTTTCAGCCATTCACTCACTACAGGCCTGGATTTTCATCATTCACTCACTGCAGACCTGGAGTTTCATCATTAACTCACTACAGGCCTGGAATTTCAGCCATTCACTCACTACAGGCCTGGAGTTTCATCATTCAAACACTACAGGCCTGGAGTTTCATCATTCACTCAACTCAGGCCTGGAGTTTCATCATTAACTTACTACAATCCTGGGGTTTCATCATTCACTGACTACAGGCCTGGTGTTTCAGCCAATCGCTCACTACAAGCCTGGAGTTTCATCATTCACTCACTACAGGCCTGGAGTTTCATCATTCACGTACTACAGGCCTGGAGTTTCATCATTCACACACTACAGGTCTGGAGTTTCATCATTCACTCACTGCAGGCCTGGAGTTTCATCATTCACTCACTACAGGCCTGGAGTTTCAACATTCACTCACTTCAGGCCTGGATTTTCATCATTCACTCACAACAGACCTGGAGTTTCATCATTAACTCACTACAGGCCTGGAATTTCAGCCATTCGCTCACTACAAGCCTGGAGTTTCATCATTCACTCACTACAGGCCTGGAGTTTCATCATTCACGTACTACAGGCCTGGAGTTTCATCATTCACACACTACAGGTCTGGAGTTTCATCATTCAATTACTACAGGCCTGGAGGTCAATCATTTACTCACTACAGGCCTGGCGTTTCATCATTCACTCACTACAGGCCTGGAGATTCATCATTCACACACTACAGGCCTGGAGTTTCATCCATTCATTCACTACAGGCCTGTTGTTACGTCATTCACAGACTACAAGGATGGAGTTTCATCATTCACACAATACAGACCTGGAGTTTCATCATTCACACACTACAGGCCTGGGGTTTGAGCCATTTACTCACTACAGGCCTGTAGTTTCATCATTCACACACTACAGGCCTGGAGTTTCATCATTGACTTACTACGGGCCTGGAGTTTCATCATTCACTCATTGCAGGTCTGGAGTTTCATCATTCACTTACTACAGGCCTGGAGTTTCTTCATTCACTTACTACAGGCCTGGAGTGTAATTCTTCACACACCACAGGCCTGGAGTTTCATCATTCACTTACTACATTCCTGGAGTTTCATCATTCAATCAGTACAGGCTTGGAGTTTCATCGTTCACTCACTACAGGCCTGGAGTTTTATCATTCACTCACTACAGGCCTGGAGTTTCAACATTCACTCACTTCAGGCCTGGAGTTTCATCATTAACTCACTACAGGCCTGGAGTTTCAGCCATTCATTCACTACAGGGCTGGAGTTTCAACCATTCACTCACTACAGGCCTGGAGTTTCATCATTCACTTACTACAGGCCTGGAGTTTCATCATTCACTCACTGCAGGCCTGGAGTTTCTTCATTCACTTACTACATGGCTGGAGTGTAATTCTTCACACACCACAGGCCAAGGGCTTCATCATTCACTTACTACAGGCCTGGAGTTTCATCATTCAATCAGTACAGGCTTGGAGTTTCATCGTTCACTCACTACTGGCCTGGAGATTCATCATTCACACACTACAGGCCTGGAGTTTCAGCCATTCACTGAGTACAGGCCTCGAATTTCCTCATTCACACACTTCATGCCTGGAGTTTCATCATTCACTCACTGCAGGCCTGGAGTATCATCATTCACTCACTAGAAGCCTGGAGTTTCAGCATTCACACACTACAGGCCTGGAGTTTCATCATTCACTCAATACAGGCCTGGAGCTTCAGCCATTCACTCACTACAGGCCTGGAGTTTCATCATTCACTCTCTACAGGCCTGGAGTTTCATCATTCACTCACTGCAGGCCTGGAGTTTCATCATTCACTCACTACAGGCCTGGAGTTTCAGCCATTCACTCACTACAGGCCTGGATTTTCATCATTCACTCACTGCAGACCTGGAGTTTCATCATTAACTCACTACAGGCCTGGAATTTCAGCCATTCACTCACTACAGGCCTGGAGTTTCATCATTCAAACACTACAGGCCTGGAGTTTCATCATTCACTCAACTCAGGCCTGGAGTTTCATCATTAACTTACTACAATCCTGGGGTTTCATCATTCACTGACTACAGGCCTGGTGTTTCAGCCAATCGCTCACTACAAGCCTGGAGTTTCATCATTCACTCACTACAGGCCTGGAGTTTCATCATTCACGTACTACAGGCCTGGAGTTTCATCATTCACACACTACAGGTCTGGAGTTTCATCATTCACTCACTGCAGGCCTGGAGTTTCATCATTCACTCACTACAGGCCTGGAGTTTCAACATTCACTCACTTCAGGCCTGGATTTTCATCATTCACTCACAACAGACCTGGAGTTTCATCATTAACTCACTACAGGCCTGGAATTTCAGCCATTCGCTCACTACAAGCCTGGAGTTTCATCATTCACTCACTACAGGCCTGGAGTTTCATCATTCACGTACTACAGGCCTGGAGTTTCATCATTCACACACTACAGGTCTGGAGTTTCATCATTCAATTACTACAGGCCTGGAGGTCAATCATTTACTCACTACAGGCCTGGCGTTTCATCATTCACTCACTACAGGCCTGGAGATTCATCATTCACACACTACAGGCCTGGAGTTTCATCCATTCATTCACTACAGGCCTGTTGTTACGTCATTCACAGACTACAAGGATGGAGTTTCATCATTCACACAATACAGACCTGGAGTTTCATCATTCACACACTACAGGCCTGGGGTTTGAGCCATTTACTCACTACAGGCCTGTAGTTTCATCATTCACACACTACAGGCCTGGAGTTTCATCATTGACTTACTACGGGCCTGGAGTTTCATCATTCACTCATTGCAGGTCTGGAGTTTCATCATTCACTTACTACAGGCCTGGAGTTTCTTCATTCACTTACTACAGGCCTGGAGTGTAATTCTTCACACACCACAGGCCTGGAGTTTCATCATTCACTTACTACATTCCTGGAGTTTCATCATTCAATCAGTACAGGCTTGGAGTTTCATCGTTCACTCACTACAGGCCTGGAGTTTTATCATTCACTCACTACAGGCCTGGAGTTTCAACATTCACTCACTTCAGGCCTGGAGTTTCATCATTAACTCACTACAGGCCTGGAGTTTCAGCCATTCATTCACTACAGGGCTGGAGTTTCAACCATTCACTCACTACAGGCCTGGAGTTTCATCATTCACTCACTACAGGCCTGGAGTTTCATCATTCACACACTACAGGCCTGGAGTTTCATCATTAACTCACTACAGGCCTGGAGTTTCATCATTCACTCACTACAGGCCTGGAGTTTCATCATTCACGTACTACAGGCCTGGAGTTTCATCATTCACACACTACAGGTCTGGAGTTTCATCATTCAATTACTACAGGCCTGGAGGTCAATCATTCACTCACTACAGGCCTGGAGTTTCATCATTCACTCACTACAGGCCTGGAGATTCATCATTCACACACTACAGACCTGGAGTTTCATCCATTCATTCACTACAGGCCTGTTGTTACGTCATTCACAGACTACAGGGATGGAGGTTCATCATTCACACAATACAGACCTGGAGTTTCATCATTCACACACTACAGGCCTGGGGTTTGAGCCATTTACTCACTACAGGCCAGTAGTTTCATCATTCACACACTACAGGCCTGGAGTTTCATCATTCACTTACTACGGGCCTGGAGTTTCATCATTCACTCATTACAGGTCAGGAGTTTCATCATTCACACACTACAGGCCTGGAGTTTCATCATTCACTTACTACAGGCCTGGAGTTTCTTCATTCACTTACTACAGGCCTGGAGTTTCATCATTCAATCAATACAGGCTTGGAGTTTCATCGTTCACTCACTACTGGCCTGGAGTTTCATCATTCACTCACTACATGCCTGGAGTTTCATCATTCACTCACTACAGGCCTGGAGTTTCAACATTCACTCACTTCAAGCCTGAAGTTTCATCATTAACTCACTACAGGCCTGGAGTTTCAGCCATTCATTCACTACAGGGCTGGAGTTTCAACCATTCACTCACTACAGGCCTGGATTTTCATCATTCACTCACTACAGGCCTGGAGTTTCAACATTTACTCATACAGACCTGGATTTTCATCATTAACTCACTACAGGCCTGGGGTTTCAGCCATTCACTCACTACAGGCCTGGAGTTTCATCATTCACACACTACAGGCCTGGAGTTTCATCATTCACTCACTACAGGCCTGGAGTTTCATCATTCACATACTACAGGCCTGGAGTTTCATCATTCACACACTACAGGCCTGGAGTTTCATCATTCAATTACTACAGGCCTGGAGTTTCATCATTCACTCACTACAGGGATGGAGTTTCATCATTCACACAATACAGGCCTGGAGTTTCATCATTGACACACTACAGGCCTGGGGTTTGAGCCTTTCACTCATTAAAGGCCTGTAGTTTTATCGTTCACACACTACAGGCCTGGAGTTTCATCATTCACTTACTACAGGCCTGTAGTTTCATCATTCACTCACTACAGGCCTGGAGTTTCATCATTCACTCACTACAGGCCTGGAGTTTCTTCATTCACTTACCACAGGCCTGGAGTTTCATCATTCAATCAGTACAGGCTTGGAGTTTCATCGTTCACTCACTACTGGCCTGGAGTTTCATCATTCACACACTACAGGCCTGGAGTTTCAGCCATTCACTGAGTACAGGCCTCGAATTTCCTCATTCACACACCTCATGCCTGGAGGTTCATCATTCACTCACTGCAGGCCTGGAGTATCATCATTCACTCACTAGAAGCCTGGAGTTTCAGCATTCACACACTACAGGCCTGGAGTTTCATCATTCACTCAATACAGGCCTGGAGCTTCAGCCATTCACTCACTACAGGCCTGGAGGTTCATCATTCACTCTCTACAGGCCTGGAGTTTCATCATTCACTCACTGTAGGCCTGGAGTTTCATCATTCAATTACTACAGGCCTGGAGTTTCATCATTCACTCACTACAGGCCTGGATTTTCATCATTCACTCACTACAGACCTGGAGTTTCATCATTAACTCACTACAGGCCTGGAATTTCAGCCATTCACTCACTACAGGCCTGGAGTTTCATCATTCACACACTACAGGCCTGGAGTTTCATCATTCACTCACTACAGGCCTGGAGTTTCATCATTCACACACTACAGGCCTGGGGTTTCATCATTAACTCACTACAGGCCTGGAGTTTCATCATTCAATCACTACAGGCCTGGAGTTTCATCATTCACACACTACCGGCCTGGAGTTTCATCATTCACTCATTACAGGCGTGGAGTTTCATTATTCAGTCACTACAGGCCTGGAGTTTCAGCCATTCACTCAGTACAGGCCTCGGGTTTACTCATTCACACACTTCAGGCCTGGAGTTTCATCATTCACTCATTGCAGGCCTGGAGTATCATCATTCACTCACTAGAGGCCTGGAGTTACATCATTAACTTACTACAATCCAGGGGTTTCATCATTCACTGACTACAGGCCTGGTGTTTCAGCCATTCGCTCACTACAAGCCTGGAGTTTCATCATTCACTCACTACAGGCCTGGAGTTTCATCATTCACGTACTACAGGCCTGGAGTTTCATCATTCACACACTACAGGTCTGGAGTTTCATCATTCAATTACTACAGGCCTGGAGGTCAATCATTCACTCACTACAGGCCTGGAGTTTCATCATTCACACACTACAGGCCTGGAGTTTCATCATTCACACACTACAGGCCTGGAGTTACATCATTCACTCACTACAGACCTGGAGTTTCATCATGCACTCAAAACAGGCCTGGAGTTTCATCATTCACTCACTACAGGCCTGGAGTTTCATCATTAACTTACTACAATCCTGGGGTTTCATCATTCACTGACATACAGGCCTGGTGTTTCAGCCATCGCTCACTACAAGCCTGGAGTTTCATCATTCACTCACTACAGGCCTGGAGTTTCATCATTCACGTACTACAGGCCTGGAGTTTCATCATTCACACACTACAGGTCTGGAGTTTCATCATTCAATTACTACAGGCCTGGAGGTCAATCATTCACTCACCACAGGCCTGGAGTTTCATCATTCACTCACTACAGGGATGGAGTTTCATCATTCACACAATACAGGCCTGGAGTTTCATCATTGACACACTACAGGCCTGGTGTTTGAGCCATTTACTCATTAAAGGCCTGTAGTTTCATCGTTCACACACTACAGGCCTGGAGTTTCATCATTCAGTTACTACAAGCCTGGAGTTTCATCATTCACTCACTACAGGCCTGGAGTTTCATCATTCACTCACTAGAGGCCTGTAGTTTCATCATTCACTCACTACAGACCTGGAGATTCATCATTCTCTCAAAACAGGCCTGGGGTTTCATCATTCACTCACTACAGGCCTGGAGTTTCATCATTAACTTACTACAATCCTGGGGTTTCATCATTCACTGACTAAAGGCCTGGTGTTTCAGCCATTCTCCCACTACAAGCCTGGAGTTTCATCATTCACTCACTACAGGCCTGGAGTTTCATCATTCACGTACTACAGGCCTGGAGTTTCATCATTCACACACTACAGGTCTGGAGTTTCATCATTCAATTACTACAGGCCTGGAGTTTCATCATTCACTCACTACAGGGATGGAGTTTCATCATTCACACAATACAGGCCTGGAGTTTCATCATTGACACACTACAGGCCTGGGGTTTGAGCCATTTACTCATTAAAGGCATGTAGTTTCATCGTTCACACACTACTGGCCTGGAGTTTCATCATTCACTTACTACAGGCCTGTAGTTTCATCATTCACTCACTACAGGCCAGGAGTTTCATCATTCACTCACTACAGGCCTGGAGTTTCTTCATTCACTTACTACAGGCCTGGAGTTTCATCATTCAATCAGTACAGGCTTGGAGTTTCATGGTTCACTCACTACTGGCCTGGAGTTTCATCATTCACACACTACAGGCCTGGAGTTTCAGCCATTCACTGAGTACAGGCCTCGAATTACCTCATTCACACACTTCATGCCTGGAGTTTCATCATTCACTCACTGCAGGCTTGGAGTATCATCATTCACTCACTAGAAGCCTGGAGTTTCAGCATTCACACACTACAGGCCTGGAGTTTCATCATTCACTCAATAAAGGCCTGGAGCTTCAGCCATTCACTCACTACAGGCCTGGAGTTTCATCATTCACTCTCTACAGGCCTGGAGTTTAATCATTCACCCACTGTAGGCCTGGAGTTTCATCATTCACTCATTACAGGCCTGGAGTTTCATCATTCACTCACTACAGGCCTGGATTTTCATCATTCACTCACTACAGACCTGGAGTTTCATCATTAACTCACTACAGGCCTGGAATTTCAGCCATTCACTCACTACAGGCCTGAAGTTTCATCATTCACACACTACAGGCCTGGAGTTTCATCATTCACTCACTACAGGCCTGGAGTTTCATCATTCACACACTACAGGCCTGGAGTTTCATCATTAACTCACTACAGGCCTGGAGTTTCATCATTCACTCACTACAGGCCTGGAGTTTCATCATTCACACACTACAGGCCTGGAGTTTCATCATTCACTCATTACAGGCGTGGAGTTTCATCCTGCAGTCACTACAGGCCTGGCGTTTCAGCCATTCACTCAGTACAGGCCTCGGGTTTACTCATTCACACACTTCAGGCTTGGAGTTTCATCATTCACTCATTGCAGGCCTGGAGTATCATCATTCACTCACTACAGGCCTGGAGTTACATCATTCACTCACTACAGACCTGGAGTTTCATCATTCACTCAAAACAGGCCTGGAGTTTCATCATTCACTCACTACAGGCCTGGAGTTTCATCATTAACTTACTACAATCCTGGGGTTTCATCATTCACTGACTACAGGCCTGGTGTTTCAGCCATTCGCTCACTACAAGCCTGGAGTTTCATCATTCAGTCACTACAGGCCTGGAGTTTCATCATTCACGTACTACAGGCCTGGAGTTTCATCATTCACACACTACAGGTCTGGAGTTTCATCATTCAATTACTACAGGCCTGGAGGTCAATCATTCACTCACTACAGGCCTGGAGTTTCATCATTCACTCTCTACAGGCCTGGAGTTTCATCATTCACTCACTGCAGGCCTGGAGTTTCATCATTCACTCACTACAGGCCTGGAGTTTCATCATTCACTCACTACAGGCCTGGATTTTCATCATTCACTCACTACAGACCTGGAGTTTCATCATTAACTCACTACAGGCCTGGAATTTCAGCCATTCACTCAATACAGGCCTGGAGTTTCATCATTCACACACTAAAGGCTTGGAGTTTCATCATTCACTCACTACAGGCCTGGAGTTTCATCATTCACACAATACAGGCCTGGAGTTTCATCATTAACTCACTACAGGCCTGGAGTTTCATCATTCAATCACTACAGGTCTGGAGTTTCATCATTCACACACTACAGGCCGGGAGTTTCATCTTTCACTCATTACAGGCGTGGAGTTTCATCATTCAGTCACTACAGGCCTGGAGTTTCAGCCATTCACTCAGTACAGGCCTCGGGTTTACTCATTCACACACTTCAGGCCTGCAGTTTCATCATTCACTCATTGCAGGCCTGGAGTATCATCATTCACTCACTAGAGGCCTGGAGTTACATCATTCACTCACTACAGACCTGGAGTTTCATCATTCACTCAAAACAGGCCTGGCGTTTCATCATTCACTCACTACAGGCCTGGAGTTTCATCATTAACTTACTACAATCCTGGGGTTTCATCATTCACTGACTACAGGCCTGGTGTTTCAGCCATTCGCTCACTACAAGCCTGGAGTTTCATCATTCACTCACTACAGGCCTGGAGTTTCATCATTCACGTACTACAGGCCTGGAGTTTCATCATTCACACACCACAGGTCTGGAGTTTCATCATTCAATTACTACAGGCCTGGAGGTCAATCATTCACTCACTACAGGCCTGGAGTTTCATCATTCACTCACTACAGGGATGGAGTTTCATCATTCACACAATACAGGCCTGGAGTTTCATCATTGACACACTACAGGCCTGGGGTTTGAGCCATTTACTCATTAAAGGCCTGTAGTTTCATCGTTCACACACTACAGGCCTGGAGTTTCATCATTCACTCACTACAGGCCTGGAGATTCATCATTCACACACTACAGGCCTGGAGTTTCATCCATTCATTCACTACAGGCCTGTTGTTACGTCATTCACAGACTACAGGGATGGAGTTTCATCATTCACACAATACAGACCTGGAGTTTCATCATTCACACACTACAGGCCTGGGGTTTGAGCCATTTACTCACTACAGGCCTGTAGTTTCATCATTCACACACTACAGGCCTGGAGTTTCATCATTGACTTACTACGGGCCTGGAGTTTCAAATTGCACTCATTACAGGTCTGGAGTTTCATCATTCACTTACTACAGGCCTGGAGTTTCTTCATTCACTTACTACAGGCCTGGAGTGTAATTCTTCACACACCACAGGCCTGGAGTTTCATCATTCACTTACTACATTCCTGGAGTTTCATCATTCAATCAGTACAGGCTTGGAGTTTCATCGTTCACTCACTACTGGCCTGGAGTTTCATCATTCACTCACTACATGCCTGGAGTTTCATCATTCAATCACTACAGGCCTGGAGTTTCAACATTCACTCACTTCAGGCCTGGAGTTTCATCATTAACTCACTACAGGCCTGCAGTTTCAGCCATTCATTCACTACAGGGCTGGAGTTTCAACCATTCACTCACTACAGGCCTGGAGTTTCATCATTCACTCACTACAGGCCTGGATTTTCATCATTCACACACTACAGGCCTGGAGTTTCATCATTAACTCACTACAGGCCTGGAGTTTCATCATTCACTCACTACAGGCCTGGAGTTTCATCATTCACACACTACAGGCCTGGAGTTTCATCATTCACTCATTACAGGCGTGGAGTTTCATCATTCAGTCAATACAGGCCTGGAGTTTCAGCCATTCACTCAGTACAGGCCTCGGGTTTACTCATGCACACACTTAAGGCCTGGAGTTTCATCATTCACTCATTGCAGGCCTGGAGTATCATCATTCACTCACTAGAGGCCTGGAGTTACATCATTCACTCACTACAGACCTGGAGTTTCATCATTCACTCAAAACAGGCCTGGAGTTTCATCATTCACTCACTACAGGCCTGGAGTTTCATCATTAACTTACTACAATCCTGGGGTTTCATCATTCACTGACTACAGGCCTGGTGTTTCAGCCATTCGCTCACTACAAGCCTGGAGTTTCATCATTCACTCACTACAGGCCTGGAGTTTCATCATTCACGTACTACAGGCCTGGAGTTTCATCACTCACACACTACAGGTCTGGAGTTTCATCATTCAATTACTACAGGCCTGGAGGTCAATCATTCACTCACTACAGGCCTGGAGTTTCATCATTCACTCACAACAGGGATGGAGTTTCATCATTCACACAATACAGGCCTGGAGTTTCATCATTGACACACTACAGGCCTGGGGTTTGAGCCATTTACTCATTAAAGGCCTGTTGTTTCATCGTTCACACACTACAGGCCTGGAGTTTCATCATTCACTTACTACAGGCCTGTAGTTTCATCATTCACTCACTACAGGCCTGGAGTTTCATCATTCACTCACTACAGGCCTGGAGTTTCTTCATTCAATTACTACAGGGCTGGAGTGTGATTCTTCACGCACCACAGGCCAAGGGTTTCATCATTCACTTACTACAGGCCTGGAGTTTCATCATTCAATCAGTACAGGCTTGGAGTTTCATCGTTCACTCACTACTGGCCTGGAGATTCATCATTCACACACTACAGGCCTGGAGTTTCAGCCATTCACTGAGTACAGGCCTCGAATTTCCTCATTCACACACTTCATGCCTGGAGTTTCATCATTCACTCACTGCAGGTCTGGAGTATCATCATTCACTCACTAGAAGCCTGGAGTTTCAGCATTCACACACTACAGGCCTGGAGTTTCATCATTCACTCAATACAGGCCTGGAGCTTCAGCCATTCACTCACTACAGGCCTGGAGTTTCATCATTCACTCTCTACAGGCCTGGAGTTTCATCATTCACTCACTGCAGGCCTGGAGTGTCATCATTCACTCACTACAGGCCTGGAGTTTCATCATTCACTCACTGCAGGCCTGGATTTTCATCATTCACTCACAACAGACCTGGAGTTTCATCATTAACTCACTACAGGCCTGGAATTTCAGCCATTCACTCACTACAGGCCTGGAGTTTCATCATTCAAACACTACAGGCCTGGAGTTTCATCATTCACTCACTACAGGCCTGGAGTTTCATCATTCACTCACTACAGGCCTGGAGTTTCATCATTCAATTACTACAGGCCTGGAGGTCAATCATTCACTCACTACAGGCCTGGAGTTTCATCATTCACTCACTACAGGCCTGGAGATTCATCATTCACACACTACAGGCCTGGAGTTTTATCCATTCATTCACTACAGGCCTGTTGTTACGTCATTCACAGACTACAGGGATGGAGTTTCATCATTCACACAATACAGACCTGGAGTTTCATCATTCACACACTACAGGCCTGGGGTTTGAGCCATTTACTCACTACAGGCCTGTAGTTTCATCATTCACACACTACAGGCCTGGAGTTTCATCATTGACTTACTACGGGCCTGGAGTTTCATCATTCACTCATTACAGGTCTGGAGTTTCATCATTCACTTACTACAGGCCTGGAGTTTCTTCATTCACTTACTACAGGCCTGGAGTGTAATTCTTCACACACCACAGGCCTGGAGTTTCATCATTCACTTACTACATTCCTGGAGTTTCATCATTCAATCAGTACAGGCTTGGAGTTTCATCGTTCACTCACTACTGGCCTGGAGTTTCATCATTCACTCACTACATGCCTGGAGTTTTATCATTCACTCACTACAGGCCTGGAGTTTCAACATTCACTCACTTCAGGCCTGGAGTTTCATCATTAACTCACTACAGGCCTGGAGTTTCAGCCATTCATTCACTACAAGGCTGGAGTTTCAACCATTCACTCACTACAGGCCTGGAGTTTCATCATTCACTCACTACAGGCCTGGAGTTTCATCATTCACACACTACAGGCCTGGAGTTTCATCATTAACTCACTACAGGCCTGGAGTTTCATCATTCACTCACTACAGGCCTGGAGTTTCATCATTCACACACTACAGGCCTGGAGTTTCATCATTCACTCATTACAGGCGTGGAGTTTCATCATTCAGTCACTTCAGGCCTGGAGTTTCAGCCATTCACTCAGTACAGGCCTCGGGTTTACTCATTCACACACTTCAGGCCTGGAGTTTCATCATTCACTCATTGCAGGCCTGGAGTATCATCATTCACTCACTAGAGTTCTGGAGTTACATCATTCACTCACTACAGACCTGGAGTTTCATCATTCACTCAAAACAGGCCTGGAGATTCATCATTCACTCACTACAGGCCTGGAGTTTCATCATTAACTTACTACAATCCTGGGGTTTCATCATTCACTGACTACAGGCCTGGTGTTTCAGTCATTCGCTCACTACAAGCCTGGAGTTTCATCATTCACTCACTACAGGCCTGGAGTTTCATCATTCACTCACTGCAGGTCTGGAGTATCATCATTCACTCACTAGAAGCCTGGAGTTTCAGCATTCACACACTACAGGCCTGGAGTTTCATCATTCACTCAATACAGGCCTGGAGCTTCAGCCATTCACTCACTACAGGCCTGGAGTTTCATCATTCACTCTCTACAGGCCTGGAGTTTCATCATTCACTCACTGCAGGCCTGGAGTTTCATCATTCACTCACTACAGGCCTGGAGTTTCATCATTCACTCACTGCAGGCCTGGATTTTCATCATTCACTCACAACAGACCTGGAGTTTCATCATTAACTCACTACAGGCCTGGAATTTCAGCCATTCACTCACTACAGGCCTGGAGTTTCATCATTCAAACACTACAGGCCTGGAGTTTCATCATTCACTCACTACAGGCCTGGAGTTTCATCATTCACTCACTACAGGCCTGGAGTTTCATCATTCACTTACTACAGGCCTGGAGTTTCATCATTCACACACTACAGGTCTGGAGTTTCATCATTCAATTACTACAGGCCTGCAGGTCAATCATTCACTCACTACAGGCCTGGAGTTTCATCATTCACTCTCTACAGGCCTGGAGTTTCATCATTCACTCACTGCAGGCCTGGAGTTTCATCATTCACTCACTACAGGCCTGGAGTTTCATCAGTCACTGACTACAGGCCTGGATTTTCATCATTCACTCACTACAGTCCTGGAGTTTCATCATTAACTCACTACAGGCCTGAAATTTCTGCCATTCACTCACTACAGGCCTGGAGTTTCATCATTCACACACTACAGGCCTGGAGTTTCATCATTCACTCACTACAGGCCTGGAGTTTCATCATTCACACACTACAGGCCTGGAGTTTCATCATTAACTCACTACAGGCCTGGAGTTTCATCATTCACTCACTACAGGTCTGGAGTTTCATCATTCACACACTACAGGCCTGGAGTTTCATCATTCACTCATTACAGGCGTGGAGTTTCATCATTCAGTCACTACAGGCCTGGAGTTTCAGCCATTCACTCACTACAGGCCTCGGGTTTACTCATTCACACACTTCAGGCCTGGAGTTTCATCATTCACTCATTGCAGGCCTGGAGTATCATCATTCACTCACTAGAGGCCTGGAGTGACATCATTCACTCGCTACAGACCTGGAGTTTCATCATTCACTCAAAACAGGCCTGGAGTTTCATCATTCACTCACTACAGGCCTGGAGTTTCATCATTAACTTACTACAATCCTGGGGTTTCATCATTCACTGACTACAGGCCTGGTGTTTCAGACATTCGCTCACTACAAGCCTGGAGTTTCATCATTCACTCACTACAGGCCTGGAGTTTCATCATTCACGTACTACAGGCCTGGAGTTTCATCATTCACACACTACAGGTCTGGAGTTTCATCATTCAATTACTACAGGCCTGGAGTTTCATCATTCACTCACTACAGGGATGGAGTTTCATCATTCACACAATACAGGCCTGGAGTTTCATCATTGACACACTACAGGCCTGGGGTTTGAGCCATTTACTCATTAAAGGCCTGTAGTTTCATCGTTCACACACTACAGGCCTGGAGTTTCATCATTCACTTACTACAGGCCTGGAGTTTCATCATTCACTCACTACAGGCCTGGAGTTTCTTCATTCACTTACTACAGGGCTGGAGTGTAATTCATCACGCACCACAGGCCAAGGGTTTCATCATTCACTTACTACAGGCCTGGAGTTTCATCATTCAATCAGTACAGGCTTGGAGTTTCATCGTTCACTCACTACTGGCCTGGAGTTTCATCATTCACACACTACACGCCTGGAGTTTCAGCCATTCACTGAGTACAGGCCTCGAATTTCCTCATTCACACACCTCATGCCTGGAGTTTCATCATTCACTCACTGCAGGCCTGGAGTATCATCATTCACTCACTAGAAGCCTCGAGTTTCAGCATTCACACACTACAGGCCTGGAGTTTCATCATTCACTCAATACAGGCCTGGAGCTTCAGCCATTCACTCACTACAGGCCTGGAGTTTCATCATTCACTCTCAACAGGCCTGGAGTTTCATCATTCACTCACTGCAGGCTTGGAGTTTCATCATTCACTCACTACAGGCCTGGAGTTTCATCATTCACTCACTACAGGCCTGGATTTTCATCATTCACTCACAACAGACCTGGAGTTTCATCATTAACTCACTACAGGCCTGGAATTTCAGCCATTCGCTCACTACAAGCCTGGAGTTTCATCATTCACTCACTACAGGCCTGGAGTTTCATCATTCACGTACTACAGGCCTGGAGTTTCATCATTCACACACTACAGGTCTGGAGTTTCATCATTCAATTACTACAGGCCTGGAGGTCAATCATTCACTCACTACAGGCCTGGAGTTTCATCATTCACTCACTACAGGCCTGGAGATTCATCATTCACACACTACAGGCCTGGAGTTTCATCCATTCATTCACTACAGGCCTGTTGTTACGTCATTCACAGACTACAGGGATGGAGTTTCATCATTCACACAATACAGACCTGGAGTTTCATCATTCACACACTACAGGCCTGGGGTTTGAGCCATTTACTCACTACAGGCCTGTAGTTTCATCATTCACACACTACAGGCCTGGAGTTTCATCATTGACTTACTACGGGCCTGGAGTTTCATCATTCACTCATTACAGGTCTGGAGTTTCATCATTCACTTACTACAGGCCTGGAGTTTCTTCATTCACTTACTACAGGCCTGGAGTGTAATTCTTCACACACCACAGGCCTGGAGTTTCATCATTCACTTACTACATTCCTGGAGTTTCATCATTCAATCAGTACAGGCTTGGAGTTTCATCGTTCACTCACTACTGGCCTGGAGTTTCATCATTCACTCACTACATGCCTGGAGTTTTTTCATTCACTCACTACAGGCCTGGAGTTTCAACATTCACTCACTTCAGGCCTGGAGTTTCATCATTAACTCACTACAGGCCTGGAGTTTCAGCCATTCATTCACTACAGGGCTGGAGTTTCAACCATTCACTCACTACAGGCCTGGAGTTTCATCATTCACTCACTACAGGCCTGGAGTTTCATCATTCACACACTACAGGCCTGGAGTTTCATCATTAACTCACTACAGGCCTGGAGTTTCATCATTCACTCACTACAGGCCTGGAGTTTCATCATTCACACACTACAGGCCTGGAGTTTCATCATTCACTCATTACAGGCGTGGAGTTTCATCATTCAGTCACTACAGGCCTGGAGTTTCAGCCATTCACTCAGTACAGGCCTCGGGTTTACTCATTCACACACTTCAGGCCTGGAGTTTCATCATTCACTCATTGCAGGCCTGGAGTATCATCATTCACTCACTAGAGGCCTGGAGTTACATCATTCACTCACTACAGACCTGGAGTTTCATCATTCACTCAAAACAGGCCTGGAGATTCATCATTCACTCACTACAGGCCTGGAGTTTCATCATTAACTTACTACAATCCTGGGGTTTCATCATTCACTGACTACAGGCCTGGTGTTTCAGTCATTCGCTCACTACAAGCCTGGAGTTTCATCATTCACTCACTACAGGCCTGGAGTTTCATCATTCACGTACTACAGGCCTGGAGTTTCATCACTCACACACTACAGGTCTGGAGCTTCATCATTCAATTACTACAGGCCTGGAGGTCAATCATTCACTCACTACAGGCCTGGAGTTTCATCATTCACTCACTACAGGGATGGAGTTTCATCATTCACACAATACAGGCCTGGAGTTTCATCATTGACACACTACAGGCCTGGGGTTTGAGCCATTTACTCATTAAAGGCCTGTAGTTTCATCGTTCACACACTACAGGCCTGGAGTTTCATCATTCACTTACTACAGGCCTGTAGTTTCATCATTCACTCACTGCTGGCCTGGAGTTTCTTCATTCACTTACTACAGGGCTGGAGTGTAATTCTTCACACACCACAGGCCAAGGGTTTCATCATTCACTTACTACAGGCCTGGAGTTTCATCATTCAATCAGTACAGGCTTGGAGTTTCATCGTTAACTCACTACTGGCCTGGAGATTCATCATTCACACACTACAGGCCTGGAGTTTCAGCCATTCACTGAGTACAGGCCTCGAATTTCCTCATTCACACACTTCATGCCTGGAGTTTCATCATTCACTCACTGCAGGCCTGGAGTATCATCATTCACTCACTAGAAGCCTGGAGTTTCAGCATTCACACACTACAGGCCTGGAGTTTCATCATTCACTCAATACAGGCCTGGAGCTTCAGCCATTCACTCACTACAGGCCTGGAGTTTCATCATTCACTCTCTACAGGCCTGGAGTTTCATCATTCACTCACTGCAGGCCTGGAGTTTCATCATTCACTCACTACAGGCCTGGAGTTTCAGCCATTCACTCACTACAGGCCTGGATTTTCATCATTCACTCACTACAGACCTGGAGTTTCATCATTAACTCACTACAGGCCTGGAATTTCAGCCATTCACTCACTACAGGCCTGGAGTTTCATCATTCAAACACTACAGGCCTGGAGTTTCATCATTCACTCAACTCAGGCCTGGAGTTTCATCATTAACTTACTACAATCCTGGGGTTTCATCATTCACTGACTACAGGCCTGGTGTTTCAGCCAATCGCTCACTACAAGCCTGGAGTTTCATCATTCACTCACTACAAGCCTGGAGTTTCATCATTCACGTACTACAGGCCTGGAGTTTCATCATTCACACACTACAGGTCTGGAGTTTCATCATTCAATTACTACAGGCCTGGAGGTCAATCATTCACTCACTCCAGGCCTGGAGTTTCATCATTCACTCACTACAGGCCTGGAGATTCATCATTCACACACTACAGACCTGGAGTTTCATCCATTCATTCACTACAGGCCTGTTGTTACGTCATTCACAGACTACAGGGATGGAGTTTCATCATTCACACAATACAGGCCTGGAGTTTCATCATTCACACACTACAGGCCTGGGGTTTGAGCCATTTACTCACTACAGGCCTGTAGTTTCATCATTCACACACTACAGGCCTGGAGTTTCATCATTCACTTACTATGGGCCTGGAGTTTCATCATTCACTCATTACAGGTCTGGAGTTTCATCATTCACTTACTACAGGCCTGGAGTTTCTTCATTCACTTACTACAGGCCTGGAGTTTCATCATTCAATCAATACAGGCTTGGAGTTTCATCGTTCACTCACTACTGGCCTGGAGTTTCATCATTCACTCACTACATGCCTGGAGTTTAATCATTCACTCACTACAGGCCTGGAGTTTCAGCCATTCATTCACTACAGGGCTGGTGTTTCAACCATTCACTCACTACAGGCCTGGATTTTCATCAGTCACTCACTACAGGCCTGGAGTTTCAACATTTACTCATACAGACCTGGATTTTCATCATTAACTCACTACAGGCCAGGGGTTTCAGCCATTCACTCACTACAGGCCTGGAGTTCCATCATTCACACACTACAGGCCTGGAGTTTCATCATTCACTCACTACAGGCCTGGAGTTTCATCATTCACATACTACAGGCCTGGAGTTTCATCATTCACACACTACAGGCCTGGAGTTTCATCATTCAATTACTACAGGCCTGGAGTTTCATCATTCACTCACTACAGGGATGGAGTTTCATCATTCACAACAATACAGGCCTGGAGTTTCATCATTGACACACTACAGGCCTGGGGTTTGAGCCTTTTACTCATTAAAGGCCTGTAGTTTTATCGTTCACACACTACAGGCCTGGAGTTTCATCATTCACTTACTACAGGCCTGTAGTTTCATCATTCACTCACTACAGGCCTGGAGTTTCATCATTCACTCACTACAGGCCTGGAGTTTCTTCATTCACTCACTACAGGCCTGGAGTTTCATCATTCAATCAGTACAGGCTTGGAGTTGCATCGTTCACTCACTACTGGCCTGGAGTTTCATCATTCACACACTACAGGACTGGAGTTTCAGCCATTCACTGAGTACAGGCCTCGAATTTCCTCATTCACACACTTCATGCCTGGAGTTTCATCATTCACTCACTGCAGGCCTGGAGTATCATCATTCACTCACTAGAAGCCTGGAGTTTCAGCATTCACACACTACAGGCCTGGAGTTTCATCATTCACTCAATACAGGCCTGGAGCTTCAGCCATTCATTCACTACAGAACTGGAGTTTCATCATTCACTCTCTACAGGCCTGGAGTTTCATCATTCACTCACTGCAGGCCTGGAGTTTCATCATTCACTCACTACAGGCCTGGAGTTTCATCATTCACTCACTACAGGCCTGGATTTTCATCATTCACTCACTACAGACCTGGAGTTTCATCATTAACTCACTACAGGCCTGGAATTTCAGCCATTCACTCACTACAGGCCTGTAGTTTCATCAAACACACACTACAGGCCTGGAGTTTCATCATTCACTCACTACAGGCCTGGAGTTTCATCATTCACACACTACAGGCCTGGAGTTTCATCATTAACTCACTACAGGCCTGGAGTTTCATCATTCAATCACTACAGGTCTGGAGTTTCATCATTCACACACTACAGGCCTGGAGTTTCATCATTCACTCATTACAGGCGTGGAGTTTCATCATTCTTTCACTACAGGCCTGGAGTTTCAGCCATTCACTCAGTACAGGCCTCGGGTTTACTCATTCACACACTTCAGGCCTGGAGTTTCATCATTCACTCATTGCAGGCCTGGAGTATCATCATTCACTCACTAGAGGCCTGGAGTTACATCATTCACTCACTACAGACCTGGAGTTTCATCATTCACTCAAAACAGGCCTGGAGTTTCATCATTCACTCACTACAGGCCTGGAGTTTCATCATTAACTTACTACAATCCAGGGGTTTCATCATTCACTGACTACAGGCCTGGTGTTTCAGCCATTCGCTCACTACAAGCCTGGTGTTTCATCATTCACTCACTACAGGCCTGGAGTTTCATCATTCACGTACTATAGGCCTGGAGTTTCATCATTCACACACTACAGGTCTGGAGTTTCATCATTCAATTACCACAGGCCTGGAGGTCAATCATTCACTCACTACAGGCCTGGAGTTTCATCATTCACTCACTACAGGGATGGAGTTTCATCATTCACACAATACAGGCCTGGAGTTTCATCATTGACACACTACAGGCCTGGGGTTTGAGTCATTTACTCATTAAAGGCCTGTAGTTTCATCGTTCACACACTGCAGGCCTGGAGTTTCATCATTCACTTACTACAAGCCTGGAGTTTCATCATTCACTCACTACAGGCCTGGAGTTTCATCATTCACTCACTAGAGGCCTGGAGTTTCACCATTCACTCACTACAGACCTGGAGTTTCATCATTCACTCAAAACAGGCCTGGAGTTTCATCATTAACTTACTACAATCCTGGGGTTTCATCATTCACTGACTACAGTCCTGGTGTTTCAGCCATTCGCTCACTACAAGCCTGGAGTTTCATCATTCACTCACTACAGGCCTGGAGTTTCATCATTCACGTACTACAGGCCTGGAGTTTCATCATTCACACACTACAGGCCTGGAGTTACATCATTCACACACTACAGGGATGGAGTTTCATCATTCAATTACTACAGGCCTGGAGTTTCATCATTCACTCACTACAGGGATGGAGTTTCATCATTCACACAATACAGGCCTGGAGTTTCATCATTGACACACTACAGGCCTGGCGTTTGAGCCATTTACTCATTAAAGGCCTGTAGTTTCATCGTTCACACACTACTGGCCTGGAGTTTCATCATTCACTTACTACAGGCCTGTAGTTTCATCATTCACTCACTACAGGCCAGGAGTTTCATCATTCACTCACTACAGGCCTGGAGTTTCTTCATTCACTTACTACAGGCCTGGAGTTTCATCATTCAATCAGTACAGGCTTGGAGTTTCATCGTTCACTCACTACTGGCCTGGAGTTTCATCATTCACACACTACAGGCCTGGAGTTTCAGCCATTCACTGAGTACAGGCCTCGAATTACCTCATTCACACACTTCATGCCTGGAGTTTCATCATTCACTCACTGCAGGCTTGGAGTATCATCATTCACTCTCTAGAAGCCTGGAGTTGCAGCATTTACACACTACAGGTCTGGAGTTTCATCATTCACTCAATACAGGCCTGGAGCTTCAGCCATTCACTCACTACAGGCCTGGAGTTTCATCATTCACTCTCTACAGGCCTGGAGTTTCATCATTCACTCACTGTAGGCCTGGAGTTTCATCATTCACTCATTACAGGCCTGGAGTTTCATCATTCACTCACTGCAGGCCTGGATTTTCATCATTCACTCACTACAGACCTGGAGTTTCATCATTAACTCACTACAGGCCTGGAATTTCAGCCATTCACTCTCTATAGGCCTGGAGTTTCATCATTCACACACTACAGGCCTGGAGTTTCATCATTCACTCACTACAGGCCTGGAGTTTCATCATTCACACACTACAGGCCTGGAGTTTCATCATTAACTCACTACAGGCCTGGAGTTTCATCATTCACTCACTACAGGCCTGGAGTTTCATCATTCACACACTACAGGCCTGGAGTTTCATCATTCACTCATTACAGGCGTGGAGTTTCATCATTCAGTCACTACAGGCCTGGGGTTTCAGCCATTCACTCAGTACAGGCCTCGGGTTTACTCATTCACACACTTCAGGCTTGGAGTTTCATCATTCACTCATTGCAGGCCTGGAGTATCATCATTCACTCACTACAGGACTGGAGTTACATCATTCACTCACTACAGACCTGGAGTTTCATCATTCACTCAAAACAGGCCTGGAGTTTCATCATTCACTCACTACAGGCCTGGAGTTTCATCATTAACTTACTACAATCCTGGGGTTTCATCATTCACTGACTACAGGCCTGGTGTTTCAGCCATTCGCTCACTACAAGCCCGGAGTTTAATCATTCACTCACTACAGGCCTGGAGTTTCATCATTCACGTACTACAGGCCTGGAGGTCAATCATTCACTCACTACAGGCCTGGAGTTTCATCATTCACTCTCTACAGGCCTGGAGTTTCATCATTCACTCACTGCAGGCCTGGAGTTTCATCATTCACTCACTACAGGCCTGGAGTTTCATCATTCACTGACTACAGGCCTGGATTTTCATCATTCACTCACTACAGACCTGGAGTTTCATCATTAACTCACTACAGGCCTGGAATTTCAGCCATTCACTGACTACAGGCCTGGAGTTTCATCATTCACACACTAAAGGCTTGGAGTTTCATCATTCACTCACTACAGGCCTGGAGTTTCATCATTCACACACTACAGGCCTGGAGTTTCATCATTAACTCACTACAGGCCTGGAGTTTCATCATTCACTCACTACAGGCCTGGAGTTTCATCATTCACTCACTACAGACCTGGAGTTTCATCATTAACTCAAAACAGGCCTGGAGTTTCATCATTCACTCACTACAGGCCTGGAGTTTCATCATTAACTTACTACAATCCTGGGGTTTCATCATTCACTGACTACAGGCCTGGTGTTTCAGCCATTCGCTCACTACAATCCTGGAGTTTCATCATTCACTCACTACAGGCCTGGAGTTTCATCATTCACGTACTACAGGCCTGGAGTTTCATCATTCACACACTACAGGTCTGGAGTTTCATCATTCAATTACTACAGGCCTGGAGGTCAATCATTCACTCACTCCAGGCCTGGAGTTTCATCATTCACTCACTACAGGCCTGGAGATTCATCATTCACACACTACAGACCTGGAGTTTCATCCATTCATTCACTACAGGCCTGTTGTTACAACATTCACAGACTACAGGGATGGAGTTTCATCATTCACACAATACAGACCTGGAGTTTCATCATTCACACACTACAGGCCTGGGGTTTGAGCCATTTACTCACTACAGGCCTGTAGTTTCATCATTCACACACTACAGGCCTGGAGTTTCATCATTCACTTACTACGGGCCTGGAGTTTCATCATTCACTCATTACAGGTCTGGAGTTTCATCATTCACTTACTACAGGCCTGGAGTTTCTTCATTCACTTACTACAGGCCTGGAGTTTCATCATTCAATCAATACAGGCTTGGAGTTTCATCGTTCACTCACTACTGGCCTGGAGTTTCATCATTCACTCACTACATGCCTGGAGTTTAATCATTCACTCACTACAGGCCTGGAGTTTCAGCCATTCATTCACTACAGGGCTGGTGTTTCAACCATTCACTCACTACAGGCCTGGATTTTCATCAGTCACTCACTACAGGCCTGGAGTTTCAACATTTACTCATACAGACCTGGATTTTCATCATTAACTCACTACAGGCCAGGGGTTTCAGCCATTCACTCACTACAGGCCTGGAGTTTCATCATTCACACACTACAGGCCTGGAGTTTCATCATTCACTCACTACAGGCCTGGAGTTTCATCATTCACATACTACAGGCCTGGAGTTTCATCATTCACAGACTACAGGCCTGGAGTTTCATCATTCAATTACTACAGGCCTGGAGTTTCATCATTCACTCACTACAGGGATGGAGTTTCATCATTCACAACAATACAGGCCTGGAGTTTCATCATTGACACACTACAGGCCTGGGGTTTGAGCCTTTTACTCATTAAAGGCCTGTAGTTTTATCGTTCACACACTACAGGCCTGGAGTTTCATCATTCACTTACTACAGGCCTGTAGTTTCATCATTCACTCACTACAGGCCTGGAGTTTCATCATTCACTCACTACAGGCCTGGAGTTTCTTCATTCACTCACTACAGGCCTGGAGTTTCATCATTCAATCAGTACAGGCTTGGAGTTGCATCGTTCACTCACTACTGGCCTGGAGTTTCATCATTCACACACTACAGGACTGGAGTTTCAGCCATTCACTGAGTACAGGCCTCGAATTTCCTCATTCACACACTTCATGCCTGGAGTTTCATCATTCACTCACTGCAGGCCTGGAGTATCATCATTCACTCACTAGAAGCCTGGAGTTTCAGCATTCACACACTACAGGCCTGGAGTTTCATCATTCACTCAATACAGGCCTGGAGCTTCAGCCATTCATTCACTACAGAACTGGAGTTTCATCATTCACTCTCTACAGGCCTGGAGTTTCATCATTCACTCACTGCAGGCCTGGAGTTTCATCATTCACTCTCTACAGGCCTGGAGTTTCATCATTCACTCACTACAGGCCTGGATTTTCATCATTCACTCACTACAGACCTGGAGTTTCATCATTAACTCACTACAGGCCTGGAATTTCAGCCATTCACTCACTACAGGCCTGTAGTTTCATCATTCACACACTACAGGCCTGGAGTTTCATCATTCACTCACTACAGGCCTGGAGTTTCATCATTCACACACTACAGGCCTGGAGTTTCATCATTAACTCACTACAGGCCTGGAGTTTCATCATTCAATCACTACAGGCCTGGAGTTTCATCATTCACACACTACAGGCCTGGAGTTTCATCATTCACTCATTACAGGCGTGGAGTTTCATCATTCAGTCACTACAGGCCTGGAGTTTCAGCCATTCACTCAGTACAGGCCTCGGGTTTACTCATTCACACACTTCAGGCCTGGAGTTTCATCATTCACTCATTGCAGGCCTGGAGTATCATCATTCACTCACTAGAGGCCTGGAGTTACATCATTCACTCACAACAGACCTGGAGTTTCATCATTCACTCAAAACAGGCCTGGAGTTTCATCATTCACTCACTACAGGCCTGGAGTTTCATCATTAACTTACTACAATCCAGGGGTTTCATCATTCAATGACTACAGGCCTGGTGTTTCAGCCATTCGCTCACTACAAGCCTGGTGTTTTATCATTCACTCACTACAGGCCTGGAGTTTCATCATTCACGTACTATAGGCCTGGAGTTTCATCATTCACACACTACAGGTCTGGAGTTTCATCATTCAATTACTACAGGCCTGGAGGTCAATCATTCACTCACTACAGGCCTGGAGTTTCATCATTCACTCACTACAGGGATGGAGTTTCATCATTCACACAATACAGGCCTGGAGTTTCATCATTGACACACTACAGGCCTGGGGTTTGAGCCATTTACTCATTAAAGGCCTGTAGTTTCATCGTTCACACACTGCAGGCCTGGAGTTTCATCATTCACTTACTACAAGCCTGGAGTTTCGTCATTCACTCACTACAGGCCTGGAGTTTCATCATTCACTCACTAGAGGCCTGGAGTTTCACCATTCACTCACTACAGACCTGGAGTTTCATCATTCACTCAAAACAGGCCTGGAGTTTCATCATTAACTTACTACAATCCTGGGGTTTCATCATTCACTGACTACAGTCCTGGTGTTTCAGCCATTCGCTCACTACAAGCCTGGAGCTTCATCATTCACTCACTACAGGCCTGGAGTTTCATCATTCACGTACTACAGGCCTGGAGTTTCATCATTCACACACTACAGGCCTGGAGTTACATCATTCACACACTACAGGGATGGAGTTTCATCATTCAATTACTACAGGCCTGGAGTTTCATCATTCACTCACTACAGGGATGGAGTTTCATCATTCACACAATACAGGCCTGGAGTTTCATCATTGACACACTACAGGCCTGGGGTTTGAGCCATTTACTCATTAAAGGCCTGTAGTTTCATCGTTCACACACTACTGGCCTGGAGTTTCATCATTCAATTACTACAGGCCTGTAGTTTCATCATTCACTCACTACAGGCCAGGAGTTTCATCATTCACTCACTACAGGCCTGGAGTTTCTTCATTCACTTACTACAGGCCTGGAGTTTCATCATTCAATCAGTACAGGCTTGGAGTTTCATCGTTCACTCACTACTGGCCTGGAGTTTCATCATTCACACACTACAGGCCTGGAGTTTCAGCCATTCACTGAGTACAGGCCTCGAATTACCTCATTCACACACTTCATGCCTGGAGTTTCATCATTCACTCACTGCAGGCCTGGAGTTTCATCATTAACTTACTACAATCCTGGGGTTTCATCATTCACTGACTACAGGCCTGGTGTTTCAGCCATTCGCTCACTACAATCCTGGAGTTTCATCATTCACTCACTACAGGCCTGGAGTTTTATCATTCACGTACTACAGGCCTGGAGTTTCATCATTCACACACTACAGGTCTGGAGTTTCATCATTCACTTACTACAGGCCTGGAGTTTCATCATTCACTCACTACAGGGATGGAGTTTCATCATTCACACAATACAGGCCTGGAGTTTCATCATTGACACACTACAGGATTGGGGTTTGAGCCATTTACTCATTAAAGGCCTGTAGTTTCATCGTTCACACACTACAGGCCTGGGGTTTCATCATTCACTTACTACAGGCCTCGAGTTTCATCATTCACTCACTACAGGCCTGGAGTTTCTTCATTCACTTACTACAGGGCTGGAGTGTAATTCATCACACACCACAGGCCAAGGGTTTCATAATTCACTTACTACAGGCCTGGAGTTTCATCATTCAATCAGTACAGGCTTGGAGTTTCATCGTTCACTCACTACTGGCCTGGAGTTTCATCATTCACACACTACAGGCCTGGAGTTTCAGCCATTCACTGAGTACAGGCCTCGAATTTCCTCATTCACACACTTCATGCCTGGAGTTTCATCATTCACTCACTGCAGGCCTGGAGTATCATCATTCACTCACTAGAAGCCTGGAGTTTCAGCATTCACACACTACAGGCCTGGAGTTTCATCATTCACTCAATACAGGCCTGGAGCTTCAGCCATTCACTCACTACAGGCCTGGAGTTTCATCATTCACTCTCAACAGGCCTGGAGTTTCATCATTCACTCACTGCAGGCCTGGAGTTTCATCATTCACTCACTACAGGCCTGGAGTTTCATCATTCACTCACTACAGGACTGGATTTTCATCATTCACTCACAACAGACCTGGAGTTTCATCATTAACTCACTACAGGCCTGGAATTTCAGCCATTCGCTCACTACAAGCCTGGAGTTTCATCATTCACTCACTACAGGCCTGGAGTTTCATCATTCACGTACTACAGGCCTGGAGTTTCATCATTCACACACTACAGGTCTGGAGCTTCATCATTCAAATACTACAGGCCTGGAGGTCAATCATTTACTCACAACAGGCCTGGAGTTTCATCATTCACTCACTACAGGCCTGGAGATTCATCATTCACACACTACAGCCCTGGAGTTTCATCCATTCATTCACTACAGGCCTGTTGTTATGTCATTCACAGACTACAGGGATGGAGTTTCATCATTCACACAATACAGACCTGGAGTTTCATCATTCACACACTACAGGCCTGGGGTTTGAGCCATTTACTCACTACAGGCCTGTTGTTTCATCATTCACACACTACAGGCCTGGAGTTTCATCATTGACTTACTACGGGCCTGGAGTTTCATCATTCACTCATTACAGGTCTGGAGTTTCATCATTCACTTACTACAGGCCTGGAGTTTCTTCATTCACTTACTACAGGCCTGGAGTGTAATTCTTCACACACCACAGGCCTGGAGTTTCATCATTCACTTACTACATTCCTGGAGTTTCATCATTCAATCAGTACAGGCTTGGAGTTTCATCATTCACTCACTACAGGCCTGGAGTTTCATCATTAACTCACTACAGGCCTGGAGTTTCAGCCATTCATTCACTACAGGGCTGGAGTTTCAACCATTCACTCACTACAGGCCTGGAGTTTCATCATTCACTCACTACAGGCCTGGAGTTTCATCATTCACACACTACAGGCCTGGAGTTTCATCATTAACTCACTACAGGCCTGGAGTTTCATCATTCACTCACTACAGGCCTGGAGTTTCATCATTCACACACTACAGGCCTGGAGTTTCATCATTCACTCATTACAGGCGTGGAGTTTCATCATTCAGTCACTACAGGCCTGGAGTTTCAGCCATTCACTCAGTACAGGCCTCGGGTTTACTCATTCACACACTTCAGGCCTGGAGTTTCATCATTCACTCATTGCAGGCCTGGAGTATCATCATTCACTCACTAGAGGCCTGGAGTTACATCATTCACTCACTACAGACCTGGAGTTTCATCATTCACTCAAAACAGGCCTGGAGATTCATCATTCACTCACTACAGGCCTGGAGTTTCATCATTAACTTACTACAATCCTGGGGTTTCATCATTCACTGACTACAGGCCTGGTGTTTCAGTCATTCGCTCACTACAAGCCTGGAGTTTCATCATTCACTCACTACAGGCCTGGAGTTTCATCATTCACGTACTACAGGCCTGGAGTTTCATCACTCACACACTACAGGTCTGGAGTTTCATCATTCAATTACTACAGGCCTGGAGGTCAATCATTCACTCACTACAGGCCTGGAGTTTCATCATTCACTCACTACAGGCCTGGAGATTCATCATTCACACACTACAGACCTGGAGTTTCATCCATTCATTCACTACAGGCCTGTTGTTACGTCATTCACAGACTACAGGGATGGAGTTTCATCATTCACACAATACAGACCTGGAGTTTCATCATTCACACACTACAGGCCTGGGGATTGAGCCATTTACTCACTACAGGCCTGTAGTTTCATCATTCACACACTACAGGCCTGGAGTTTCATCATTCACTTACTACGGGCCTGGAGTTTCATCATTCACTCATTACAGGTCTGGAGTTTCATCATTCACTTACTACAGGCCTGGAGTTTCTTCATTCACTTACTACAGGCCTGGAGTTTCATCATTCAATCAATACAGGCTTGGAGTTTCATCGTTCACTCACTACTGGCCTGGAGTTTCATCATTCACTCACTACATGCCTGGAGTTTCATCATTCACTCACTACAGGCCTGGAGTTTCAACATTCACTCACTTCAAGCCTGAAGTTTCATCATTAACTCACTACAGGCCAGGAGTTTCAGCCATTCATTCACTACAGGGCTGGAGTTTCAACCATTCACTCACTACAGGCCTGGATTTTCATCAGTCACTCACTACAGGCCTGGAGTTTCAACATTTACTCATACAGACCTGGATTTTCATCATTCACTCACTACAGGCCAGGGGTTTCAGCCATTCACTCACTACAGGCCTGGAGTTTCATCATTCACACACTACAGGCCTGGAGTTTCATCATTCACTCACTACAGGCCTGGAGTTTCATCATTCACATACTACAGGCCTGGAGTTTCATCATTCACACACTACAGGCCTGGAGTTTCATCATTCAATTACTACAGGCCTGGAGTTTCATCATTCACTCACTACAGGGATGGAGTTTCATCATTCACAACAATACAGGCCTGGAGTTTCATCATTGACACACTACAGGCCTGGGGTTTGAGCCTTTTACTCATTAAAGGCCTGTAGTTTTATCGTTCACACACTACCGGCCTGGAGTTTCATCATTCACTTACTACAGGCCTGTAGTTTCATCATTCACTCACTACAGGCCTGGAGTTTCATCATTCACTCACTACAGGCCTGGAGTTTCATCGTTCACTAACTACTGGCCTGGAGTTTCATCATTCACACACTACAGGCCTGGAGTTTCAGCCATTCACTGAGTACAGGCCTCGAATTTCCTCATTCACACACTTCAGGCCTGGAGTTTCATCATTCACTCACTGCAGGCCTGGAATATCATCATTCACTCACTAGAAGCCTGGAGTTTCAGCATTCACACACTACAGGCCTGGAGTTTCATCATTCACTCAATACAGGCCTGGAGCTTCAGCCATTCACTCACTACAGAACTGGAGTTTCATCATTCACTCTCTACAGGCCTGGAGTTTCATCATTCACTCACTGCAGGCCTGGAGTTTCATCATTCACTCACTACAGGCCTGGAGTTTCATCATTCACTCACTACAGGCCTGGATTTTCATCATTCACTCACTACAGACCTGGAGTTTCATCATTAACTCACTACAGGCCTGGAATTTCAGCCATTCACTCACTACAGGCCTGGAGTTTCATCATTCACACACTACAGGCCTGGAGTTTCATCATTCACTCACTACAGGCCTGGAGTTTCATCATTCACACACTACAGGCCTGGAGTTTCATCATTAACTCACTACAGGCCTGGAGTTTCATCATTCAATCACTACAGGCCTGGAGTTTCATCATTCACACACTACAGGCCTGGAGTTTCATCATTCACTCATTACAGGCGTGGAGTTTCATCATTCAGTCACTACAGGCCTGGAGTTTCAGCCATTCACTCAGTACAGGCCTCGGGTTTACTCATTCACACACTTCAGGCCTGGAGTTTCATCATTCACTCATTGCAGGCCTGGAGTATCATCATTCACTCACTAGAGGCCTGGAGTTACATCATTCACTCACTACAGACCTGGAGTTTCATCATTCACTCAAAACAGGCCTGGAGTTTCATCATTCACTCACTACAGGCCTGGAGTTTCATCATTAACTTACTACAATCCTGGGGTTTCATCATTCACTGACTACAGGCCTGGTGTTTCAGCCATTCGCTCACTACAAGCCTGGTGTTTCATCATTCACTCACTACAGGCCTGGAGTTTCATCATTCACGTACTATAGGCCTGGAGTTTCATCATTCACACACTACAGGTCTGGAGTTTCATCATTCAATTACTACAGGCCTGGAGGTCAATCATTTACTCACTACAGGCCTGGAGTTTCATCATTCACTCACTACAGGGATGGAGTTTCATCATTCACACAATACAGGCCTGGAGTTTCATCATTGACACACTACAGGCCTGGGGTTTGAGCCATTTACTCATTAAAGGCCTGTAGTTTCATCGTTCACACACTACAGGCCTGCAGTTTCATCATTCACTTACTACAAGCCTGGAGTTTCATTATTCACTCACTACAGGCCTGGAGTTTCATCATTCACTCACTAGAGGCCTGGAGTTTCACCATTCACTCACTACAGACCTGGAGTTTCATCATTCACTCAAAACAGGCCTGGGGTTTCATCATTCACTCACTACAGGCCTGGATTTTCATCATTAACTTACTACAATCCTGGGGTTTCATCATTCACTGACTACAGTCCTGGTGTTTCAGCCATTCGCTCACTACAAGCCTGGAGTTTCATCATTCACTCACTACAGGCCTGGAGTTTCATCATTCACGTACTACAGGCCTGGAGTTTCATCATTCACACACTACAGGTCTGGAGTTTCATCATTCAATTACTACAGGCCTGGAGTTTCATCATTCACTCACTACAGGGATGGAGTTTCATCATTGACACAATACAGTCCTGGAGTTTCATCATTGACACACTATAGGCCTGGGGTTTGAGCCATTTACTCATTAAAGGCCTGTAGTTTCATCGTTCACACACTACTGGCCTGGAGTTTCATCATTCACTTACTACAGGCCTGTAGTTTCATCATTCACTCACTACAGGCCAGGAGTTTCATCATTCACTCACTACAGGCCTGGAGTTTCTTCATTCACTTACTACAGGCCTGGAGTTTCATCATTCAATCAGTACAGGCTTGGAGTTTCATCGTTCACTCACTACTGGCCTGGAGTTTCATCATTCACACACTACAGGCCTGGAGTTTCAGCCATTCACTGAGTACAGGCCTCGAATTACCTCATTCACACACTTCATGCCTGGAGTTTCATCATTCACTCACTGCAGGCTTGGAGTATCATCATTCACTCACTAGAAGCCTGGAGTTGCAGCATTCACACACTACAGGTCTGGAGTTTCATCATTCACTCAATACAGGCCTGGAGCTTCAGCCATTCACTCACTACAGGCCTGGAGTTTCATCATTCACTCTCTACAGGCCTGGAGTTTCATCATTCACTCACTGTAGGCCTGGAGTTTCATCATTCACTCATTACAGGCCTGGAGTTTCATCATTCACTCACTATAGGCCTGGATTTTCATCATTCACTCACTACAGACCTGGAGTTTCATCATTAACTCACTACAGGCGTGGAATTTCAGCCATTCACTCACTATAGGCCTGGAGTTTCATCATTCACACACTACAGGCCTGGAGTTTCATCATTCACTCACTACAGGCCTGGAGTTTCATCATTCACACACTACAGGCCTGGAGTTTCATCATTCACTCACTACAGGCCTGGAGTTTCATCATTCACTCACTACAGGCCTGGAGTTTCATCATTCACACACTTCAGGCCTGGAGTTTCATCATTCACTCATTACAGGCATGGAGTTTCATCATTCAGTCACTACAGGCCTGGGGTTTCAGCCATTCACTCAGTACAGGCCTCGGGTTTACTCATTCACACACTTCAGGCTTGGAGTTTCATCATTCACTCATTGCAGGCCTGGAGTATCATCATTCACTCACTACAGGACTGGAGTTACATCATTCACTCACTGCAGACCTGGAGTTTCATCATTCACTCAAAACAGGCCTGGAGTTTCATCATTCACTCACTACAGGCCTGGAGTTTCATCATTAACTTACTACAATCCTGGGGTTTCATCATTCACTGACTACAGGCCTGGTGTTTCAGCCATTCGCTCACTACAAGCCTGGAGTTTAATCATTCACTCACTACAGGCCTGGAGTTTCATCATTCACGTACTACAGGCCTGGAGTTTCATCATTCACACACTACAGGTCTGGAGTTTCATCATTCAATTACTACAGGCCTGGAGGTCAATCATTCACTCACTACAGGCCTGGAGTTTCATCATTCACTCACTACAGACCTGGAGTTTCATCATTCACTCAAAACAGGCCTGAAGTTTCATCATTCACTCACTACAGGCCTGGAGTTTCATCATTCACTGACTACAGGCCTGGATTTTCATCATTCACTCACTACAGACCTGGAGTTTCATCATTAACTCACTACAGGCCTGGAATTTCAGCCATTCACTCACTACAGGCCTGGAGTTTCATCATTCACACACTACAGGCCTGGAGTTTCATCATTCACACACTACAGGCCTGGAGTTACCATCATTCACGCACTACAGACCTGGAGTTTCATCATTCACTCAAAACAGGCCTGGAGTTTCATCATTCACTCACTACAGGCCTGGAGTTTCATCATTAACTTACTACAATCCTGGGGTTTCATCATTCACTGACATACAGGCCTGGTGTTTCAGCCGTCGCTCACTACAAGCCTGGAGTTTCATCATTCACTCACTACAGGCCTGGAGTTTCATCATTCACGTACTACAGGCCTGGAGTTTCATCATTCACACACTACAGGTCTGGAGTTTCATCATTCAATTACTACAGGCCTGGAGGTCAATCATTCACTCACTACAGGCCTGGAGTTTCATCATTCACTCACTACAGGGATGGAGTTTCATCATTCACACAATACAGGCCTGGAGTTTCATCATTGACACACTACAGGCCTGGGGTTTGAGCCATTTACTCATTAAAGGCCTGTAGTTTCATCGTTCACACACTACAGGCCTGGAGTTTCATCATTCACTTACTACAAGCCTGGAGTTTCATCATTCACTCACTACAGGCCTGGAGTTTCATCATTCACTCACTAGAGACCTGGAGTTTCATCATTCACTCACTACAGACCTGGAGTTTCATCATTCACTCAAAACAGGCCTGGGGTTTCATCATTCACTCACTACAGGCCTGGAGTTTCATCATTAACTTACTACAATCCTGGGGTTTCATCATTCACTGACTACAGGCCTGGTGTTTCAGCCATTCGCTCACTACAAGCCTGGAGTTTCATCATTCACTCACTACAGGCCTGGAGTTTCATCATTCACGTACTACAGGCCTGGAGTTTCATCATTCACACACTACAGGTCTGGAGTTTCATCATTCAATTACTACAGGCCTGGAGTTTCATCATTCACTCACTACAGGGATGGAGTTTCATCATTGACACAATACAGGCCTGGAGTTTCATCATTGACACACTACAGGCCTGGGGTTTGAGCCATTTACTCATTAAAGGCCTGTAGTTTCATCGTTCACACACTACTGGCCTGGAGTTTCATCATTCACTTACTACAGGCCTGTAGTTTCATCATTCACTCACTACAGGCCAGGAGTTTCATCATTCACTCACTACAGGCCTGGAGTTTCTTCATTCACTTACTACAGGCCTGGAGTTTCATCATTCAATCAGTACAGGCTTGGAGTTTCATCGTTCACTCACTACTGGCCTGGAGTTTCATCATTCACACACTACAGGCCTGGAGTTTCATCATTCACTCACTACAGGCCAGGAGTTTCATCATTCACTCACTACAGGCCTGGAGTTTCTTCATTCACTTACTACAGGCCTGGAGTTTCATCATTCAATCAGTACAGGCTTGGAGTTTCATCGTTCACTCACTACTGGCCTGGAGTTTCATCATTCACACACTTCAGGACTGGAGTTTCAGCCATTCACTGAGTACAGGCCTCGAATTACCTCATTCACACACTTCATGCCTGGAGTTTCATCATTCACTCACTGCAGGCTTGGAGTATCATCATTCACTCACTAGAAGCCTGGAGTTTCAGCATTCACACACTACAGGCCTGGAGTTTCATCATTCAATCAATACAGGCCTGGAGCTTCAGCCATTCACTCACTACAGGCCTGGAGTTTCATCATTCACTTTCCACAGGCCTGGAGTTTCATCATTCACTCACTGTAGGCCTGGAGTTTCATCATTCACTCATTACAGGCCTGGAGTTTCATCATTCACTCACTACAGGCCTGGATTTTCATCATTCACTCACTACAGGCCTGGAGTTTCATCATTAACTCACTACAGGCCTGGAATTTCAGCCATTCACTCACTACAGGCCTGGAGTTTCATCATTCACACACTACAGGCCTGGAGTTTCATCATTCACTCACTACAGGCCTGGAGTTTCATCATTCACACACTACAGGCCTGGAGTTTCATCATTAACTCACTACAGGCCTGGAGTTTCATCATTCACTCACTACAGGCCTGGAGTTTCATCATTCACACACTACAGGCCTGGAGTTTCATCATTCACTCATTACAGGCGTGGAGTTTCATCATTCAGTCACTACAGGCCTGGAGTTTCAGCCATTCACTCAGTACAGGCCTCGGGTTTACTCATTCACACACTTCAGGCCTGGAGTTTCATCATTCACTCATTGCAGGCCTGGAGTATCATCATTCACTCACTAGAGGCCTGGAGTTACATCATTCACTCACTACAGACCTGGAGTTTCATCATTCACTCAAAACAGGCCTGGAGATTCATCATTCACTCACTACAGGCCTGGAGTTTCATCATTAACTTACTACAATCCTGGGGTTTCATCATTCACTGACTACAGGCCTGGTGTTTCAGTCATTCGCTCACTACAAGCCTGGAGTTTCATCATTCACTCACTACAGGCCTGGAGTTTCATCATTCACGTACTACAGGCCTGGAGTTTCATCACTCACACACTACAGGTCTGGAGTTTCATCATTCAATTACTACAGGCCTGGAGGTCAATCATTCACTCACTACAGGCCTGGAGTTTCATCATTCACTCACTACAGGCCTGGAGATTCATCATTCACACACTACAGACCTGGAGTTTCATCCATTCATTCACTACAGGCCTGTTGTTACGTCATTCACAGACTACAAGGATGGAGTTTCATCATTCACACAATACAGACCTGGAGTTTCATCATTCACACACTACAGGCCTGGGGATTGAGCCATTTACTCACTACAGGCCTGTAGTTTCATCATTCACACACTACAGGCCTGGAGTTTCATCATTCACTTACTACGGGCCTGGAGTTTCATCATTCACTCATTACAGGTCTGGAGTTTCATCATTCACTTACTACAGGCCTGGAGTTTCTTCATTCACTTACTACAGGCCTGGAGTTTCATCATTCAATCAATACAGGCTTGGAGTTTCATCGTTCACTCACTACTGGCCTGGAGTTTCATCATTCACTCACTACATGCCTGGAGTTTCATCATTCACTCACTACAGGCCTGGAGTTTCAACATTCACTCACTTCAAGCCTGAAGTTTCATCATTTACTCACTACAGGCCAGGAGTTTCAGCCATTCATTCACTACAGGGCTGGAGTTTCAACCATTCACTCACTACAGGCCTGGATTTTCATCAGTCACTCACTACAGGCCTGGAGTTTCAACATTTACTCATACAGACCTGGATTTTCATCATTCACTCACTACAGGCCAGGGGTTTCAGCCATTCACTCACTACAGGCCTGGAGTTTCATCATTCACACACTACAGGCCTGGAGTTTCATCATTCACTCACTACAGGCCTGGAGTTTCATCATTCACATACTACAGGCCTGGAGTTTCATCATTCACACACTACAGGCCTGGAGTTTCATCATTCAATTACTACAGGCCTGGAGTTTCATCATTCACTCACTACAGGGATGGAGTTTCATCATTCACAACAATACAGGCCTGGAGTTTCATCATTGACACACTACAGGCCTGGGGTTTGAGCCTTTTACTCATTAAAGGCCTGTAGTTTTATCGTTCACACACTACCGGCCTGGAGTTTCATCATTCACTTACTACAGGCCTGTAGTTTCATCATTCACTCACTACAGGCCTGGAGTTTCATCATTCACTCACTACAGGCCTGGAGTTTCATCGTTCACTCACTACTGGCCTGGAGTTTCATCATTCACACACTACAGGCCTGGAGTTTCAGCCATTCACTGAGTACAGGCCTCGAATTTCCTCATTCACACACTTCAGGCCTGGAGTTTCATCATTCACTCACTGCAGGCCTGGAATATCGTCATTCACTCACTAGAAGCCTGGAGTTTCAGCATTCACACACTACAGGCCTGGAGTTTCATCATTCACTCAATACAGGCCTGGAGCTTCAGCCATTCACTCACTACAGAACTGGAGTTTCATCATTCACTCTCTACAGGCCTGGAGTTTCATCATTCACTCACTGCAGGCCTGGAGTTTCATCATTCACTCACTACAGGCCTGGAGTTTCATCATTCACTCACTACAGGCCTGGATTTTCATCATTCACTCACTACAGACCTGGAGTTTCATCATTAACTCACTACAGGCCTGGAATTTCAGCCATTCACTCACTACAGGCCTGGGGTTTCATCATTCACACACTACAGGCCTGGAGTTTCATCATTCACTCACTACAGGCCTGGAGTTTCATCATTCACACACTACAGGCCTGGAGTTTCATCATTAACTCACTACAGGCCTGGAGTTTCATCATTCAATCACTACAGGCCTGGAGTTTCATCATTCACACACTACAGGCCTGGAGTTTCATCATTCACTGACATACAGGCGTGGAGTTTCATCATTCAGTCACTACAGGCCTGGAGTTTCAGCCATTCACTCAGTACAGGCCTCGGGTTTACTCATTCACACACTTCAGGCCTGGAGTTTCATCATTCACTCATTGCAGGCCTGGAGTATCATCATTCACTCACTAGAGGCCTGGAGTTACATCATTCACTCACTACAGACCTGGAGTTTCATCATTCACTCAAAACAGGCCTGGAGTTTCATCATTCACTCACTACAGGCCTGGAGTTTCATCATTAACTTACTACAATCCTGGGGTTTCATCATTCACTGACTACAGGCCTGGTGTTTCAGCCATTCGCTCACTACAAGCCTGGTGTTTCATCATTCACTCACTACAGGCCTGGAGTTTCATCATTCACGTACTATAGGCCTGGAGTTTCATCATTCACACACTACAGGTCTGGAGTTTCATCATTCAATTACTACAGGCCTGGAGGTCAATCATTTACTCACTACAGGCCTGGAGTTTCATCATTCACTCACTACAGGGATGGAGTTTCATCGTTCACACACTACAGGCCTGCAGTTTCATCATTCACTTACTACAAGCCTGGAGTTTCATTATTCACTCACTACAGGCCTGGAGTTTCATCATTCACTCACTAGAGGCCTGGAGTTTCACCATTCACTCACTACAGACCTGGAGTTTCATCATTCACTCAAAACAGGCCTGGGGTTTCATCATTCACTCACTACAGGCCTGGAGTTTCATCATTAACTTACTACAATCCTGGGGTTTCATCATTCACTGACTACAGTCCTGGTGTTTCAGCCATTCGCTCACTACAAGCCTGGAGTTTCATCATTCACTCACTACAGGCCTGGAGTTTCATCATTCACGTACTACAGGCCTGGAGTTTCATCATTCACACACTGCAGGTCTGGAGTTTCATCATTCAATTACTACAGGCCTGGAGTTTCATCATTCACTCACTACAGGGATGGAGTTTCATCATTGACACAATACAGTCCTGGAGTTTCATCATTGACACACTACAGGCCTGGGGTTTGAGCCATTTACTCATTAAAGGCCTGTAGTTTCATCGTTCACACACTACTGGCCTGGAGTTTCATCATTCACTTACTACAGGCCTGTAGTTTCATCATTCACTCACTACAGGCCAGGAGTTTCATCATTCACTCACTACAGGCCTGGAGTTTCTTCATTCACTTACTACAGGCCTGGAGTTTCATCATTCAATCAGTACAGGCTTGGAGTTTCATCGTTCACTCACTACTGGCCTGGAGTTTCATCATTCACACACTACAGGCCTGGAGTTTCAGCCATTCACTGAGTACAGGCCTCGAATTACCTCATTCACACACTTCATGCCTGGAGTTTCATCATTCACTCACTGCAGGCTTGGAGTATCATCATTCACTCACTAGAAGCCTGGAGTTGCAGCATTCACACACTACAGGTCTGGAGTTTCATCATTCGCTCAATACAGGCCTGGAGCTTCAGCCATTCACTCACTACAGGCCTGGAGTTTCATCATTCACTCTCTACAGGCCTGGAGTTTCATCATTCACTCACTGTAGGCCTGGAGTTTCATCATTCACTCATTACAGGCCTGGAGTTTCATCATTCACTCACTATAGGCCTGGATTTTCATCATTCACTCACTACAGACCTGGAGTTTCATCATTAACTCACTACAGGCCTGGAATTTCAGCCATTCACTCACTATAGGCCTGGAGTTTCATCATTCACACACTACAGGCCTGGAGTTTCATCATTCACTCACTACAGGCCTGGAGTTTCATCATTCACACACTACAGGCCTGGAGTTTCATCATTAACTCACTACAGGCCTGGAGTTTCATCATTCACTCACTACAGGCCTGGAGTTTCATCATTCACACACTTCAGGCCTGGAGTTTCATCATTCACTCATTACAGGCATGGAGTTTCATCATTCAGTCACTACAGGCCTGGGGTTTCAGCCATTCACTCAGTACAGGCCTCGGGTTTACTCATTCACACACTTCAGGCTTGGAGTTTCATCATTCACTCATTGCAGGCCTGGAGTATCATCATTCACTCACTACAGGACTGGAGGTACATCATTTACTCACTACAGACCTGGAGTTTCATCATTCACTCAAAACAGGCCTGGAGTTTCATCATTCACTCACTACAGGCCTGGAGTTTCATCATTAACTTACTACAATCCTGGGGTTTCATCATTCACTGACTACAGGCCTGGTGTTTCAGCCATTCGCTCACTACAAGCCTGGAGTTTCATCATTCACTCACTACAGGCCTGGAGTTTCATCATTCACGTACTACAGGCCTGGAGTTTCATCATTCACACACTACAGGTCTGGAGTTTCCTCATTCAATTACTACAGGCCTGGAGGTCAATCATTCACTCACTACAGGCCTGGAGTTTCATCATTCACTCACTACAGACCTGGAGTTTCATCATTCACTCAAAACAGGCCTGGAGTTTCATCATTCACTCACTACAGGCCTGGAGTTTCATCATTCACTGACTACAGGCCTGGATTTTCATCATTCACTCACTACAGACCTGGAGTTTCATCATTAACTCACTACAGGCCTGGAATTTCAGCCATTCACTCACTACAGGCCTGGAGTTTCATCATTCACACACTACAGGCCTGGAGTTTCATCATTCACACACTACAGGCCTGGAGTTACATCATTCACTCACTACAGACCTGGAGTTTCATCATTCACTCAAAACAGGCCTGGAGTTTCATCATTCACTCACTACAGGCCTGGAGTTTCATCATTAACTTACTACAATCCTGGGGTTTCATCATTCACTGACATACAGGCCTGGTGTTTCAGCCGTCGCTCACTACAAGCCTGGAGTTTCATCATTCACTCACTACAGGCCTGGAGTTTCATCATTCACGTACTACAGGCCTGGAGTTTCATCATTCACACACTACATGTCTGGAGTTTCATCATTCAATTACTACAGGCCTGGAGGTCAATCATTCACTCACTACAGGCCTGGAGTTTCATCATTCACTCACTACAGGGATGGAGTTTCATCATTCACACAATACAGGCCTGGAGTTTCATCATTGACACACTACAGGCCTGGGGTTTGAGCCATTTACTCATTAAAGGCCTGTAGTTTCATCGTTCACACACTACAGGCCTGGAGTTTCATCATTCACTTACTACAAGCCTGGAGTTTCATCATTCACTCACTACAGGCCTGGAGTTTCATCATTCACTCACTAGAGACCTGGAGTTTCATCATTCACTCACTACAGACCTGGAGTTTCATCATTCACTCAAAACAGGCCTGGGGTTTCATCATTCACTCACTACAGGCCTGGAGTTTCATCATTAACTTACTACAATCCTGGGGTTTCATCATTCACTGACTACAGGCCTGGTGTTTCAGCCATTCGCTCACTACAAGCCTGGAGTTTCATCATTCACTCACTACAGGCCTGGAGTTTCATCATTCACGTACTACAGGCCTGGAGTTTCATCATTCACACACTACAGGTCTGGAGTTTCATCATTCAATTACTACAGGCCTGGAGTTTCATCATTCACTCACTACAGGGATGGAGTTTCATCATTGACACAATACAGGCCTGGAGTTTCATCATTGACACACTACAGGCCTGGGGTTTGAGCCATTTACTCATTAAAGGCCTGTAGTTTCATCGTTCACACACTACTGGCCTGGAGTTTCATCATTCACTTACTACAGGCCTGTAGTTTCATCATTCACTCACTACAGGCCAGGAGTTTCATCATTCACTCACTACAGGCCTGGAGTTTCTTCATTCACTTACTACAGGCCTGGAGTTTCATCATTCAATCAGTACAGGCTTGGAGTTTCATCGTTCACTCACTACTGGCCTGGAGTTTCATCATTCACACACTACAGGCCTGGAGTTTCATCATTCACTCACTACAGGCCAGGAGTTTCATCATTCACTCACTACAGGCCTGGAGTTTCTTCATTCACTTACTACAGGCCTGGAGTTTCATCATTCAATCAGTACAGGCTTGGAGTTTCATCGTTCACTCACTACTGGCCTGGAGTTTCATCATTCACACACTTCAGGACTGGAGTTTCAGCCATTCACTGAGTACAGGCCTCGAATTACCTCATTCACACACTTCATGCCTGGAGTTTCATCATTCACTCACTGCAGGCTTGGAGTATCATCATTCACTCACTAGAAGCCTGGAGTTTCAGCATTCACACACTACAGGCCTGGAGTTTCATCATTCAATCAATACAGGCCTGGAGCTTCAGCCATTCACTCACTACAGGCCTGGAGTTTCATCATTCACTTTCCACAGGCCTGGAGTTTCATCATTCACTCACTGTAGGCCTGGAGTTTCATCATTCACTCATTACAGGCCTGGAGTTTCATCATTCACTCACTACAGGCCTGGATTTTCATCATTCACTCACTACAGGCCTGGAGTTTCATCATTAACTCACTACAGGCCTGGAATTTCAGCCATTCACTCACTACAGGCCTGGAGTTTCATCATTCACACACTACAGGCCTGGAGTTTCATCATTCACTCACTACAGGCCTGGAGTTTCATCATTCACACACTACAGGCCTGGAGTTTCATCATTAACTCACTACAGGCCTGGAGTTTCATCATTCACTCACTACAGGCCTGGAGTTTCATCATTCACACACTACAGGCCTGGAGTTTCATCATTCACTCATTACAGGCGTGGTGTTTCATCATTCAGTCACTACAGGCCTGGGGTTTCAGCCATTCACTCAGTACAGGCCTCGGGTTTACTCATTCACACACTTCAGGCTTGGAGTTTCATCATTCACTCATTGCAGGCCTGGAGTATCATCATTCACTCACTACAGGCCTGGAGTTACATCATTCACTCACTACAGACCTGGAGTTTCATCATTCACTCAAAACAGGCCTGGAGTTTAATCATTCACTCACTACAGGCCTGGAGTTTCATCATTAACTTACTACAATCCTGGGGTTTCATCATTCACTGACTACAGGCCTGGTATTTCAGCCATTCGCTCACTACAAGCCTGGAGTTTCATCATTCACTCACTACAGGCCTGGAGTTTCATCATTCACTCACTACAGACCTGGAGTTTCATCATTCACTCAAAACAGGCCTGGAGTTTCATCATTCACTCACTACAGGCCTGGAGTTTCATCATTAACTTACTACAATCCTGGGGTTTCATCATTCACTGACTACAGGCCTTGTGTTTCAGCCATTCGCTCACTACAAGCCTGGAGTTTCATCATTCACTCACTACAGGCCTGGAGTTTCATCATTCACGTACTACAGGCCTGGAGTTTCATCATTCACACACTACAGGTCTGGAGTTTCATCATTCACTCACTACAGGGATGGAGTTTCATCATTCACACAATACAGGCCTGGAGTTTCATCATTGACACACTACAGGCCTGGGGTTTGAGCCATTTACTCATTAAAGGCCTGTAGTTTCATCGTTCACACACTACAGGCCTGGAGTTTCATCATTCACTCACTACAGGCCTGGAGATTCATCATTCACACACTACAGGCCTGGACTTTCATCCATTCATTCACTACAGGCCTGTTGTTACGTCATTCACAGAATACAGGGATGGAGTTTCATCATTCACACAATACAGACCTGGAGTTTCATCATTCACACACTACAGGCCTGGGGTTTGAGCCATTTACTCACTACAGGCCTGTAGTTTCATCATTCACACACTACAGGCCTGGAGTTTCATCATTGAATTACTACGGGCCTGGAGTTTCAAATTTCACTCATTACAGGTCTGGAGTTTCATCATTCACTTACTACAGGCCTGGAGTTTCTTCATTCACTTACTACAGGCCTGGAGTGTAATTCTTCACACACCACAGGCCTGGAGTTTCATCATTCACTTACTACATTCCTGGAGTTTCATCATTCAATCAGTACAGGCTTGGAGTTTCATCGTTCACTCACTACATGCCTGGAGTTTCATCATTCACTCACGACAGGCCTGGAGTTTCATCATTAACTCACTACAGGCCTGGAGTTTCAGCCATTCATTCACTACAGGGCTGGAGTTTCAACCATTCACTCACTACAGGCCTGGAGTTTCATCATTCACTCAATACAGGCCTGGAGTTTCATCATTCACTAACTTCAGGGATGGAGTTTCATCATTAACTCACTACAGGCCTGGAATTTCAGCCATTCACTCACTACAGGCCTGGAGTTTCATCATTCACACACTAAAGGCTTGGAGTTTCATCATTCACTCATTGCAGGCCTGGAGTATCATCATTCACTCACTACAGGACTGGAGTTACATCATTTACTCACTACAGACCTGGAGTTTCATCATTCACTCAAAACAGGCCTGGAGTTTCATCATTCACTCACTACAGGCCTGGAGTTTCATCATTAACTTACTACAATCCTGGGGTTTCATCATTCACTGACTACAGGCCTGGTGTTTCAGCCATTCGCTCACTACAAGCCTGGAGTTTAATCATTCACTCACTACAGGCCTGGAGTTTCATCATTCACGTACTACAGGCCTGGAGTTTCATCATTCACACACTACAGGTCTGGAGTTTCATCATTCAATTACTACAGGCCTGGAGGTCAATCATTCACTCACTACAGGCCTGGAGTTTCATCATTCACTCACTACAGACCTGGAGTTTCATCATTCACTCAAAACAGGCCTGGAGTTTCATCATTCACTCACTACAGGCCTGGAGTTTCATCATTCACTGACTACAGGCCTGGATTTTCATCATTCACTCACTACAGACCTGGAGTTTCATCATTAACTCACTACAGGCCTGGAATTTCAGCCATTCACTCACTACAGGCCTGGAGTTTCATCATTCACACACTACAGGCCTGGAGTTTCATCATTCACACACTACAGGCCTGGAGTTACATCATTCACTCACTACAGACCTGGAGTTTCATCATTCACTCAAAACAGGCCTGGAGTTTCATCATTCACTCACTACAGGCCTGGAGTTTCATCATTAACTTACTACAATCCTGGGGTTTCATCATTCACTGACATACAGGCCTGGTGTTTCAGCCGTCGCTCACTACAAGCCTGGAGTTTCATCATTCACTCACTACAGGCCTGGAGTTTCATCATTCACGTACTACAGGCCTGGAGTTTCATCATTCACACACTACATGTCTGGAGTTTCATCATTCAATTACTACAGGCCTGGAGGTCAATCATTCACTCACTACAGGCCTGGAGTTTCATCATTCACTCACTACAGGGATGGAGTTTCATCATTCACACAATACAGGCCTGGAGTTTCATCATTGACACACTACAGGCCTGGGGTTTGAGCCATTTACTCATTAAAGGCCTGTAGTTTCATCGTTCACACACTACAGGCCTGGAGTTTCATCATTCACTTACTACAAGCCTGGAGTTTCATCATTCACTCACTACAGGCCTGGAGTTTCATCATTCACTCACTAGAGACCTGGAGTTTCATCATTCACTCACTACAGACCTGGAGTTTCATCATTCACTCAAAACAGGCCTGGGGTTTCATCATTCACTCACTACAGGCCTGGAGTTTCATCATTAACTTACTACAATCCTGGGGTTTCATCATTCACTGACTACAGGCCTGGTGTTTCAGCCATTCGCTCACTACAAGCCTGGAGTTTCATCATTCACTCACTACAGGCCTGGAGTTTCATCATTCACGTACTACAGGCCTGGAGTTTCATCATTCACACACTACAGGTCTGGAGTTTCATCATTCAATTACTACAGGCCTGGAGTTTCATCATTCACTCACTACAGGGATGGAGTTTCATCATTGACACAATACAGGCCTGGAGTTTCATCATTGACACACTACAGGCCTGGGGTTTGAGCCATTTACTCATTAAAGGCCTGTAGTTTCATCGTTCACACACTACTGGCCTGGAGTTTCATCATTCACTTACTACAGGCCTGTAGTTTCATCATTCACTCACTACAGGCCAGGAGTTTCATCATTCACTCACTACAGGCCTGGAGTTTCTTCATTCACTTACTACAGGCCTGGAGTTTCATCATTCAATCAGTACAGGCTTGGAGTTTCATCGTTCACTCACTACTGGCCTGGAGTTTCATCATTCACACACTACAGGCCTGGAGTTTCATCATTCACTCACTACAGGCCAGGAGTTTCATCATTCACTCACTACAGGCCTGGAGTTTCTTCATTCACTTACTACAGGCCTGGAGTTTCATCATTCAATCAGTACAGGCTTGGAGTTTCATCGTTCACTCACTACTGGCCTGGAGTTTCATCATTCACACACTTCAGGACTGGAGTTTCAGCCATTCACTGAGTACAGGCCTCGAATTACCTCATTCACACACTTCATGCCTGGAGTTTCATCATTCACTCACTGCAGGCTTGGAGTATCATCATTCACTCACTAGAAGCCTGGAGTTTCAGCATTCACACACTACAGGCCTGGAGTTTCATCATTCAATCAATACAGGCCTGGAGCTTCAGCCATTCACTCACTACAGGCCTGGAGTTTCATCATTCACTTTCCACAGGCCTGGAGTTTCATCATTCACTCACTGTAGGCCTGGAGTTTCATCATTCACTCATTACAGGCCTGGAGTTTCATCATTCACTCACTACAGGCCTGGATTTTCATCATTCACTCACTACAGGCCTGGAGTTTCATCATTAACTCACTACAGGCCTGGAATTTCAGCCATTCACTCACTACAGGCCTGGAGTTTCATCATTCACACACTACAGGCCTGGAGTTTCATCATTCACTCACTACAGGCCTGGAGTTTCATCATTCACACACTACAGGCCTGGAGTTTCATCATTAACTCACTACAGGCCTGGAGTTTCATCATTCACTCACTACAGGCCTGGAGTTTCATCATTCACACACTACAGGCCTGGAGTTTCATCATTCACTCATTACAGGCGTGGTGTTTCATCATTCAGTCACTACAGGCCTGGGGTTTCAGCCATTCACTCAGTACAGGCCTCGGGTTTACTCATTCACACACTTCAGGCTTGGAGTTTCATCATTCACTCATTGCAGGCCTGGAGTATCATCATTCACTCACTACAGGCCTGGAGTTACATCATTCACTCACTACAGACCTGGAGTTTCATCATTCACTCAAAACAGGCCTGGAGTTTAATCATTCACTCACTACAGGCCTGGAGTTTCATCATTAACTTACTACAATCCTGGGGTTTCATCATTCACTGACTACAGGCCTGGTATTTCAGCCATTCGCTCACTACAAGCCTGGAGTTTCATCATTCACTCACTACAGGCCTGGAGTTTCATCATTCACTCACTACAGACCTGGAGTTTCATCATTCACTCAAAACAGGCCTGGAGTTTCATCATTCACTCACTACAGGCCTGGAGTTTCATCATTAACTTACTACAATCCTGGGGTTTCATCATTCACTGACTACAGGCCTTGTGTTTCAGCCATTCGCTCACTACAAGCCTGGAGTTTCATCATTCACTCACTACAGGCCTGGAGTTTCATCATTCACGTACTACAGGCCTGGAGTTTCATCATTCACACACTACAGGTCTGGAGTTTCATCATTCACTCACTACAGGGATGGAGTTTCATCATTCACACAATACAGGCCTGGAGTTTCATCATTGACACACTACAGGCCTGGGGTTTGAGCCATTTACTCATTAAAGGCCTGTAGTTTCATCGTTCACACACTACAGGCCTGGAGTTTCATCATTCACTCACTACAGGCCTGGAGATTCATCATTCACACACTACAGGCCTGGACTTTCATCCATTCATTCACTACAGGCCTGTTGTTACGTCATTCACAGACTACAGGGATGGAGTTTCATCATTCACACAATACAGACCTGGAGTTTCATCATTCACACACTACAGGCCTGGGGTTTGAGCCATTTACTCACTACAGGCCTGTAGTTTCATCATTCACACACTACAGGCCTGGAGTTTCATCATTGAATTACTACGGGCCTGGAGTTTCAAATTTCACTCATTACAGGTCTGGAGTTTCATCATTCACTTACTACAGGCCTGGAGTTTCTTCATTCACTTACTACAGGCCTGGAGTGTAATTCTTCACACACCACAGGCCTGGAGTTTCATCATTCACTTACTACATTCCTGGAGTTTCATCATTCAATCAGTACAGGCTTGGAGTTTCATCGTTCACTCACTACATGCCTGGAGTTTCATCATTCACTCACGACAGGCCTGGAGTTTCATCATTAACTCACTACAGGCCTGGAGTTTCAGCCATTCATTCACTACAGGGCTGGAGTTTCAACCATTCACTCACTACAGGCCTGGAGTTTCATCATTCACTCAATACAGGCCTGGAGTTTCATCATTCACTAACTTCAGGGATGGAGTTTCATCATTAACTCACTACAGGCCTGGAATTTCAGCCATTCACTCACTACAGGCCTGGAGTTTCATCATTCACACACTAAAGGCTTGGAGTTTCATCATTCACTCACTACAGGCCTGGAGTTTCATCATTCACACACTACAGGCCTGGAGTTTCATCATTAACTCACTACAGGCCTGGAGTTTCATCATTCACTCACTACAGGTCTGGAGTTTCATCATTCACACACTACAGGCCTGGAGTTTCATCATTCACTCATTACCGGCGTGGAGTTTCATCATTCAGTCACTACAGGCCTGGAGTTTCAGCCATTCACTCAGTACAGGCCTCGGGTTTACTCATTCACACACTTCAGGCCTGGAGTTTCATCATTCACTCATTGCAGGCCTGGAGTATCATCATTCACTCACTAGAGGCCTGGAGTTACATCATTCACTCACTACAGACCTGGAGTTTCATCATTCACTCAAAACAGGCCTGGAGTTTCATCATTCACTCACTACAGGCCTGGAGTTTCATCATTAACTTACTACAATCCTGGGGTTTCATCATTCACTGACTACAGGCCTGGTGTTTCAGCCATTCGCTCACTACAAGCCTGGAGTTTCATCATTCACTCACTACAGGCCTGGAGTTTCATCATTCACGTACTACAGGCCTGGAGTTTCATCATTCACACACTACAGGTCTGGAGTTTCATCATTCAATTACTACAGGCCTGGAGGTCAATCATTCACTCACTACAGGCCTGGAGTTTCATCATTCACTCACTACAGGGATGGAGTTTCATCATTCACACAATACAGGCCTGGAGTTTCATCATTGACACACTACAGGCCTGGGGTTTGAGCCATTTACTCATTAAAGGCCTGTAGTTTCATCGTTCACACACTACAGGCCTGGAGTTTCATCATTCACTCACTACAGGCCTGGAGATTCATCATTCACACACTACAGGCCTGGACTTTCATCCATTCATTCACTACAGGCCTGTTGTTACGTCATTCACAGACTACAGGGATGGAGTTTCATCATTCACACAATACAGACCTGGAGTTTCATCATTCACACACTACAGGCCTGGGGTTTGAGCCATTTACTCACTACAGGCCTGTAGTTTCATCATTCACACACTACAGGCCTGGAGTTTCATCATTGAATTACTACGGGCCTGGAGTTTCAAATTTCACTCATTACAGGTCTGGAGTTTCATCATTCACTTACTACAGGCCTGGAGTTTCTTCATTCACTTACTACAGGCCTGGAGTGTAATTCTTCACACACCACAGGCCTGGAGTTTCATCATTCACTTACTACATTCCTGGAGTTTCATCATTCAATCAGTACAGGCTTGGAGTTTCATCGTTCACTCACTACATGCCTGGAGTTTCATCATTCACTCACGACAGGCCTGGAGTTTCATCATTAACTCACTACAGGCCTGGAGTTTCAGCCATTCATTCACTACAGGGCTGGAGTTTCAACCATTCACTCACTACAGGCCTGGAGTTTCATCATTCACTCAATACAGGCCTGGAGTTTCATCATTCACTAACTTCAGGGATGGAGTTTCATCATTAACTCACTACAGGCCTGGAATTTCAGCCATTCACTCACTACAGGCCTGGAGTTTCATCATTCACACACTAAAGGCTTGGAGTTTCATCATTCACTCACTACAGGCCTGGAGTTTCATCATTCACACACTACAGGCCTGGAGTTTCATCATTAACTCACTACAGGCCTGGAGTTTCATCATTCACTCACTACAGGCCTGGAGTTTCATCATTCACTCACTACAGGCCTGGAATTTCAGCCATTCACTCACTACAGGCCTGGAGTTTCATCATTCACACACTAAAGGCTTGGAGTTTCATCATTCACTCACTACAGGCCTGGAGTTTCATCATTCACACACTACAGGCCTGGAGTTTCATCATTAACTCACTACAGGCCTGGAGTTTCATCATTAACTCACTACAGGCCTGGAGTTTCATCATTCACACACTACAGGCCTGGAGTTTCATCATTAACTCACTACAGGCCTGGAGTTTCATCATTCACACACTACAGGCCTGGAGTTTCATCATTCACTCATTACCGGCGTGGAGTTTCATCATTCAGTCACTACAGGCCTGGAGTTTCAGCCATTCACTCAGTACAGGCCTCGGGTTTACTCATTCACACACTTCAGGCCTGGAGTTTCATCATTCACTCATTGCAGGCCTGGAGTATCATCATTCACTCACTAGAGGCCTGGAGTTACATCATTCACTCACTACAGACCTGGAGTTTCATCATTCACTCAAAACAGGCCTGGAGTTTCATCATTCACTCACTACAGGCCTGGAGTTTCATCATTAACTTACTACAATCCTGGGGTTTCATCATTCACTGACTACAGGCCTGGTGTTTCAGCCATTCGCTCACTACAAGCCTGGAGTTTCATCATTCACTCACTACAGGCCTGGAGTTTCATCATTCACGTACTACAGGCCTGGAGTTTCATCATTCACACACTACAGGTCTGGAGTTTCATCATTCAATTACTACAGGCCTGGAGGTCAATCATTCACTCACTACAGGCCTGGAGTTTCATCATTCACTCACTACAGGGATGGAGTTTCATCATTCACACAATACAGGCCTGGAGTTTCATCATTGACACACTACAGGCCTGGGGTTTGAGCCATTTACTCATTAAAGGCCTGTAGTTTCATCGTTCACACACTACAGGCCTGGAGTTTCATCATTCACTCACTACAGGCCTGGAGATTCATCATTCACACACTACAGGCCTGGACTTTCATCCATTCATTCACTACAGGCCTGTTGTTACGTCATTCACAGACTACAGGGATGGAGTTTCATCATTCACACAATACAGACCTGGAGTTTCATCATTCACACACTACAGGCCTGGGGTTTGAGCCATTTACTCACTACAGGCCTGTAGTTTCATCATTCACACACTACAGGCCTGGAGTTTCATCATTGAATTACTACGGGCCTGGAGTTTCAAATTTCACTCATTACAGGTCTGGAGTTTCATCATTCACTTACTACAGGCCTGGAGTTTCTTCATTCACTTACTACATTCCTGGAGGTTCATCATTCAATCAGTACAGGCTTGGAGTTTCATCGTTCACTCACTACTGGCCTGGAGTTTCATCATTCACTCACTACTGGCCTGGAGTTTCATCATTCACTCACGACAGGCCTGGAGTTTCAACATTCACTCACTTCAGGCCTGGAGTTTCATCATTAACTCACTACAGGCCTGGAGTTTCAGCCATTCATTCACTACAGGGCTGGAGTTTCAACCATTCACTCAATACAGGCCTGGAGTTTCATCATTCACTAACTTCAGGGATGGAGTTTCATCATTCACACAATACAGGCCTGGAGTTTCATCATTGACACACTACAGGCCTGGGGTTTGAGCCATTTACTCATTAAAGGCCTGGAGTTTCATCGTTCACACACTACAGGCCTGGAGTTTCATCATTCACTTACTACAGGCCTGTAGTTTCATCATTCACTCACTACAGGCCTGGAGTTTCATCATTCACTCACTACAGGCCTGGAGTTTCTTCATTCACTTTCTATAGGGCTGGAGTGTAATTCTTCACACACCACAGGCCAAGGGTTTCATCATTCACTTACTACAGGCCTGGAGTTTCATCATTCAATCAGTACAGGCTTGGAGTTTCATCGTTCACTCACTACTGGCCTGGAGATTCATCATTCACACACTACAGGCCTGGAGTTTCAGCGATTCACTGAGTACAGGCCTCGAATTTCCTCATTCACACACTTCATGCCTGGAGTTTCATCATTCACTCACTGCAGGCCTGGAGTATCATCATTCACTCACTAGAAGCCTGGAGTTTCAGCATTCACACACTACAGGCCTGGAGTGTAATTCTTCACACCACAGGCCTGGAGTTTCATCATTCACTTACTACATTCCTGGAGTTTCATCATTCAATCAGTACAGGCTTGGAGTTTCATCGTTCACTCACTACTGGCCTGGAGTTTCATCATTCACTCACTACATGCCTGGAGTTTCATCATTCACTCACGACAGGCCTGGAGTTTCAACATTAACTCACTACAGGCCTGGAGTTTCAGCCATTCATTCACTACAGGGCTGGAGTTTCAACCATTCACTCAATACAGGCCTGGAGTTTCATCATTCACTAACTTCAGGGATGGAGTTTCATCATTCACACAATACAGGCCTGGAGTTTCATCATTGACACACTACAGGCCTGGGGTTTGAGCCATTTACTCATTAAAGGCCTGGAGTTTCATCGTTCACACACTACAGGCCTGGAGTTTCATCATTCACTTACTACAGGCCTGTAGTTTCATCATTCACTCACTACAGGCCTGGAGTTTCATCATTCACTCACTACAGGCCTGGAGTTTCTTCATTCACTTTCTATAGGGCTGGAGTGTAATTCTTCACACACCACAGGCCAAGGGTTTCATCATTCACTTACTACAGGCCTGGAGTTTCATCATTCAATCAGTACAGGCTTGGAGTTTCATCGTTCACTCACTACTGGCCTGGAGATTCATCATTCACACACTACAGGCCTGGAGTTTCAGCGATTCACTGAGTACAGGCCTCGAATTTCCTCATTCACACACTTCATGCCTGGAGTTTCATCATTCACTCACTGCAGGCCTGGAGTATCATCATTCACTCACTAGAAGCCTGGAGTTTCAGCATTCACACACTACAGGCCTGGAGTTTCATCATTCACTCAATACAGGCCTGGAGTTTCATCATTCACTCTCTACAGGCCTGGAGTTTCATCATTCACTCACTGCAGGCCTGGAGTTTCATCATTCACTCACTACAGGCCTGGAGTTTCATCATTCACTCTCTACAGGCCTGGAGTTTCATCATTCACTCACTGCAGGCCTGGAGTTTCATCATTCACTCACTACAGGCCTGGAGTTTCATCATTCACTCACTACAGGCCTGGATTTTCATCATTCACTCACTACAGACCTGGAGTTTCATCATTAGCTCACTACAGGCCTGGAATTTCAGCCATTCACTCACTACAGGCCTGGAGTTTCATCATTCAAACACTACAGGCCTGGAGTTTCAGCATTCACTCACTACAGGCCTGGAGTTTCATCATTCACACACTACAGGCCTGGGGTTTCATCATTAACTCACTACAGGCCTGGAGTTTCATCATTCACTCACTACAGGCCTGGAGTTTCATCATTCACACACTACAGGCCTGGAGTTTCATCATTCACTCATTACAGGCATGGAGTTTCATCATTCAGTCACTACAGGCCTGGAGTTTCAGCCATTCACTCAGTACAGGCCTCGGGTTTACTCATTCACACACTTCAGGCCTGGAGTTTCTTCATTCACTCATTGCAGGCCTGGAGTATCATCATTCACTCAAAACAGGCCTGGAGTTACATCATTCACTCACTACAGACCTGGAGTTTCATCATTCACTCAAAACAGGCCTGGAGTTTCATCATTCACTCACTACAGGCCTGGAGTTTCATCATTAACTTACTACAATCCTGGGGTTTCATCATTCACTGACTACAGGCCTGGTATTTCAGCCATTCGCTCACTACAAGCCTGGAGTTTCATCATTCACTCACTACAGGCCTGGAGTTTCATCATTCACGTACTACAGGCCTGGGGTTTCATCATTCACACACTACAGGTCTGGAGTTTCATCATTCAATTACTACAGGCCTGGAGGTCAATCATTCACTCACTACAGGCCTGGAGTTTCATCATTCACTCTCTACAGGCCTGGAGTTTCATCATTCACTCACTGCAGGCCTGGAGTTTCATCATTCACTCACTACAGGCCTGGAGTTTCATCATTCACTGACTACAGGCCTGGATTTTCATCATTCACTCACTACAGACCTGGAGTTTCATCATTAACTCACTACAGGCCTGGAATTTCAGCCATTCACTCACTACAGGCCTGGAGTTTCATCATTCACACACTAAAGGCTTGGAGTTTCATCATTCACTCACTACAGGCCTGGAGTTTCATCATTCACACACTACAGGCCTGGAGTTTCATCATTAACTCACTACAGGCCTGGAGTTTCATCATTCACTCACTACAGGTCTGGAGTTTCATCACTCACACACTACAGGCCTGGAGTTTCATCATTCACTCATTACCGGCGTGGAGTTTCATCATTCAGTCACTACAGGCCTGGAGTTTCAGCCATTCACTCAGTACAGGCCTCGGGTTTACTCATTCACACACTTCAGGCCTGGAGTTTCATCATTCACTCATTGCAGGCCTGGAGTATCATCATTCACTCACTAGAGGCCTGGAGTTACATCATTCACTCACTACAGACCTGGAGTTTCATCATTCACTCAAAACAGGCCTGGAGTTTCATCATTCACTCACTACAGGCCTGGAGTTTCATCATTAACTTACTACAATCCTGGGGTTTCATCATTCACTGACTACAGGCCTTGTGTTTCAGCCATTCGCTCACTACAAGCCTGGAGTTTCATCATTCACTCACTACAGGCCTGGAGTTTCATCATTCACGTACTACAGGCCTGGAGTTTCATCATTCACACACTACAGGTCTGGAGTTTCATCATTCAATTACTACAGGCCTGGAGGTCAATCATTCACTCACTACAGGCCTGGAGTTTCATCATTCACTCACTACAGGGATGGAGTTTCATCATTCACACAATACAGGCCTGGAGTTTCATCATTGACACACTACAGGCCTGGGGTTTGAGCCATTTACTCATTAAAGGCCTGTAGTTTCATCGTTCACACACTACAGGCCTGGAGTTTCATCATTCACTCACTACAGGCCTGGAGATTCATCATTCACACACTACAGGCCTGGACTTTCATCCATTCATTCACTACAGGCCTGTTGTTACGTCATTCACAGACTACAGGGATGGAGTTTCATCATTCACACAATACAGACCTGGAGTTTCATCATTCACACACTACAGGCCTGGGGTTTGAGCCATTTACTCACTACAGGCCTGTAGTTTCATCATTCACACACTACAGGCCTGGAGTTTCATCATTGAATTACTACGGGCCTGGAGTTTCAAATTTCACTCATTACAGGTCTGGAGTTTCATCATTCACTTACTACAGGCCTGGAGTTTCATCATTGAAATACTACGGGCCTGGAGTTTCAAATTTCACTCATTACAGGTCTGGAGTTTCTTCATTCACTTACTACAGGCCTGGAGTGTAATTCTTCACACACCACAGGCCTGGAGTTTCATCATTCACTTACTACATTCCTGGAGTTTCATCATTCAATCAGTACAGGCTTGGAGTTTCATCGTTCACTCACTACTGGCCTGGAGTTTCATCATTCACTCACTACATGCCTGGAGTTTCATCATTCACTCACGACAGGCCTGGAGTTTCAACATTCACTCACTTCAGGCCTGGAGTTTCATCATTAACTCACTACAGGCCTGGAGTTTCAGCCATTCATTCACTACAGGGCTGGAGTTTCAACCATTCACTCACTACAGGCCTGGAGTTTCATCATTCACTCAATACAGGCCTGGAGTTTCATCATTCACTAACTTCAGGGATGGAGTTTCATCATTCACACAATACAGGCCTGGAGTTTCATCATTGACACACTACAGGCCTGGGGTTTGAGCCATTTACTCATTAAAGGCCTGGAGTTTCATCGTTCACACACTACAGGCCTGGAGTTTCATCATTCACTTACTACAGGCCTGGAGTTTCATCATTCACTCACTACAGGCCTGGAGTTTCTTCATTCACTTTCTATAGGGCTGGAGTGTAATTCTTCACACACCACAGGCCAAGGGTTTCATCATTCACTTACTACAGGCCTGGAGTTTCATCATTCAATCAGTACAGGCTTGGAGTTTCATCGTTCACTCACTACTGGCCTGGAGATTCATCATTCACACACTACAGGCCTGGAGTTTCAGCGATTCACTGAGTACAGGCCTCGAATTTCCTCATTCACACACTTCATGCCTGGAGTTTCATCATTCACTCACTGCAGGCCTGGAGTATCATCATTCACTCACTAGAAGCCTGGAGTTTCAGCATTCACACACTACAGGCCTGGAGTTTCATCATTCACTCAATACAGGCCTGGAGTTTCATCATTCACTCTCTACAGGCCTGGAGTTTCATCATTCACTCACTGCAGGCCTGGAGTTTCATCATTCACTCACTACAGGCCTGGAGTTTCATCATTCACTCTCTACAGGCCTGGAGTTTCATCATTCACTCACTGCAGGCCTGGAGTTTCATCATTCACTCACTACAGGCCTGGAGTTTCATCATTCACTCACTACAGGCCTGGATTTTCATCATTCACTCACTACAGACCTGGAGTTTCATCATTAGCTCACTACAGGCCTGGAATTTCAGCCATTCACTCACTTCAGGCCTGGAGTTTCATCATTCAAACACTACAGGCCTGGAGTTTCATCATTCACTCACTACAGGCCTGGAGTTTCATCATTCACACACTACAGGCCTGGGGTTTCATCATTAACTCACTACAGGCCTGGAGTTTCATCTTTCACTCACTACAGGCCTGGAGTTTCATCATTCACACACTACAGGCCTGGAGTTTCATCATTCACTCATTACAGGCATGGAGTTTCATCATTCAGTCACTACAGGCCTGGAGTTTCAGCGATTCACTGAGTACAGGCCTCGAATTTCCTCATTCACACACTTCATGCCTGGAGTTTCATCATTCACTCACTGCAGGCCTGGAGTATCATCATTCACTCACTAGAAGCCTGGAGTTTCAGCATTCACACACTACAGGCCTGGAGTTTCATCATTCACTCAATACAGGCCTGGAGTTTCATCATTCACTCTCTACAGGCCTGGAGTTTCATCATTCACTCACTGCAGGCCTGGAGTTTCATCATTCACTCACTACAGGCCTGGAGTTTCATCATTCACTCTCTACAGGCCTGGAGTTTCATCATTCACTCACTGCAGGCCTGGAGTTTCATCATTCACTCACTACAGGCCTGGAGTTTCATCATTCACTCACTACAGGCCTGGATTTTCATCATTCACTCACTACAGACCTGGAGTTTCATCATTAGCTCACTACAGGCCTGGAATTTCAGCCATTCACTCACTTCAGGCCTGGAGTTTCATCATTCAAACACTACAGGCCTGGAGTTTCATCATTCACTCACTACAAGCCTGGAGTTTCATCATTCACACACTACAGGCCTGGGGTTTCATCATTAACTCACTACAGGCCTGGAGTTTCATCTTTCACTCACTACAGGCCTGGAGTTTCATCATTCACACACTACAGGCCTGGAGTTTCATCATTCACTCATTACAGGCATGGAGTTTCATCATTCAGTCACTACAGGCCTGGAGTTTCAGCCATTCACTCAGTACAGGCCTCGGGTTTACTCATTCACACACTTCAGGCCTGGAGTTTCTTCATTCACTCATTGCAGGCCTGGAGTATCATCATTCACTCAAAACAGGGCTGGAGTATCATCATTCACTCACTACAGGCCTGGAGTTTCATCATTCACTCACTACAGGCCTGGAGTTTCATCATTAACTTACTACAATCCTGGGGTTTCATCATTCACTGACTACAGGCCTGGTGTTTCAGCCATTCGCTCATTACAAGCCTGGAGATTCATCATTCACTCACTACAGGCCTGGAGTTTCATCATTCACGTACTTCAGGCCTGGAGTTTCATCATTCACACACTACAGGTCTGGAGTTTCATCATTCAATTACTACAGGCCTGGAGGTCAATCATTCACTCACTACAGGCCTGGAGTTTCATCATTCACTCACTACAGGCCTGGAGATTCATCATTCACACACTACAGGCCTGGACTTTCATCCATTCATTCACTACAGGCCTGTTGTTACGTCATTCACAGACTACAGGGATGGAGTTTCATCATTCACACAATACAGACCTGGAGTTTCATCATTGACACACTACAGGCCTGGGGTTTGAGCCATTTACACACTACAGGCCTGTAGTTTCATCATTCACACACTACAGGCCTGGAGTTTCATCATTCACTTACTACAGGCCTGGAGTTTCTTCATTCACTTACTACAGGCCTGGAGTGTAATTCTTCACACACCACAGGCCTGGAGTTTCATCATTCACTTACTACATTCCTGGAGTTTCATCATTCAATCAATACAGGCTTGGAGTTTCATCGTTCACTCACTACTGGCCTGGAGTTTCATCATTCACTCACTACATGCCTGGATTTTCATCATTCACTCACTACAGGCCTGGAGTTTCAACATTCACTCACTTCAGGCCTGAAGTTTCATCATTCACTCACTACAGGCATGGAGTTTCAGCCATTCATTCACTACAGGGCTGGAGTTTCAACCATTCACTCACTACAGGCCTGGAATTTCATCATTCACTCACTACAGGCCTGGGTTTTCAGCCATTCACTCACTACAGGCCTGGAGTTTCATCATTCACACACTACAGGCCTGGAGTTTCATCATTCACTCACTACAGGCCTGGAGCTTCATCATTCACACACTACAGGCCTGGTGTTTCATCATTAACTCACTACAGGCCTGGAGTTTCATCATTCACACACTACAGGCCTAGAGTTTCATCATTCACTCACTGCAGGCCTGGAGTTTCATCATTCACACATTACAGGCCTGGAGTTTCATCATTCACATACTACAGGCCTGGAATTTCATGATTCACTCATTACAGGCCTGGAGTTTCATCATTCACTCACTACAGGCCTGGAGTTTCAGCCATGCACTCACTACCAGCCTGGAGTTTCATCATTCACTCAGTACAGGCCTGGAGTTTCATCATTCACTCACTACAGGCCTGGAGTTTCATCATTCACTCACTACAGGCCTGGAGTTTCATCATTCACTCTCTATAGGCCTGGAGTTTCATCATTCACTCACTACAGGCCTGGAGTTTCATCATTCACTCTCTATAGGCCTGGAGTTTCATCATTCACTTACTACAAGCCTGGAGTTTCATCATTCACACACTACAGGCCTGGAGTTTCATCATTCAATTTCTACAGGCCTGGAGGTGAATCATTCACTCACTACAGGTCTGGAGTTTCATCATTCACACACTACAGGCCTGAGGGATACATCATTCACACACTACAGGCCAGGAGTTTCATCCATTCACTCTCTACAGGCCTGGAGTTACATCATTCACACACTACAGGGATGGAGTTTCATCATTAACTCACTACAGGCCTGGAGTTTCATCATTCACACAGTACAGGCCTGGAGTTTCATCATTCACTCACTACAGGCCTGGAGTTTCATCATTCACACACTACAGGCGTGGAGTTTCATCGTTCAGTCACTACAGGCCTGGAGCTCCAGCCATTCACTCACTACCAGCCTGGAGTTTGATCATTCACTCACTACATGCCTGGAGTTTCATCATTCACTCAGTACAGGCCTGGAGTTTCATCATTCATTCACTACAGGCCTGGAGTTTCATCATTCACTCACTACAGGCCTGGAGTTTCATCATTCATTCACTACAGACCTGGATTTTCATCATTAACTCACTACAGGCCTGGAGTTTCAGCCATTCACTCACTACAGGCCTGGAGTTTCATCATTCACAAACTACAGGCCTGGAGTTTCAACATTCACACACTACAGGCCTGGAGTTTTAGCATTCACACACTACAGGCCTGGAGTTTCATCATTAACTCACTACAGGCCTGGAGTTTCATCATTCACACACTACAGGCCTGGAGTTTCATCATTCACTCACTGCAGGCCTGGAGCTTCATCATTCACACACTACAGGCCTGGGGTTTCATCATTCACTCACTACAGGCCTGGAGTTTCATCATTCACACACTACAGGCCTGGAGTTTCATCATTCACTCATTACAGGCCTGGGGTTTCATCATTCACTCACTGCAGGCCTGCAGTTTCATCATTCACTCACTACAGGCCTGGAGTTTCATCATTCACTCACTACAGGCCTGGAGATTCATCATTCATTCACTACAGGGCTGGAGTTTCAATCATTCACTCACTACAGGCCTGGATTTTCATTATTCACTCACTGCAGGCCTGGAGTTTCAACATTCACTCACTACAGACTTGGAGTTTCATCATTATCTCACTAAAGGCCTGGAATTTCAGCCATTCACTCACTACAGACCTGGAGTTTCATCATTCACACACTACAGGCCTGGAGTTTCATCATTAACTCACTACAGGCCTGGAGTTTCATCATTCAATTACTACAGGCCTGGAGTTTCATCATTCACACACTACAGGCCTGGAGTTTCATCATTCACTTACTACAGGCCTGGAGTGTAATTGTTCACACACCACAGGCCAAGGGTTTCATCATTCACTTACTACAGGCCTGGAGTTTCATCATTCAATCAGTACAGGCTTGGAGTTTCATCGTTCACTCACTACTGGCCTGGAGTTTCATCATTCATACACTACAGGCCTGGAATTTCATCATTCACTCACTGCAGGCCTGGAGTATCATCAATCACTCACTAGAGGTCTGGAGTTTCAGCATTCACACACTACAGGCCTGGAGTTTCATCATTCACTCAATACAGGCCTGGAGCTTCAGCCATTCACTCACTACAGGCCTGGAGTTTCATCATTCACTCACTACAGGTCTGGAAGTTCAGCCATTCACACACTACAGGCCTGGAGTTTCATCATTCACTCTCTACAGGCCTGGAGTTTCATCATTCACTCACTGCAGTCCTGGAGTTTCATCATTCACTCACTACAGGCCTGGAGTTTCATCATTCACTCACTACAGGCCTGGAGTTTCATCATTCATTCACTACAGGGCTGGAGTTTCAACCATTCACTCACTACAGGCCTGGAGTTTCATCATTCACTCACTAAAGGCCTGGAGTATCATCATTAACTCACTACAGGCTTGGAATTTCAGCCATTCACTCACTACAGGCCTGGAGATTCATCATTCACACACTACAGGCCTGGAGTTTCATCATTCACTCACTACAGGCCTGGAGTTTCATCATTCACACACTACAGGCCTGGAGTTTCATCATTAACTCACTACAGGCCTGGAGTTTCATCATTCAATCACTACAGGCCTGGAGTTTCATCATTCACACACTACAGGCCTGGAGTTTCATCATTCACTCATTACAGGCGTGGAGTTTCATCATTCAGTCACAACAGGCCTGGAGTTTCAGCCATTCACTCAGTACAGGCCTCGGGTTTACTCATTCACACACTTCAGGCCTGGAGTTTCATCATTCACTCATTGCAGGCCTGGAGTATCATCATTCACTCACTAGAGGCCTGGAGTTTCATCATTCACTCACTAGAGACATGGAGTTTCATCATTCACTCAAAACAGGCCTGGAGTTTCATCATTCACTCACTACAGGCCAGGAGTTTCATCATTAACTTACTACAATCCTGGGGTTTCATCATTCACTGACTACAGGCCTGGTGTTTCAGCCATTCGCTCACTACAAGCCTGGAGTTTCATCATTCACTCACTACAGGCCTGGAGTTACATCATTCACGTACTACAGGCCTGGAGTTTCATCATTCACACACTACAGGTCTGGAGTTTCATCATTCAATTACTAGAGGCCTGGAGGTCAATCATTCACTCACTACAGGCCTGGAGTTTCATCATTCACTCACTACAGGCCTGGGGTTTCATCATTCACTCACTACAGGCCTGGAGTTTCATCATTCACTCACTACAGGCCTGGACTTTCATCATTCACTCAGTACTGGCCTGGATTTTCATCATTCACTCACTACAGGCCTGGAGTTTCATCATTCACTCACTACAGGCCTGGAGTTTCATCATTCACTCACTAAAGGCCAGGGGTTTCAGCCATTCAGACACTACAGGCGTAGAGATTCATCAAACACTCAGTAAAGACCTGGAGTTTCATCATTCACACACAAAAGGCCTGGAGTTTCATCATTAACTCACTACAGGCCTGAAGTTTCATCATTCACACACTACAGGCCTGGAGTTTCATCATTCACTCACGGCAAGCCTGGAGTTTCATCATTCACACACTACAGGCCTGGAGTTTCATCATTCACTCATTACAGGCCTGGCGTTTCATCATTCACTCACTACAGGCCTGGAGTTTCATCATTCACGTACTACAGGCCTGGAGTTTCATCATTCACACACTACAGGTCTGGAGTTTCATCATTCAATTACTACAGGCCTGGAGGTCAATCTTTCACACACTACAGGCCTGGAGTTTCATCATTCACTCACTACAGGCCTGGAGTTTCATCATTCACTCACTACAGGCCTGGAGTTTCATCATTCACTCACTACAGGCCTGGACTTTCATCATTCACTCAGTACTGGCCTGGATTTTCATCATTCACTCACTACAGGCCTGGAGTTTCATCATTCACTCACTACAGACCTGGAGTTTCATCATTCACTCACTAAAGGCCAGGGGTTTCAGCCATTCAGACACTACAGGCGTAGAGATTCATCAAACACTCAGTAAAGACCTGGAGTTTCATCATTCACACACAAAAGGCCTGGAGTTTCATCATTAACTCACTTCAGGCCTGGAGTTTCATCATTCACACACTACAGGCCTGGAGTTTCATCATTCACTCACGGCAAGCCTGGAGTTTCATCATTCACACACTACAGGCCTGGAGTTTCATCATTCACTCATTACAGGCCTGGCGTTTCATCATTCACTCACAACAGGCCTGGAGTTTCAGCAATTCACTCACTACCAGCCTGGAGTTTCATCATTCACACACTACAGGCCTGGAGTTTCATCATTCACTCAGTCCAGGACTGGAGTTTCATAATTCACTCACTACAGGCCTGGAGTTTCATCATTCACTCACCACAGGCCTGGAGTTTCATCATTCACTCTCTACAGGCCTGGAGATTCATCATTCACTCTCTACTGTCCTGGAATTTCATCATTCACTCACTACAGGCCCTTGGTTTCATCATTCAGTCACTACAGACCTGGAGATTCATCATTCACTCACTACAGGCCTGGAGTTTCATCATTCACTCACTCCAAGCCTGGAGTTTCATCATTCACTGACTACAGGCCTGGAGTTTCATCATTCAATTACTACAGGCCTGGAGTTACATCATTCACACACTACAGGGATGGAGTTTCATCATTCACACAATACAGGCCTGGAGTTTCATCATTGACACACTACAGGCTTGGGGTTTGAGCCATTTACTCATTAAAGGCCTGTAGTTTCATCGTTCACACACTACAGCCCTGGAGTTTCATTATTCACTTACTACTGGCCTGGAGTTTCATCGTTCACTCACTACAGGCCTGGACTTTCATCATTCACTCACTACAGGCCTGGAGTTTCATCATTCACACACTACAGGCCTGGAGTTTCATCATTCAATCAGTACAGGCTTGGAGTTTCATCGTTCACTCACTACTGGCCTGGAGTTTCATCATTCACTCACTACAGGCCTGGAGTTTCAGCCATTCACTCAGTACAGGCCTCGAGTTTCCTCATTCACACACTTCATGCCTGGAGTTTCATCATTCACTCACTGCAGGCCTGGAGTATCATCATTCACTCACTACAGGCCTGGAGTTTCAGCATTCACTCACTACAGGCCTGGAGTTTCATCATTCACTCACAACAGGCCTGGAAGTTCAGCCATTCACACACTACAGGCCTTGAGTTTCATCATTCACTCTCTACAGGCCTGGAGTTTCATCATTCACTCACTGCAGGCCTGGAGTTTCATCATTCACTCACGACAGGCCTGGAGTTTCATCATTCATTCACTACAGGGCTGGAGTTTCGACCATTCACTCACTACAGGCCTTTATTTTCATCATTCACTCACTACAGGCCTGGAGTTTCAACATTCACTCGCTACAGACCTGGAGTTTCATCATTAACTCACTACAGGCCTGGAATTTCAGCCATTCACTCACTACAGGCCTGGAGTTTCATCATTCACACACTACAGGCCTGGAGTTTCATCATTCACTCACTAAGGGCATGGAGTTTCATCATTCACACACTACAGGCCTGGAGTTTCATCATTAACTCACTACAGGCCTGGAGTTTCATCATTCACTCTCTACAGGCCTGGAGTTTCATCATTCACACACTACAGGCCTGGAGTTTCATCATTCACTCATTACAGGCGTGGAGTTTCATCATTCAGTCACAACAGGCCTGGAGTTTCAGCCATTCACTCAGTACAGGCCTCGGGTTTACTCATTCACACACTTCAGGCCTGGAGTTTCATCATTCACTCATTGCAGGCCTGGAGTATCATCATTCACTCACTAGAGGCCTGGAGTTTCATCATTCACTCACTAGAGACATGGAGTTTCATCATTCACTCAAAACAGGCCTGGAGTTTCATCATTCACTCACTACAGGCCAGGAGTTTCATCATTAACTTACTACAATCCTGGGGTTTCATCATTCACTGACTACAGGCCTGGTGTTTCAGCCATTCGCTCACTACAAGCCTGGAGTTTCATCATTCACTCACTACAGGCCTGGAGTTACATCATTCACGTACTACAGGCCTGGAGTTTCATCATTCACACACTACAGGTCTGGAGTTTCATCATTCAATTACTAGAGGCCTGGAGGTCAATCATTCACTCACTACAGGCCTGGAGTTTCATCATTCACTCACTACAGGCCTGGGGTTTCATCATTCACTCACTACAGGCCTGGAGTTTCATCATTCACTCACTACAGGCCTGGACTTTCATCATTCACTCAGTACTGGCCTGGATTTTCATCATTCACTCACTACAGGCCTGGAGTTTCATCATTCACTCACTACAGGCCTGGAGTTTCATCATTCACTCACTACAGGCCTGGAGTTTCATCATTCACTCACTACAGGCCTGGAGTTTCATCATTCACTCTCTATAGGCCTGGAGTTTCATCATTCACTCACTACAGGCCTGGAGTTTCATCATTCACTCTCTATAGGCCTGGAGTTTCATCATTCACTTACTACAAGCCTGGAGTTTCATCATTCACACACTACAGGCCTGGAGTTTCATCATTCAATTTCTACAGGCCTGGAGGTGAATCATTCACTCACTACAGGTCTGGAGTTTCATCATTCACACACTACAGGCCTGGGGGATACATCATTCACACACTACAGGCCAGGAGTTTCATCAATTCACTCTCTACAGGCCTGGAGTTACATCATTCACACGCTACAGGGATGGAGTTTCATCATTAACTCACTACAGGCCTGGAGTTTCATCATTCACACAGTACAGGCCTGGAGTTTCATCATTCACTCACTACAGGCCTGGAGTTTCATCATTCACACACTACAGGCGTGGAGTTTCATCGTTCAGTCACTACAGGCCTGGAGCTCCAGCCATTCACTCACTACCAGCCTGGAGTTTGATCATTCACTCACTACATGCCTGGAGTTTCATCATTCACTCAGTACAGGCCTGGAGTTTCATCATTCATTCACTACAGGCCTGGAGTTTCATCATTCACTCACTACAGGCCTGGAGTTTCATCATTCATTCACTACAGACCTGGATTTTCATCATTAACTCACTACAGGCCTGGAGTTTCAGCCATTCACTCACTACAGGCCTGGAGTTTCATCATTCACAAACTACAGGCCTGGAGTTTCAACATTCACACACTACAGGCCTGGAGTTTTAGCATTCACACACTACAGGCCTGGAGTTTCATCATTAATTCACTACAGGCCTGGAGTTTCATCATTCACACACTACAGGCCTGGAGTTTCATCATTCACTCACTGCAGGCCTGGAGCTTCATCATTCACACACTACAGGCCTGGGGTTTCATCATTCACTCACTACAGGCCTGGAGTTTCATCATTCACACACTACAGGCCTGGAGTTTCATCATTCACTCATTACAGGCCTGGGGTTTCATCATTCACTCACTGCAGGCCTGCAGTTTCATCATTCACTCACTACAGGCCTGGAGTTTCATCATTCACTCACTACAGGCCTGGAGATTCATCATTCATTCACTACAGGGCTGGAGTTTCAATCATTCACTCACTACAGGCCTGGATTTTCATTATTCACTCACTGCAGGCCTGGAGTTTCAACATTCACTCACTACAGACTTGGAGTTTCATCATTATCTCACTAAAGGCCTGGAATTTCAGCCATTCACTCACTACAGACCTGGAGTTTCATCATTCACACACTACAGGCCTGGAGTTTCATCATTAACTCACTACAGGCCTGGAGTTTCATCATTCAATCACTACAGGCCTGGAGTTTCATCATTCACACACTACAGGCCTGGAGTTTCATCATTCACTTACTACAGGCCTGGAGTGTAATTGTTCACACACCACAAGCCAAGGGTTTCATCATTCACTTACTACAGGCCTGGAGTTTCATCATTCAATCAGTACAGGCTTGGAGTTTCATCGTTCACTCACTACTGGCCTGGAGTTTCATCATTCATACACTACAGGCCTGGAATTTCATCATTCACTCACTGCAGGCCTGGAGTATCATCAATCACTCACTAGAGGTCTGGAGTTTCAGCATTCACACACTACAGGCCTGGAGTTTCATCATTCACTCAATACAGGCCTGGAGCTTCAGCCATTCACTCACTACAGGCCTGGAGTTTCATCATTCACTCACTACAGGTCTGGAAGTTCAGCCATTCACACACTACAGGCCTGGAGTTTCATCATTCACTCTCTACAGGCCTGGAGTTTCATCATTCACTCACTGCAGTCCTGGAGTTTCATCATTCACTCACTACAGGCCTGGAGTTTCATCATTCACTCACTACAGGCCTGGAGTTTCATCATTCATTCACTACAGGGCTGGAGTTTCAACCATTCACTCACTACAGGCCTGGAGTTTCATCATTCACTCACTAAAGGCCTGGAGTATCATCATTAACTCACTACAGGCTTGGAATTTCAGCCATTCACTCACTACAGGCCTGGAGATTCATCATTCACACACTACAGGCCTGGAGTTTCATCATTCACTCACTACAGGCCTGGAGTTTCATCATTCACACACTACAGGCCTGGAGTTTCATCATTAACTCACTACAGGCCTGGAGTTTCATCATTCAATCACTACAGGCCTGGAGTTTCATCATTCACACACTACAGGCCTGGAGTTTCATCATTCACTCATTACAGGCGTGGAGTTTCATCATTCAGTCACAACAGGCCTGGAGTTTCAGCCATTCAATCAGTACAGGCCTCGGGTTTACTCATTCACACACTTCAGGCCTGGAGTTTCATCATTCACTCATTGCAGGCCTGGAGTATCATCATTCACTCACTAGAGGCCTGGAGTTTCATCATTCACTCACTAGAGACATGGAGTTTCATCATTCACTCAAAACAGGCCTGGAGTTTCATCATTCACTCACTACAGGCCAGGAGTTTCATCATTAACTTACTACAATCCTGGGGTTTCATCATTCACTGACTACAGGCCTGGTGTTTCAGCCATTCGCTCACTACAAGCCTGGAGTTTCATCATTCACTCACTACAGGCCTGGAGTTACATCATTCACGTACTACAGGCCTGGAGTTTCATCATTCACACACTACAGGTCTGGAGTTTCATCATTCAATTACTAGAGGCCTGGAGGTCAATCATTCACTCACTACAGGCCTGGAGTTTCATCATTCACTCACTACAGGCCTGGGGTTTCATCATTCACTCACTACAGGCCTGGAGTTTCATCATTCACTCACTACAGGCCTGGACTTTCATCATTCACTCAGTACTGGCCTGGATTTTCATCATTCACTCACTACAGGCCTGGAGTTTCATCATTCACTCACTACAGGCCTGGAGTTTCATCATTCACTCACTAAAGGCCAGGGGTTTCAGCCATTCAGACACTACAGGCGTAGAGATTCATCAAACACTCAGTAAAGACCTGGAGTTTCATCATTCACACACAAAAGGCCTGGAGTTTCATCATTAACTCACTACAGGCCTGAAGTTTCATCATTCACACACTACAGGCCTGGAGTTTCATCATTCACTCACGGCAAGCCTGGAGTTTCATCATTCACACACTACAGGCCTGGAGTTTCATCATTCACTCATTACAGGCCTGGCGTTTCATCATTCACTCACTACAGGCCTGGAGTTTCATCATTCACGTACTACAGGCCTGGAGTTTCATCATTCACACACTACAGGTCTGGAGTTTCATCATTCAATTACTACAGGCCTGGAGGTCAATCTTTCACACACTACAGGCCTGGAGTTTCATCATTCACTCACTACAGGCCTGGAGTTTCATCATTCACTCACTACAGGCCTGGAGTTTCATCATTCACTCACTACAGGCCTGGACTTTCATCATTCACTCAGTACTGGCCTGGATTTTCATCATTCACTCACTACAGGCCTGGAGTTTCATCATTCACTCACTACAGACCTGGAGTTTCATCATTCACTCACTAAAGGCCAGGGGTTTCAGCCATTCAGACACTACAGGCGTAGAGATTCATCAAACACTCAGTAAAGACCTGGAGTTTCATCATTCACACACAAAAGGCCTGGAGTTTCATCATTAACTCACTTCAGGCCTGGAGTTTCATCATTCACACACTACAGGCCTGGAGTTTCATCATTCACTCACGGCAAGCCTGGAGTTTCATCATTCACACACTACAGGCCTGGAGTTTCATCATTCACTCATTACAGGCCTGGCGTTTCATCATTCACTCACTACAGGCCTGGAGTTTCAGCAATTCACTCACTACCAGCCTGGAGTTTCATCATTCACACACTACAGGCCTGGAGTTTCATCATTCACTCAGTCCAGGACTGGAGTTTCATAATTCACTCACTACAGGCCTGGAGTTTCATCATTCACTCACCACAGGCCTGGAGTTTCATCATTCACTCTCTACAGGCCTGGAGATTCATCATTCACTCTCTACTGTCCTGGAATTTCATCATTCACTCACTACAGGCCCTTGGTTTCATCATTCAGTCACTACAGACCTGGAGATTCATCATTCACTCACTACAGGCCTGGAGTTTCATCATTCACTCACTCCAAGCCTGGAGTTTCATCATTCACTGACTACAGGCCTGGAGTTTCATCATTCAATTACTACAGGCCTGGAGTTACATCATTCACACACTACAGGGATGGAGTTTCATCATTCACACAATACAGGCCTGGAGTTTCATCATTGACACACTACAGGCTTGGGGTTTGAGCCATTTACTCATTAAAGGCCTGTAGTTTCATCGTTCACACACTACAGCCCTGGAGTTTCATTATTCACTTACTACTGGCCTGGAGTTTCATCGTTCACTCACTACAGGCCTGGACTTTCATCATTCACTCACTACAGGCCTGGAGTTTCATCATTCACACACTTCATGCCTGGAGTTTCATCATTCACTCACTGCAGGCCTGGAGTATCATCATTCACTCACTACAGGCCTGGAGTTTCAGCATTCACTCACTACAGGCCTGGAGTTTCATCATTCACTCACAACAGGCCTGGAAGTTCAGCCATTCACACACTACAGGCATTGAGTTTCATCATTCACTCTCTACAGGCCTGGAGTTTCATCATTCACTCACTGCAGGCCTGGAGTTTCATCATTCACTCACGACAGGCCTGGAGTTTCATCATTCATTCACTACAGGGCTGGAGTTTCGACCATTCACTCACTACAGGCCTTTATTTTCATCATTCACTCACTACAGGCCTGGAGTTTCAACATTCACTCGCTACAGACCTGGAGTTTCATCATTAACTCACTACAGGCCTGGAATTTCAGCCATTCACTCACTACAGGCCTGGAGTTTCATCATTCACACACTACAGGCCTGGAGTTTCATCATTCACTCACTAAGGGCATGGAGTTTCATCATTCACACACTACAGGCCTGGAGTTTCATCATTAACTCACTACAGGCCTGGAGTTTCATCATTCACTCTCTACAGGCCTGGAGTTTCATCATTCACACACTACAGGCCTGGAGTTTCATCATTCACTCATTACAGGCGTGGAGTTTCATCATTCAGTCACAACAGGCCTGGAGTTTCAGCCATTCACTCAGTACAGGCCTCGGGTTTACTCATTCACACACTTCAGGCCTGGAGTTTCATCATTCACTCATTGCAGGCCTGGAGTATCATCATTCACTCACTAGAGGCCTGGAGTTTCATCATTCACTCACTAGAGACATGGAGTTTCATCATTCACTCAAAACAGGCCTGGAGTTTCATCATTCACTCACTACAGGCCAGGAGTTTCATCATTAACTTACTACAATCCTGGGGTTTCATCATTCACTGACTACAGGCCTGGTGTTTCAGCCATTCGCTCACTACAAGCCTGGAGTTTCATCATTCACTCACTACGGGCCTGGAGTTACATCATTCACGTACTACAGGCCTGGAGTTTCATCATTCACACACTACAGGTCTGGAGTTTCATCATTCAATTACTAGAGGCCTGGAGGTCAATCATTCACTCACTACAGGCCTGGAGTTTCATCATTCACTCACTACAGGCCTGGGGTTTCATCATTCACTCACTACAGGCCTGGAGTTTCATCATTCACTCACTACAGGCCTGGACTTTCATCATTCACTCAGTACTGGCCTGGATTTTCATCATTCACTCACTACAGGCCTGGAGTTTCATCATTCACTCACTACAGGCCTGGAGTTTCATCATTCACTCACTAAAGGCCAGGGGTTTCAGCCATTCAGACACTACAGGCGTAGAGATTCATCAAACACTCAGTAAAGACCTGGAGTTTCATCATTCACACACAAAAGGCCTGGAGTTTCATCATTAACTCACTACAGGCCTGAAGTTTCATCATTCACACACTACAGGCCTGGAGTTTCATCATTCACTCACGGCAAGCCTGGAGTTTCATCATTCACACACTACAGGCCTGGAGTTTCATCATTCACTCATTACAGGCCTGGCGTTTCATCATTCACTCACTACAGGCCTGGAGTTTCATCATTCACGTACTACAGGCCTGGAGTTTCATCATTCACACACTACAGGTCTGGAGTTTCATCATTCAATTACTACAGGCCTGGAGGTCAATCTTTCACACACTACAGGCCTGGAGTTTCATCATTCACTCACTACAGGCCTGGAGTTTCATCATTCACTCACTACAGGCCTGGAGTTTCATCATTCACTCACTACAGGCCTGGACTTTCATCATTCACTCAGTACTGGCCTGGATTTTCATCATTCACTCACTACAGGCCTGGAGTTTCATCATTCACTCACTACAGACCTGGAGTTTCATCATTCACTCACTAAAGGCCAGGGGTTTCAGCCATTCAGACACTACAGGCGTAGAGATTCATCAAACACTCAGTAAAGACCTGGAGTTTCATCATTCACACACAAAAGGCCTGGAGTTTCATCATTAACTCACTTCAGGCCTGGAGTTTCATCATTCACACACTACAGGCCTGGAGTTTCATCATTCACTCACGGCAAGCCTGGAGTTTCATCATTCACACACTACAGGCCTGGAGTTTCATCATTCACTCATTACAGGCCTGGCGTTTCATCATTCACTCACTACAGGCCTGGAGTTTCAGCAATTCACTCACTACCAGCCTGGAGTTTCATCATTCACACACTACAGGCCTGGAGTTTCATCATTCACTCAGTCCAGGACTGGAGTTTCATAATTCACTCACTACAGGCCTGGAGTTTCATCATTCACTCACCACAGGCCTGGAGTTTCATCATTCACTCTCTACAGGCCTGGAGATTCATCATTCACTCTCTACTGTCCTGGAATTTCATCATTCACTCACTACAGGCCCTTGGTTTCATCATTCAGTCACTACAGACCTGGAGATTCATCATTCACTCACTACAGGCCTGGAGTTTCATCATTCACTCACTCCAAGCCTGGAGTTTCATCATTCACTGACTACAGGCCTGGAGTTTCATCATTCAATTACTACAGGCCTGGAGTTACATCATTCACACACTACAGGGATGGAGTTTCATCATTCACACAATACAGGCCTGGAGTTTCATCATTGACACACTACAGGCTTGGGGTTTGAGCCATTTACTCATTAAAGGCCTGTAGTTTCATCGTTCACACACTACAGCCCTGGAGTTTCATTATTCACTTACTACTGGCCTGGAGTTTCATCGTTCACTCACTACAGGCCTGGACTTTCATCATTCACTCACTACAGGCCTGGAGTTTCATCATTCACACACTACAGGCCTGGAGTTTCATCATTCAATCAGTACAGGCTTGGAGTTTCATCGTTCACTCACTACTGGCCTGGAGTTTCATCATTCACTCACTACAGGCCTGGAGTTTCAGCCATTCACTCAGTACAGGCCTCGAGTTTCCTCATTCACACACTTCATGCCTGGAGTTTCATCATTCACTCACTGCAGGCCTGGAGTATCATCATTCACTCACTACAGGCCTGGAGTTTCAGCATTCACTCACTACAGGCCTGGAGTTTCATCATTCACTCACAACAGGCCTGGAAGTTCAGCCATTCACACACTACAGGCCTTGAGTTTCATCATTCACTCTCTACAGGCCTGGAGTTTCATCATTCACTCACTGCAGGCCTGGAGTTTCATCATTCACTCACGACAGGCCTGGAGTTTCATCATTCATTCACTACAGGGCTGGAGTTTCGACCATTCACTCACTACAGGCCTTTATTTTCATCATTCACTCACTACAGGCCTGGAGTTTCAACATTCACTCGCTACAGACCTGGAGTTTCATCATTAACTCACTACAGGCCTGGAATTTCAGCCATTCACTCACTACAGGCCTGGAGTTTCATCATTCACACACTACAGGCCTGGAGTTTCATCATTCACTCACTAAGGGCATGGAGTTTCATCATTCACACACTACAGGCCTGGAGTTTCATCATTAACTCACTACAGGCCTGGAGTTTCATCATTCACTCTCTACAGGCCTGGAGTTTCATCATTCACACACTACAGGCCTGGAGTTTCATCATTCACTCATTACAGGCGTGGAGTTTCATCATTAAGTCACTACAGGCCTGGAGTTTCAGCCATTCACTCAGTACAGGCCTCCGGTTTACTCATTCACACACTTCAGGCCTGGAGTTTCATCATTCACTCAAAGCAGGCCTGGAGTATCATCATTCACACACTAGAGGCCTGGAGATTCATCATTAACGTACTACAATCCTGGGGTTTCATCATTCACTGACTACAGGCCTAGTGTTTCAGCCATTCGGTCACTGCAAGCCTGGAGTTTCATCATTCACTCACTACAGGCCTGGAGTTTCATCATTCACGTACTACAGGCCTGGAGTTTCATCATTCACACACTACAGGTCTGGAGTTTCATCATTCAATTACTACAGGCCTGGAGGTCAATCATTCACTCACTACAGGCCTGGAGTTTCATCATTCACTCACTACAGGCCTGGAGATTCATCATTCACACACTACAGGCCTGGAGTTTCATCCATCCATTCACTACCGGCCTGTTGTTGCATCATTCACAGACTACAGGCCTGGAGTTTCATCATTCACTCATTGCAGGCCTGGAGTATCATCATTCAAACACTAGAGGCCTGGAGATTCATCATTAACGTACTACAGACCTGGAGTTTCATCATTCACTGACTACAGGCCTGGGGTTTGAAGCATTTAATCACTACAGGCCTGGAGTTTCATCATTCACACACTACAGGCCTGGAGTTTCATCATTCACTTACTACGGGCCTGGAGTTTCATCATTCACTCATTACAGGTCTGGAGTTTCATCATTCACTTACTACAGGCCTGGAGTTTCTTCATTCACTTACTACAGGCCTGGAGTGTAATTCTTCACACACCACAGGCCTGGAGTTTCATCATTCACTTACTACATTCCTGGAGTTTCATCATTCAATCAGTACAGGCTCGGAGTTTCATCGTTCACTCACTACTGGCCTGGAGTTTCATCATTCACTCACTACAGGCCTGGAGTTTCAACATTCACTCACTTCAGGCCTGGAGTTTCATCATTAACTCACTACAGGCCTGGAGTTTCATCATTCACTTACTACGGGCCTGGAGTTTCATCATTCACTCATTACAGGTCTGGAGTTTCATCATTCACTTACTACAGGCCTGGAGTTTCTTCATTCACTTACTACAGGCCTGGAGTGTAATTCTTCACACACCACAGGCCTGGAGTTTCATCATTCACTTACTACATTCCTGGAGTTTCATCATTCAATCAGTACAGGCTTGGAGTTTCATCGTTCACTCACTACTGGCCTGGAGTTTCATCATTCACTCACTACAGGCCTGGAGTTTCAACATTCACTCACTTCAGGCCTGGAGTTTCATCATTAACTCACTACAGGCCTGGAGTTTCAGCCATTCATTCACTACAGGGCTGGAGTTTCAACCATTCACTCACTACAGGCCTGGATTTTCATCATTCACTCACTACAGGACTGGAGTTTCAACATTCACTCACTACAGACCTGGATTTTCATCATTAACTCACTACAGGCCTGGGGTTTCAGCCATTCACTCACTACAGGCCTGGAGTTTCATCATTCACACACTACAGGCCTGGAGTTTCATCATTCACTCACTACAAGCCTGGAGGTTTAGCCATTCACTCTCTACAGGCCTGGAGTTTCATCATTCATTCACTACAAGTCTGGAGTTACATCATTCACTTACTACAGGCCTGGAGTTTCATCATTCACTCACTACAGACCTGGAGTTTCATCATTCACTCAAAACAGGCCTGGTGTTTCATCATTAACTTACTACAATCCTGGGGTTTCATCATTCACTGACTACAGACCTGGTGTTTCAGCCATTCACCGACTACAAGCCTGGAGTTTCATCATTCACTCACTACAGGACTGGAGTTTCATCATTCACTCACTCCAGGCCTGGAGTTTCATCATTCACTCACTCCAGGCCTGGAGTTTCATCATTCACTTACTACAGGCCTGGAGTTTCATCATTCACTCACTACAGGTCTGGAGTTTCATCATTCAATTTCTACAGGCCTGGAGTTGAATCATTCACTGACTACAGGCCTGGAGTTTCATCATTCACACACTACAGGCCTGGAGATTCATCATTCACACACTACAGCCCAGGAGATTCATCCATTCACTCACTACAGGCCTGGAGTTACATCATTCACACACTACAGGGATGGAGTTTCATCATTCACACAATACAGGCCTGGAGTTTCATCATTCACACACTACAGGCCTGGAGTTTCATCATTCACACACTACAGGCCTGGAGTTTCATCATTCACTCACTACAGGCCTGGGGTTTGAGCCATTTACTCACTACAGGCCTGTAATTTCATCATTCGCACACTACAGGCCTGGGGTTTGAGCCATTTACTCACTACAGGCCTGTAGTTACATCATTCACACACTACAGGCCTGGAGTTTCATCATTCACTTACTACAGGCCTGGAGTTTCATCATTCACTCACTACAGGCCTGGAGTTTCATCATTCACTTAATACAGGCCTGGAGTTTCATCATTCACTCACTACAGGCCTGGAGTTTCATCATTCACTCACTACAGGCCTGGCGTTTCATCATTCACTTACTACAAGCCTGGAGTTTCATCATTCACACACTACACGCCTGGAGTTTCATCATTCAATTTCTACAGGCCTGGAGGTGAATCATTCACTCATTACAGGCCTGGAGTTTCATCATTCACACACATACAGGCCTGGAGATACATCATTCACACACTACAGGCCAGGAGTTTCATCCATTCCCTCACTACAGGCCTGGAGTTACATCATTCACACACTACAGGGATGGAGTTTCATCATTAACTCACTACAGGCCTGGAGTTTCATCATTCACACACTACAGGCCTGGAGTTTCATCATTCACTCACTACAGGCCTTGAGTTTCATCATTCACACACTACAGGCGTGGAGTTTCATCATTCAGTCACTACAGGCCTGGAGCTCCAGCCATTCACTCACTCCCAGCCTGGAGTTTCATCATTCACTCACTACATGCCTGGAGTTTCATCATTCACTCAGTTCAGGCCTGGAGATACATCATTCACTCACTACAGGCCTGGAGTTTCATTATTCACTCACTGCAGGCCTGGAGTTTCATCATTCATTCGCTACAGGGCTGGAGTTTCAACCATTCACTCACTACAGGATTGGATTTTCATCATTCACTCACTACAGGCCTGGAGTTTCAACATTCACTCACTACAAACCTGGATTTTCATCATTAACTCACTACAGGCCTGGGGTTTCAGCCATTCACTCACTACAGGCCTGGAGTTTCATCATTCACACACTACAGGCCTGGAGTTTCATCATTCACTCACTACAGGCCTGGAGTTTCATCATTCACACACTACAGGCCTGGAGTTTCATTATTAACTCACTACAGGCCTCGCGTTTCATCATTCACACACTACAGGCCTGGAGTTTCATCATTCACTCACTGCAGGCCTGGAGTTCCATCATTCACTCATTACAGGCCTGGAGTTTCATCATTCACTCACTACAGGCCTGGAGTTTCATCATTCACAAACTACAGGCCTGGAGTTTCATCATTCACTCATTACAGGCCTGGAGTTTCATCATTCACTCACTGCAGGCCTGGAGTTTCATCATTCACTCACTACCGGCCTGGAGTTTCATCATTTACTCACTACAGGCCTGGAGTTTCATCATTCATTCACTACAGGGCTGCAGTTTCAACCATTCACTCACTACAGGCCTGGATTTTCATCATTCACTCACTACAGGCCTGGAGTTTCGGCCATTCACTCACTACAGACCTGGAGTTTCATCATTAACTCACTACAGGCCTGGAATTTCAGCCATTCACTCACTACAGGCCTGGAGTTTCATCATTCACACCCTACAGGCCTGGAGTTTCATCATTCACTCACTACAGGCCTGGAGTTTCATCATTCACACACTACAGGCCTGGAGTTTCATCATTAACTCACTACAGGCCTGGAGTTTCATCATTCACTCACTACTGGCCTGGAGTTTCATCATTCACTCATTACAGGCGTGGAGTTTCATCATTCAGTCACAACAGGCCTGGAGTTTCAGCCATTCACTCAGTACAGGCCTCGGGTTTACTCTTTCACACACTTCAGGCCTGGAGTTTCATCATTCACTCATTGCAGGCCTGGAGTATCATCATTCACTCACTAGAGGCCTGGAGTTTCATCATTCACTCAAAACAGGCCTGGAGTTTCATCATTCACTCACTACAGGCCTGGAGTTTCATCATTAACTTACTACAATCCTGGGGTTTCATCATTCACTGACTATAGGCCTGGTGTTTCAGCCATTCGCTCACTACAAGCCTGGAGTTTCATCATTCACTCACTACAGGCCTGGAGTTTCATCATTCACGTACTACAGGCCTGGAGTTTCATCATTCACACACTACAGGTCTGGAGTTTCATCATTCAATTACTACAGGCCTGGAGGTCAATCATTCACGCACTACAGGCCTGGAGTTTCATCATTCACTCACTACAGGCCTGGAGTTTCATCATTCACTCACTACAGGCCTGGAGTTTCATCATTCACTCACTACAGGCCTGGACTTTCATCATTCACTCAGTACTGGCCTGGATTTTCATCATTCACTCACTACAGGCCTGGAGTTTCTTCATTCACTCACTACAGGCCTGGAGTTTCATCATTCACTCACTAAAGGCCAGGGGTTTCAGCCATTCAGACACTACAGGCGTAGAGATTCATCAAACACTCAGTAAAGACCTGGAGTTTCATCATTCACACACAAAAGGCCTGGAGTTTCATCATTAACTCACTTCAGGTCTGGAGTTTCATCATTCACACACTACAGGCCTGGAGTTTCATCATTCACTCACGGCAAGCCTGGAGTTTCATCATTCACACACTACAGGCCTGGAGTTTCATCATTCACTCATTACAGGCCTGGCGTTTCATCATTCACTCACTACAGGCCTGGAGTTTCAGCAATTCACTCACTACCAGCCTGGAGTTTCATCATTCACACACTACAGGCCTGGAGTTTCATCATTCACTCAGTCCAGGACTGGAGTTTCATAATTCACTCACTACAGGCCTGGAGTTTCATCATTCACTCACCACAGGCCTGGAGTTTCATCATTCACTCTCTACAGGCCTGGAGATTCATCATTCACTCTCTACTGTCCTGGAATTTCATCATTCACTCACTACAGGCCCTTAGTTTCATCATTCAGTCACTACAGACCTGGAGATTCATCATTCACTCACTACAGGCCTGGAGTTTCATCATTCACTCACTCCAAGCCTGGAGTTTCATCATTCTCTGACTACAGGCCTGGAGTTTCATCATTCAATTACTACAGGCCTGGAGTTACATCATTCACACACTACAGGGATGTAGTTTCATCGTTCACACACTACAGCCCTGGAGTTTCATTATTCACTTACTACTGGCCTGGAGTTTCATCGTTCACTCACTACAGGCCTGGACTTTCATCATTCACTCACTACAGGCCTGGAGTTTCATCATTCACACACTACAGGCCTGGAGTTTCATCATTCAATCAGTACAGGCTTGGAGTTTCATCGTTCACTCACAACTGGCCTGGAGTTTCATCATTCACTCACTACAGGCCTTGAGCTTCAGCCATTCACTCAGTACAGGCCTCGAGTTTCCTCATTCACACACTTCATGCCTGGAGTTTCATCATTCACTCACTGCAGGCCTGGAGTATCATCATTCACTCACTAGAGGCCTGGAGTTTCAGCATTCACTCACTACAGGCCTGGAGTTTCATCATTCACTCACTACAGGCCTGGAAGTTCAGCCATTCACACACTACAGGCCTTGAGTTTCATCATTCACTCTCTACAGGCCTGGAGTTTCATCATTCACTCACTGCAGGCCTGGAGTTTCATCATTCACTCACGACAGGCCTGGAGTTTCATCATTCGTTCCCTACAGGGCTGGAGTTTCGACCATTCACTCACTACAGGCCTTTATTTTCATCATTCACTCACTACAGGCCTGGAGTTTCAACATTCACTCGCTACAGACCTGGAGTTTCATCATTAACTCACTACAGGCCTGGAATTTCAGCCATTCACTCACTACAGGCCTGGAGTTTCATCATTCACACACTACAGCCCTGGAGTTTCATCATTCACTCACTAAGGGCATGGAGTTTCATCATTCACACACTACAGGCCTGGAGTTTCATCATTAACTCACCACAGGCCTGGAGTTTCATCATTCACTCACTACAGGCCTGGAGTTTCATCATTCACACACTACAGGCCTGGAGTTTCATCATTCACTCATTACAGGCGTGGAGTTTCATCATTAAGTCACTACAGGCCTGGAGTTTCAGCCATTCACTCAGTACAGGCCTCCGGTTTACTCATTCACACACTTCAGGCCTGGAGTTTCATCATTCACTCATTGCAGGCCTGGAGTATCATCATTCACACACTAGAGGCCTGGAGATTCATCATTAACGTACTACAATCCTAGGGTTTCATCATTCACTGAATACAGGCCTGGTGTTTCAGCCATTCGCTCACTGCAAGCCTGGAGTTTCATCATTCACGTACTACAGGCCTGGAGTTTCATCATTCACACACTACAGGTCTGGAGTTTCATCATTCACTCACTACAGGCCTGGAGATTCATCATTCACACACTACAGGCCTGGAGTTTCATCCATCCATTCACTACAGGCCTGTTGTTACGTCATTCACAGACTACAGGGATGGAGTTTCATCATTCACTCATTGCAGGCCTGGAGTATCATCATTCAAACACTAGAGGCCTGGAGATTCATCATTAACGTACTACAGACCTGGAGTTTCATCATTCACTGACTACAGGCCTGGGGTTTGAAGCATTTACTCACTACAGGCCTGTAGTTTCATCATTCATTCACTACAGGGCTGGAGTTTCATCATTCACTTACTACGGGCCTGGAGTTTCATCATTCACTCATTACAGGTCTGGAGTTTCATCATTCACTTACTACAGGCCTGGAGTTTCTTCATTCACTTACTACAGGCCTGGAGTGTAATTCTTCACACACCACAGGCCTGGAGTTTCATCATTCACTTACTACATTCCTGGAGTTTCATCATTCAATCAGTACAGGCTTGGAGTTTCATCGTTCACTCACTACTGGCCTGGAGTTTCATCATTCACTCACTACATGCCTGGAGTTTCAACATTCACTCACTTCAGGCCTGGAGTTTCATCATTAACTCACTACAGGCCTGGAGTTTCAGTCATTCATTCACTACAGGGCTGGAGTTTCAACCATTCACTCACTACAGGCCTGGATTTTCATCATTCACTCACTACAGGCCTGGAGTTTCAACATTCACTCACTACAGACCTGGATTTTCATCATTAACTCACTACAGGCCTGGGGTTTCAGCCATTCACTCACTACAGGCCTGGAGTTTCATCATTCACACACTACAGGCCTGGAGTTTCATCATTCACTCACTACAACCTGGAGGTTTAGCCATTCACTCTCTACAGGCCTGGAGTTTCATCATTCATTCACTACAAGCCTGGAATTACATCATTCACTTACTACAATCCTGGGGTTTCATCATTCACTGACTACAGACCTGTTGTTTCAGCCATTCACCGACTACAAGCCTGGAGTTTCATCATTCACTCACTACAGGACTGGAGTTTCATCATTCACTCACTCCAGGCCTGGAGTTTCATCATTCACTCACTCCAGGCCTGGAGTTTCATCATTCACTTACTAGAGGCCTGGAGTTTCATCATTAACTCACTACAGGTCTGGAGTTTCATAATTCAATTTCTACAGGACTGGAGGTGTATCATTCACTGACTACAGGCCTGGAGTTTCATCATTCACACGCTACAGGCCTGGAGATTCATCATTCACACACTACAGCCCAGGAGATTCATCCATTCACTCACTACAGGCCTGGAGTTACATCATTCACACACTACAGGGATGGAGTTTCATCATTCACACAATACAGGCCTGGAGTTTCATCATTCACACACTACAGGCCTGGAGTTTCATCATTCACACACTACAGGCCTGGAGTTTCATCATTCACTCACTACAGGCCTGGGGTTTGAGCCATTTACTCACTACAGGCCTGTAATTTCATCATTCACACACTACAGGCCTGGAGTTTCATCATTCACTTACTACAGGCCTGGAGTTTCATCAATCACTCACTACAGGCCTGGAGTTTCATCATTCACTTAATACAGGCCTGGAGTTTCATCATTCACTCACTACAGGCCTGGAGTTTCATCATTCACTCACTACAGGCCTGGAGTTTCATCATTCACTTACTACAAGCCTGGAGTTTCATCATTCACACACTACACGCCTGGAGTTTCATCATTCAATTTCTACAGGCCTGGAGGTGAATCATTCACTCATTACAGGCCTGGAGTTTCATCATTCACACACATACAGGCCTGGAGATACATCATTCACACACTACAGGCCAGGAGTTTCATCCATTCCCTCACTACAGGCCTGGAGTTACATCATTCACACACTACAGGGATGGAGTTTCATCATTAACTCACTACAGGCCTGGAGTTTCATCATTCACACACTACAGGCCTGGAGTTTCATCATTCACTCACTACAGGCCTGGAGTTTCATCATTCACACACAACAGGCGTGGAGTTTCATCATTCAGTCACTACAGGCCTGGAGCTCCAGCCATTCACTCACTACCAGCCTGGAGTTTCATCATTCACTCACTACATGCCTGGAGTTTCATCATTCACTCAGTTCAGGCCTGGAGATTCATCATTCACACACTACAGGCCTGGAGTTTCATCATTCACTCACTACAGGCCTGGAGTTTCATCATTCATTCACTACAGGGCTGGAGTTTCAACCATTCACTCACTACAGGATTGGATTTTCATCATTCACTCACTACAGGCCTGGAGTTTCAACATACACTCACTACAAACCTGGATTTTATTCATTAACTCACTACAGGCCTGGGGTTTCAGCCATTCACTCACTGCAGGCCTGGAGTTTCATCATTCACACACTACAGGACTGGAGTTTCATCATTCACTCACTACAGGCCTGGAGTTTCATCATTCACACACTACAGGCCTGGAGTTTCATTATTAACTCACTACAGGCCTCGAGTTTCATCATTCACACACTACAGGCCTGGAGTTTCATCATTCACTCACTGCAGGCCTGGAGTTCCATCATTCACTCATTACAGGCCTGGAGTTTCCTCATTCACTCACTACAGGCCTGGAGTTTCATCATTCACAAACTACAGGCCTGGAGTTTCATCATTCACTCATTACAGGCCTGGAGTTTCACCATTCACTCACTACAGACCTGGAGTTTCATCATTAACTCACTACAGGCCTGGAATTTCAGCCATTCACTCACTACAGGCCTGGAGTTTCATCATTCACACCCTACAGGCCTGCAGTTTCATCATTCACTCACTACAGGCCTGGAGTTTCATCATTCACACACTACAGGCCTGGAGTTTCATCATTCACTCACTACAGGCCTGGAGTTTCATCATTCACTCACTACAGGCCTGGAGTTTCATCATTCATTCACTGCAAGCCTGGAGTTACATCATTCACTTAGTACAGGCCTGGAGTTTCATCATTCACTCACTACAGACCTGGAGTTTCATCATTCACTCAAAACAGGCCTGGAGTTTCATCATTAACTTACTACAATCCTGGGGTTTCATCATTCACTGACTCCAGGCCTGGTGTTTCAGCCATTCACTGACTACAAGCCTGGAGTTTCATCATTCACTTACTACAGGCCTGGAGTTCCATCATTAACTCACTACAGGCCTGGAGTTTCATCATTCACACACTACAGGTCTGGAGTTTCATCATTCACCTACTACAGGCCTGGAGTTTCATCATTCACTCACTACAGGCCTGGAGTTTCATCATTCACACACGACAGCCCTGGAGTTTCATCATTCGCTCATTACAGGCGTGGAGTTTCTTCATTCAGTCACTACAGGCCTGGAGTTTCGGCCATTCACTCAGTACAGGCCTCGGGTTTACTCATTCACACACTTCAGGCCTGGAGTTTCATCATTCAATCCTTGCAGGCCTGGAATATCATCATTCACTCACTAGAGGCCTGGAGTTTCATCATTCACTCACTACAGACCTGGAGTTTCATCATTCACTTAAAACAGGCCTGGAGTTTCATCATTCACTCACTACAGGCCTGGAGTTTCATCATTAACTTACTACAATCCTGGGGTTTCATCATTCACTGACTACAGGCCTGGTGTTTCAGCCATTCGCTCACTACAAGCCTGGAGTTTCATCATTCACTCACTACAGGCCTGGAGTTTCATCATTCACGTACTACAGGCCTGGAGTTTCATCATTCACACACTACAGGTCTGGAGTTTCATCATTCAATTACTACAGGCCTGGAGGTCAATCATTCACTCACTACAGGCCTGGGGTTTGAGCCATTTACTCACTACAGGCCTGTAGTTTCATCATTCACACACTACAGGCCTGGAGTTTCATCATTCACTTACTACGGGCCTGGAGTTTCATCATTCACTCATTACAGGTCTGAAGTTTCATCATTCACTTACTACAGGCCTGGAGATTCTTCATTCACTTACTGCAGGCCTGGAGTGTAATTCTTCACACACCACAGGCCTGGAGTTTCATCATTCACTTACTACATTCCTGGAGTTTCATCATTCAATCAGTACAGGCTTGGAGTTTCATTGTTCACTCACTACTGGCCTGGAGTTTCATCAAAAACTCACTACATGCCTGGAGTTTCATTATTCACTCACTACAGGCCTGGAGTTTCAACATTCACTCACTACAGGCCTGGAGTTTCATCATTAACTCACTACAGGCCTGGAGTTTCAGCCATTCATTCACTACAGGGCTGGAGTTTCAACCATTCACTCACTACAGGCCTGGATTTTCATCATTCACTCACTACAGGCCTGGAGTTTCAACATTTACTCACTACAGACCTGGATTTTCATCATTAACTCACTACAGGCCTGGGGTTTCAGCCATTCACTCACTACAGGCCTGGAGTTTCATCATTCACACACTACAGGCCTGGAGTTTCATCATTCACTCACTGCAGGCCTGGAGTTTCATCATTCACACACTACAGGCCTGGAGTTTCATCATTAACTCACTGCAGGCCTGGAGTTTCATCATTCACACACTACAGGCCTGGAGTTTCATCATTCACTCACTGCAGGCCTGGAGTTTCATCATTCACACACTAAAGGCCTGGGGTTTCATCATTCACTCACTGCAGGCCTGGAGTTTCATCATTCACACACTACAGGCCTGGCGTTTCATCATTCACTCATTACAGGCCTCGAGTTTCATCATTCACTCACTACAGGCCTGGAGTATCGACCATTCACTCACTACCAGCCTGGAGTTTCATCATTCATTACTACAGGCCTGGAGTTTCATCATTCACTCACTGCAGGCCTGGAGTTTCATCATTCACTCACTACAGGCCCGTTGTTTCATCATTCAGTCACTACAGACCTGGAGATTTATCATTAACTCAATACAGGTCTGGAGTTTCATCATTCACGCAGTACAAGCCTGGAGTTTCAGCCATTCACTCTCTACAGGCCTGGAGTTTCATCATTCATTCACTACAAGCCTGGAGTTACATCATTCACTTACTACAGGCCTGGAGTTTCATCATTCACTCACTACAGACCTGGAGTTTCATCATTCACTCAAAACAGGCCGGGAGTTTCATCATTAACTTACTACAATCCTGGGGTTTCATCATTCACTGACTACAGGCCTGCTGTTTCAGCCAAATACTGACTACAAGCCTGGAGTTTCATCATTCACTCACTACAGGACTGGAGTTTCATCATTCACTCACTCCAGGCCTGGAGTTTCATCATTCACACACTAAAGGCCTGGAGTTTCATCATTCACTTACTAAAGGCCTGGAGTTTCATCATTCACACACTACAGGTCTGGAGTTTCATCATTCAATTTCTACAGGCCTGGAGGTGAATCATTCACTGACTACAGGCCTGGAGTTTCATCTCTCACACACTACAGGCCTGGAGATTCATCATTCACACACTACAGGCCAGTAGATTCATCCATTCACTCACTACAGGCCTGGAGTTGCATCATTCACACACTACAGGGATGGAGTTTCATCATTCACACAATACGGGCCTGGAGTTTCATCATTCACACACTACAGGCCTGGAGTTTCATCATTCACACACTACAGGCCAGGAGTTTCATCAATCACTCACTACAGGCCTGGGTTTTCATCATTCACTCACTACAGGCCTGGGGTTTGAGCCATTTACTCACTACAGGCCTGTAGTTACATCATTCACACACTACAGGCCTGGAGTTTCATCATTCACTTACTACAGGCCTGGAGTTTCATCATTCACACACTAAAGGCCTGGAGTTTCATCATTCACTCACTACAGGCCTTGAGTATCTTCATTCAATTACTACAGGCCTGGAGTGTAATTCTTCACACGCCACAGGCCTGGAGTTTCATCATTCACTTACTACAGGCCTGGAGTTTCATCATTCACTCACTTCAGGCTTGGAGTTTCATCGTTCACTCTTCACTGGCTTGGAGTTTCATCATTCACACACTACAGGCCTGGAGTTTCAGCCATTCACTCAGTAAAGGCCTCGAATTTCCTCATTCACACACTTCAGGCCTGGAGTTTCATCATTCACTCACTACAGGCTTGGAGTTTCATCGTTCACTCTTCACTGGCTTGGAGTTTCATCATTCACACACTGCAGGCCAGGAGCTTCAGCCATTCACTCACAAGAGGCCTGGAGATTCATCAGTCACTCACTAAAGGCCTGGAAGTTCAGCCATTCACACACTACAGGCCTGGAGTTTCATCATTCACTCACTACAGGTCTGGAGTTTCATCATTCACTCACTACAGGCCTGGAGCTTCATCATTCACTCACTACAGGCCTGGAGATTCCTCATTCACTCACTACAGGCCTGGAGATGCATCATTCACTCACTACAGGCCTGGGGTTTCATCATTCACTCACTACAGGCCTGGAGTTTCATCATTCACTCACTACAGGCCTGGAGTTTCATCATTCACTCACTACAGGCCTGGTGTTTCATCATTGAATCACTACAGGCCTGGAGTTTCATCATTCGCTCACTACAGGCCGGGAGTTTCATCATTCACTCACTACAGGCCTGGACTTTCATCATTCAATCACTACAGGCCTGGAGTTTCATCATTCACACACTACAGGTTCTGGAGTTTAATCATTCACTTACTACAAGCCTGGAGTTTCATCATTCACACACTACAGGCCTGGAGTTTCATCATTCAATTTCTACAGGACTGGAGTTGAATCATTCACTCACTTCAGGCCTGGAGTTTCATCATTCACACACTACAGGCCTGGAGATACATCATTCACACACTACAGGCCTGGAGTTTCATCCATTCACTCACTACAGGCCTGGAGTTACATCATTCACACACTACAGGCATGGAGTTTCATCATTCACTCACTACAGGCCTGGAGTTTCATCATTCACACACTACAGGCCTGGAGTTTCATCATTCAGTCACTACAGGCCTGGAGCTCCGGCCATTCACTCACTACCAGCCTGGAGTTTCATCATTCACTCACTACATGCCTGGAGTTTCATCATTCACTCATTACAGGCCTGGAGTTTCATCATTCACTCACTACAGGCCTGGAAATTCATCATTCACTCAATACAGGCCTGGAGTTTCATCATTCATTCACTACAGGGCTGGAGTTTCAACCATTCACTCACTACAGGATTGGATTTTCATCATTCACTCACTACAGGCCTGGAGTTTCAACATTCACTCACTACAGACCTGGATTTTCATCATTAACTCACTACAGGCCTGGAGTTTCAACCATTCACTCACTACAGGCCTGGAGTTTCATCATTCACACACTACAGGCCTGGAGTTTCATCATTCACTCACTACAGGCCTGGAGTTTCATCATTCACACAATACAGGCCTGGAGTTTCATCATTAACTCACTACAGGCCTGGAGTTTCATCATTCACACACTACAGGCCTGGAGTTTCATCATTCACTCACTGCAGGCATGGAGTTTCATCATTCACACACTACAGGCCTGGAGTTTCATCATTCACTCACTACAGGCCTTGAGTTTCATCATTCACACACTACAGGCCTGGAGTTTCATCATTCACTAATTACAGGCCTGGAGTTTCATCATTCACTCACTGCAGGCCTGGAGTTTCATCATTCACTCACTACAGGCCTGGAGTTTCATCATTCACTCACTACAGGCCTGAAGTTTCATCATTCATTCACTACAGGGCTGGAGTTTCAACCATTCACTCACTACAGGCCTGGATTTTCATCATTCACTCACTACATGCCTGGAGTTTCAACATTCACTCACTACAGACCTGGAGTTTCATCATTAACTAACTACAGGCCTGGAATTTCAGCCATTCACTCACTACAGGCCTGGAGTTTCTTCATTCACACCCTACAGGCCTGGAGCTTCATCATTCACTCACTACAGGCCTGGAGTTTCATCATTCACACACTACAGGCCTGGAGTTTCATCATTAACTCACTACAGGCCTGGAGTTTCATCATTCACTCACTACAGGCCTGGAGTTTCATCATTCACACACTACAGGCCTGGAGTTTCATCATTCACTCATTACAGACCTGGAGTTTCATCATTCAGTCACTACAGGCCTGGAGTTTCGGCCATTCACTCAGTACAGGCCTCGGGTTTACTCATTCACACACTTCAGGCCTGGAGTTTCATCATTCACTCATTGCAGGCCTGGAGTTTCATCATTCACTCACTACAGACCTGGAGTTTCATCATTCACTCAAAACAGGCCTGGAGTTTCATCATTCACTCACTACAGGCCTGGAGTTTCATCATTAACTTACTACAATCCTGGGGTTTCATCATTCACTCACTGCAGGCCTGGAGTTTCATCATTCACTCACTACAGGCCCGTTGTTTCATCATTCAGTCACTACAGACCTGGAGATTTGTCATTAACTCACTACAGGTCTGGTGTTTCAACAAACACGCAGTACAAGCCTGGAGTTTCAGCCATTCACTCTCTACAGGCCTGGAGTTTCATCATTCATTCACTGCAAGCCTGGAGTTACATCATTCACTTACTACAGGCCTGGAGTTTCATCATTCACACACTACAGGCCTGGAGTTTCATCAATCACTCAAAACAGGCCTGGAGTTTCATCATTAACTTACTACAATCCTGGGGTTTCATCATTCACTGACTACAGGCCTGGTGTTTCAGCCATTCACTGACTACAAGCCTGGAGTTTCATCATTCACTTACTACAGGCCTGGAGTTCCATCATTAACTCACTGCAGGCCTGGAGATTCATCATTCACTTACTAAAGGCCTGGAGTTTCATCATTCACACACTACAGGCCTGGAGTTTCATCATTCACTCACTACAGGTCTGGAGTTTCATCATTCACTCACTACAGGCCTGGAGCTTCATCATTCACTCACTACAGGCCTGGAGATTCATCATTCACTCACTACAGGCCTGGAGATTCATCATTCACTCACTACAGGCCTGGGGTTTCATCATTCACTCACTACAGGCCTGGTGTTTCATCATTCACTCACTACAGGCCTGGAGTTTCATCATTCACTCACTACAGGCCTGGTGTTTCATCATTCAATCACTACAGGCCTGGAGTTTCATCATTCGCTCACTACAGGCCTGGAGTTTCATCATTCACTCACTACAGGCCTGGACTTTCATCATTCAATCACTACAGGCCTGGAGTTTCATCATTCACACACTACAGGTTCTGGAGTTTAATCATTCACTTACTACAAGCCTGGAGTTTCATCATTCACACACTACAGGCCTGGAGTTTCATCATTCAAATTCTACAGGCCTGGAGTTGAATCATTCACTCACTTCAGGCCTGGAGTTTCATCATTCACACACTACAGGCCTGGAGATACATCATTCACACACTACAGGCCTGGAGTTTCATCCATTCACTCACTACAGACCTGGAGTTACATCATTCACACACAACAGGGATGGAGTTTCATCATTAACTCACTACAGGCCTGGAGTTTCATCATTCACACACTACAGGCCTGGAGTTTCATCATTCACTCACTACAGGCCTGGAGTTTCATCATTCACACACCACAGGCCGGGAGTTTCATCATTCATTCACTACAGGGCTGGAGTTTCAACCATTCACTCACTACAGGATTGGATTTTCATCATTCACTCACTACAGGCCTGGAGTTTCAACATTCACTCACTACAGACCTGGATTTTCATCATTAACTCACCACAGGCCTGGAGTTTCAGCCATTCACTCACTACAGGCCTGGAGTTTCATCATTCACACACTACAGGGTTGGAGTTTCATCATTCACTCACTACAGGCCTGGAGTTTCATCATTCACACAATACAGGCCTGGAGTTTCATCATTAACTCACTACAGGCCTGGAGTTTCATCATTCACACACTACAGGCCTGGAGTTTCATCATTCACTCACTGCAGGCATGGAGTTTCATCATTCACACACTACAGGCCTGGAGTTTCATCATTCACTCACTACAGGCCTGGAGTTTCATCATTCACACACTACAGGCCTGGAGTTTCATCATTCACTAATTACAGGCCTGGAGTTTCATCATTCACTCACTGCAGGCCTGGAGTTTCATCATTCACTCACAAAGGCCTGGAGTTTCATCATTCACTCACTACAGGCCTGGAGTTTCATCATTCATTCACTACAGGGCTGGAGTTTCAACCATTCACTCACTACAGGCCTGGATTTTCATCATTCACTCACTACATGCCTGGAGTTTCAACATTCACTCACTACAGACCTGGAGTTTCATCATGAACTAACTACAGGCCTGGAATTTCAGCCATTCACTCACTACAGGCCTGGAGTTTCATCATTCACACCCTACAGGCCTGGAGCTTCATCATTCACTCACTACAGGCCTGGAGGTTCATCATTCACACACTACAGGCCTGGAGTTTCATCATTAACTCACTACAGGCCTGGAGTTTCATCATTCACTCACTACAGGCCTGGAGTTTCATCATTCACACACTACAGGCCTGGAGTTTCATCATTCACTCACTACAGGCCTGGAGTTTCATCATTAACTCACTACAGGCCTGGAGTTTCATCATTCACTCACTACAGGCCTGGAGTTTCATCATTCGCACAGTACAGGCCTGGAGTTTCATCATTCACACACTACAGGCCTGGAGTTTCATCATTCACTCATTACAGGCCTGGAGTTTCATCATTCAGTCACTACAGGCCTGGAGTTTCGGCCATTCACTCAGTACAGGCCTCGGGTTTACTCATTCACACACTTCAGGCCTGGAGTTTCATCATTCACTCATTGCAGGCCTGGAGTTTCATCATTCACTCACTACAGACCTGGAGTTTCATCATTCACTCAAAACAGGCCTGGAGTTTCATCATTCACTCACTACAGGCCTGGAGTTTCATCATTAACTTACTACAATCCTGGGGTTTCATCATTCACTCACTGCAGGCCTGGAGTTTCATCATTCACTCACTACAGGCCTGGAGATGCATCATTCACTCACTACAGGCCTGGGGTTTCATCATTCACTCACTACAGGCCTGGAGTTTCATCATTCACTCACTACAGGCCTGGAGTTTCATCATTCACTCACTACAGGCCTGGTGTTTCATCATTGAATCACTACAGGCCTGGAGTTTCATCATTCGCTCACTACAGGCCGGGAGTTTCATCATTCACTCACTACAGGCCTGGACTTTCATCATTCAATCACTACAGGCCTGGAGTTTCATCATTCACACACTACAGGTTCTGGAGTTTAATCATTCACTTACTACAAGCCTGGAGTTTCATCATTCACACACTACAGGCCTGGAGTTTCATCATTCAATTTCTACAGGACTGGAGTTGAATCATTCACTCACTTCAGGCCTGGAGTTTCATCATTCACACACTACAGGCCTGGAGATACATCATTCACACACTACAGGCCTGGAGTTTCATCCATTCACTCACTACAGGCCTGGAGTTACATCATTCACACACTACAGGCATGGAGTTTCATCATTCACTCACTACAGGCCTGGAGTTTCATCATTCACACACTACAGGCCTGGAGTTTCATCATTCAGTCACTACAGGCCTGGAGCTCCGGCCATTCACTCACTACCAGCCTGGAGTTTCATCATTCACTCACTACATGCCTGGAGTTTCATCATTCACTCATTACAGGCCTGGAGTTTCATCATTCACTCACTACAGGCCTGGAAATTCATCATTCACTCAATACAGGCCTGGAGTTTCATCATTCATTCACTACAGGGCTGGAGTTTCAACCATTCACTCACTACAGGATTGGATTTTCATCATTCACTCACTACAGGCCTGGAGTTTCAACATTCACTCACTACAGACCTGGATTTTCATCATTAACTCACTACAGGCCTGGAGTTTCAACCATTCACTCACTACAGGCCTGGAGTTTCATCATTCACACACTACAGGCCTGGAGTTTCATCATTCACTCACTACAGGCCTGGAGTTTCATCATTCACACAATACAGGCCTGGAGTTTCATCATTAACTCACTACAGGCCTGGAGTTTCATCATTCACACACTACAGGCCTGGAGTTTCATCATTCACTCACTGCAGGCATGGAGTTTCATCATTCACACACTACAGGCCTGGAGTTTCATCATTCACTCACTACAGGCCTTGAGTTTCATCATTCACACACTACAGGCCTGGAGTTTCATCATTCACTAATTACAGGCCTGGAGTTTCATCATTCACTCACTGCAGGCCTGGAGTTTCATCATTCACTCACTACAGGCCTGGAGTTTCATCATTCACTCACTACAGGCCTGAAGTTTCATCATTCATTCACTACAGGGCTGGAGTTTCAACCATTCACTCACTACAGGCCTGGATTTTCATCATTCACTCACTACATGCCTGGAGTTTCAACATTCACTCACTACAGACCTGGAGTTTCATCATTAACTAACTACAGGCCTGGAATTTCAGCCATTCACTCACTACAGGCCTGGAGTTTCTTCATTCACACCCTACAGGCCTGGAGCTTCATCATTCACTCACTACAGGCCTGGAGTTTCATCATTCACACACTACAGGCCTGGAGTTTCATCATTAACTCACTACAGGCCTGGAGTTTCATCATTCACTCACTACAGGCCTGGAGTTTCATCATTCACACACTACAGGCCTGGAGTTTCATCATTCACTCATTACAGACCTGGAGTTTCATCATTCAGTCACTACAGGCCTGGAGTTTCGGCCATTCACTCAGTACAGGCCTCGGGTTTACTCATTCACACACTTCAGGCCTGGAGTTTCATCATTCACTCATTGCAGGCCTGGAGTTTCATCATTCACTCACTACAGACCTGGAGTTTCATCATTCACTCAAAACAGGCCTGGAGTTTCATCATTCACTCACTACAGGCCTGGAGTTTCATCATTAACTTACTACAATCCTGGGGTTTCATCATTCACTCACTGCAGGCCTGGAGTTTCATCATTCACTCACTACAGGCCCGTTGTTTCATCATTCAGTCACTACAGACCTGGAGATTTGTCATTAACTCACTACAGGTCTGGTGTTTCAACAAACACGCAGTACAAGCCTGGAGTTTCAGCCATTCACTCTCTACAGGCCTGGAGTTTCATCATTCATTCACTGCAAGCCTGGAGTTACATCATTCACTTACTACAGGCCTGGAGTTTCATCATTCACACACTACAGGCCTGGAGTTTCATCAATCACTCAAAACAGGCCTGGAGTTTCATCATTAACTTACTACAATCCTGGGGTTTCATCATTCACTGACTACAGGCCTGGTGTTTCAGCCATTCACTGACTACAAGCCTGGAGTTTCATCATTCACTTACTACAGGCCTGGAGTTCCATCATTAACTCACTGCAGGCCTGGAGATTCATCATTCACTTACTAAAGGCCTGGAGTTTCATCATTCACACACTACAGGCCTGGAGTTTCATCATTCACTCACTACAGGTCTGGAGTTTCATCATTCACTCACTACAGGCCTGGAGCTTCATCATTCACTCACTACAGTCCTGGAGATTCATCATTCACTCACTACAGGCCTGGAGATTCATCATTCACTCACTACAGGCCTGGGGTTTCATCATTCACTCACTACAGGCCTGGTGTTTCATCATTCACTCACTACAGGCCTGGAGTTTCATCATTCACTCACTACAGGCCTGGTGTTTCATCATTCAATCACTACAGGCCTGGAGTTTCATCATTCGCTCACTACAGGCCTGGAGTTTCATCATTCACTCACTACAGGCCTGGACTTTCATCATTCAATCACTACAGGCCTGGAGTTTCATCATTCACACACTACAGGTTCTGGAGTTTAATCATTCACTTACTACAAGCCTGGAGTTTCATCATTCACACACTACAGGCCTGGAGTTTCATCATTCAAATTCTACAGGCCTGGAGTTGAATCATTCACTCACTTCAGGCCTGGAGTTTCATCATTCACACACTACAGGCCTGGAGATACATCATTCACACACTACAGGCCTGGAGTTTCATCCATTCACTCACTACAGACCTGGAGTTACATCATTCACACACAACAGGGATGGAGTTTCATCATTAACTCACTACAGGCCTGGAGTTTCATCATTCACACACTACAGGCCTGGAGTTTCATCATTCACTCACTACAGGCCTGGAGTTTCATCATTCACACACCACAGGCCGGGAGTTTCATCATTCATTCACTACAGGGCTGGAGTTTCAACCATTCACTCACTACAGGATTGGATTTTCATCATTCACTCACTACAGGCCTGGAGTTTCAACATTCACTCACTACAGACCTGGATTTTCATCATTAACTCACCACAGGCCTGGAGTTTCAGCCATTCACTCACTACAGGCCTGGAGTTTCATCATTCACACACTACAGGGTTGGAGTTTCATCATTCACTCACTACAGGCCTGGAGTTTCATCATTCACACAATACAGGCCTGGAGTTTCATCATTAACTCACTACAGGCCTGGAGTTTCATCATTCACACACTACAGGCCTGGAGTTTCATCATTCACTCACTGCAGGCATGGAGTTTCATCATTCACACACTACAGGCCTGGAGTTTCATCATTCACTCACTACAGGCCTGGAGTTTCATCATTCACACACTACAGGCCTGGAGTTTCATCATTCACTAATTACAGGCCTGGAGTTTCATCATTCACTCACTGCAGGCCTGGAGTTTCATCATTCACTCACAAAGGCCTGGAGTTTCATCATTCACTCACTACAGGCCTGGAGTTTCATCATTCATTCACTACAGGGCTGGAGTTTCAACCATTCACTCACTACAGGCCTGGATTTTCATCATTCACTCACTACATGCCTGGAGTTTCAACATTCACTCACTACAGACCTGGAGTTTCATCATGAACTAACTACAGGCCTGGAATTTCAGCCATTCACTCACTACAGGCCTGGAGTTTCATCATTCACACCCTACAGGCCTGGAGCTTCATCATTCACTCACTACAGGCCTGGAGGTTCATCATTCACACACTACAGGCCTGGAGTTTCATCATTAACTCACTACAGGCCTGGAGTTTCATCATTCACTCACTACAGGCCTGGAGTTTCATCATTCACACACTACAGGCCTGGAGTTTCATCATTCACTCACTACAGGCCTGGAGTTTCATCATTAACTCACTACAGGCCTGGAGTTTCATCATTCACTCACTACAGGCCTGGAGTTTCATCATTCGCACAGTACAGGCCTGGAGTTTCATCATTCACACACTACAGGCCTGGAGTTTCATCATTCACTCATTACAGGCCTGGAGTTTCATCATTCAGTCACTACAGGCCTGGAGTTTCGGCCATTCACTCAGTACAGGCCTCGGGTTTACTCATTCACACACTTCAGGCCTGGAGTTTCATCATTCACTCATTGCAGGCCTGGAGTTTCATCATTCACTCACTACAGACCTGGAGTTTCATCATTCACTCAAAACAGGCCTGGAGTTTCATCATTCACTCACTACAGGCCTGGAGTTTCATCATTAACTTACTACAATCCTGGGGTTTCATCATTCACTCACTGCAGGCCTGGAGTTTCATCATTCACTCACTACAGGCCCGTTGTTTCATCATTCAGTCACTACAGACCTGGAGATTTGTCATTAACTCACTACAGGTCTGGTGTTTCATCAAACACGCAGTACAAGCCTGGAGTTTCAGCCATTCACTCTCTACAGGCCTGGAGTTTCATCATTCATTCACTGCAAGCCTGGAGTTACATCATTCACTTAGTACAGGCCTGGAGTTTCATCATTCACTCACTACAGACCTGGAGTTTCATCATTCACTCAAAACAGGCCTGGAGTTTCATCATTAACTTACTACAATCCTGGGGTTTCATCATTCACTGACTACAGGCCTGGTGTTTCAGCCATTCACTGACTACAAGCCTGGAGTTTCATCATTCACTTACTATAGGCCTGGAGTTCCATCATTAACTCACTGCAGGCCTGGAGTTTCATCATTCACTTACTAAAGGCCTGGAGTTTCATCATTCACACACTACAGGTCTGGAGTTTCATCATTCACTTACTACAGGCCTGGAGTTCCATCATTAACTCGCTGCAGTCCTGGAGTTTCATCATTCACTTACTAAAGGCCAGGAGTTTCATCATTCACAGACTACAGGTCTGGAGTTTCATCATTCAATTTCTACAGGCATGGAGGTGAATCATTCACTGACTACAGGCCTGGAGTTTCATCATTCACACACTACAGGCCTGGAGATTCATCATTCACACACTACAGGCCAGGAGATTCATCCACTCACTCACTACAGGCCTGGAGTTACATCATTCACACACTACAGGGATGGAGTTTCATCATTCACACAATACAGGCCTGGAGTTTCATCATTCACACACTACAGGCCTGGAGATTCATCATTCACACACTACAGGCCTGGAGTTTCATCAATCACTCACTACAGGCCTGGAGTTTCATCATTCACACACTACAGGGATGGAGTTTCATCATTCACACGATACAGGCCTGGAGATTCATCATTCACACACTACAGGCCTGGAGTTTCATCATTCAATTTCTACAGGCCTGGAGTTGAATCATTCACTCACTACAGGCCTGGAGTTTCATCATTCACACACTACAGGCCTGGAGTTACATCATTCACACACTACAGGGATGGAGTTTCATCATTAACTCTCTACAGGCCTGGAGTTTCATCATTCACACACTACAGGCCTGGAGTTTCATCATTCACTCACTGCAGGCCTGGAGTTTCATCATTCACACACTACAGGCCTGGAGTTTCATCCATCAGTCACTACAGGCCTGGAGCTCCAGCCATTCACTCACTACCAGCCTGGAGTTTCATCATTCACTCACTACATGCCTGGAGTTTCATCATTCACTCATTACAGGCCTGGAGTTTCATCATTCACTCACTACAGGCCTGGAAATTCATCATTCACTCAATACAGGCCTGGAGTTTCATCATTCATTCACTACAGACCTGGATTTTCATCATTAACTCACCACAGGCCTGGAGTTTCAGCCATTCACTCACTACAGGCCTGGAGTTTCATCATTCACACACTTCAGGCCTGGAGTTTCATCATTCACTCACTACAGGCCTGGAGTTTCATCATTCACACAATACAGGCCTGCAGTTTCATCATTAACTCACTACAGGCCTGGAGTTTCATCATTCACACACTACAGGCCTAGAGTTTCATCATTCACTCACTGCAGGCATGGAGTTTCATCATTCACACACTACAGGCCTGGAGTTTCATCATTCACTCACTACAGGCCTGGAGTTTCATCATTCACACACTACAGGCCTGGAGTTTCATCATTCACTAATTACAGGCCTGGAGTTTCATCATTCACTCACTGCAGGCCTGGAGTTTCATCATTCACTCACTACAGGCCTGGAGTTTCATCGTTCACTCACTACAGGCCTGGAGTTTCATCATTCATTCACTACAGGGCTGGAGTTTCAACCATTCACTCACTACAGGCCTGGATTTTCATCATTCACTCACTACATGCCTGGAGTTTCAACATTCACACACTACAGGACTGGAGTTTCAGACATTCACTCAGTACAGGCCTCGAATTTCCTTTTTCACACACTTCATTCCTGGAGTTTCATCATTCACTCAATACAGGCCTGGAGCTTCAGCCATTCATTCACTACAGGCCTGGAGTTTCATCATTCACTCACTACAGGCCTGGAAGTTCAGCCATTCACACACTACAGGCCTGGAGTTTCATCATTCACTCTCTACAGGCCTGGAGTTTCATCATTCACTCACTGCAGGCATGGAGTTTCATCATTCACTCACTTCAGGCCTGGCGTTTCATCATTCACTCACTACAGGCCTGGATTTTCATCATTCATTCACTACAGGGCTGGAGTTTCTACCATTCACTCACTACAGGCCTGGATTTTCATCATTCACTCACTACAGGCCTGGAGTTTGATCATTCACACACTACAGGCCTGGAGTTTTATCATTCACTCACTACAGGCCTGGAGTTTCATCATTCACGCACTACAGGCCTGGAATTTCATCATTCACTCATTACAGGCCTGGAGTTTCATCATTCAGTCACTACAGGCCTGGAGTTTCAGCCATTCACTCACTACCAGCCTGGAGATTCATCATTCACTCACTACATGCCTGGACTTTCATCATTCACTCACTTCAAGCCTGGAGTTTCATCATTAACTCACTACAGGCCTGGAGTTTCAGCCATTCATTCACTACAGGGCTGGAGTTTCAACCATTCACTCACTACAGGCCTGGATTTTCATTATTCACTCACTACAGGCCTGGAGTTTCAACATTTACTCACTACAGACCTGGATTTTCATCATTAACTCACTACAGGCCTGGGGTTTCATCCATTCACTCACTACAGGCCTGGAGTTTCATCATTCACACACTACAGGCCTGGAGTTTCATCATTCACTCACTACAGGCCTGGAGTTTCATCATTCACACACTACAGGCCTGGAGTTTCATCAGTAACTCACTACAGGCCCGGAGTTTCATCATTCACACACTACAGGCCTGGAGTTTCATCATTCACTCACTACAGGCCTGGAGTTTCAACATTTACTCACTACAGACCTGGATTTTCATCATTAACCTACTACAGGCCTGGGGTTTCAGCCATTCACTCACTACAGGCCTGGAGTTTCATCATTCACACACTACAGGCCTGGAGTTTCATCATTCACTCACTACAGGCCTGGAGTTTCATCATTCACACACTACAGGCCTGGAGTTTCATCATTCACTAATTACAGGCCTGGAGTTTCATCATTCACTCACTGCAGGCCTGGAGTTTCATCATTCACTCACTACAGGCCTGGAGTTTCATCATTCACTCACTACAGGCCTGGAGTTTCATCATTCATTCACTACAGGGCTGGAGTTTCAACCATTCACTCACTACAGGCCTGGATTTTCATCATTCACTCACTACATGCCTGGAGTTTCAACATTCACACACTACAGGACTGGAGTTTCAGACATTCACTCAGTACAGGCCTCGAATTTCCTTTTTCACACACTTCATTCCTGGAGTTTCATCATTCACTCAATACAGGCCTGGAGCTTCAGCCATTCATTCACTACAGGCCTGGAGTTTCATCATTCACTCACTACAGGCCTGGAAGTTCAGCCATTCACACACTACAGGCCTGGAGTTTCATCATTCACTCTCTACAGGCCTGGAGTTTCATCATTCACTCACTGCAGGCATGGAGTTTCATCATTCACTCACTTCAGGCCTGGCGTTTCATCATTCACTCACTACAGGCCTGGATGTTCATCATTCATTCACTACAGGGCTGGAGTTTCTACCATTCACTCACTACAGGCCTGGATTTTCATCATTCACTCACTACAGGCCTGGAGTTTGATCATTCACACACTACAGGCCTGGAGTTTTATCATTCACTCACTACAGGCCTGGAGTTTCATCATTCACGCACTACAGGCCTGGAATTTCATCATTCACTCATTACAGGCCTGGAGTTTCATCATTCAGTCACTACAGGCCTGGAGTTTCAGCCATTCACTCACTACCAGCCTGGAGATTCATCATTCACTCACTACATGCCTGGACTTTCATCATTCACTCACTTCAAGCCTGGAGTTTCATCATTAACTCACTACAGGCCTGGAGTTTCAGCCATTCATTCACTACAGGGCTGGAGTTTCAACCATTCACTCACTACAGGCCTGGATTTTCATTATTCACTCACTACAGGCCTGGAGTTTCAACATTTACTCACTACAGACCTGGATTTTCATCATTAACTCACTACAGGCCTGGGGTTTCATCCATTCACTCACTACAGGCCTGGAGTTTCATCATTCACACACTACAGGCCTGGAGTTTCATCATTCACTCACTACAGGCCTGGAGTTTCATCATTCACACACTACAGGCCTGAGGTTTCATCAGTAACTCACTACAGGCCCGGAGTTTCATCATTCACACACTACAGGCCTGGAGTTTCATCATTCACTCACTACAGGCCTGGAGTTTCAACATTTACTCACTACAGACCTGGATTTTCATCATTAACCTACTACAGGCCTGGGGTTTCAGCCATTCACTCACTACAGGCCTGGAGTTTCATCATTCACACACTACAGGCCTGGAGTTTCATCATTCACTCACTACAGGCCTGGAGTTTCATCATTCACACACTACAGGCCTGGAGTTTCATCATTCACTAATTACAGGCCTGGAGTTTCATCATTCACTCACTGCAGGCCTGGAGTTTCATCATTCACTCACTACAGGCCTGGAGTTTCATCATTCACTCACTACAGGCCCGTTGTTTCATCATACAGTCACTACAGACCTGGAGATTTATCATTAACTGACTACAGGTCTGGAGTTTCATCATTCACGCAGTACAAGCCTGGAGTTTCAGCCATTCACTCTCTACAGGCCTGGAGTTTCATCATTCATTCACTACAAGCCTGGAGTTACATCATTCACTTAGTACAGGTCTGGAGTTTCATCATTCACTCACTCCAGGCCTGGAGTTTCATCATTCACTCACTACAGGCCTGGAGTTTCATCATTAACTCACTACAGGCCTGGAGTTCATCATTCACTTACCAAAGGCCTGGAGTTTCATCATTCACACACTACAGGTCTGGAGTTGCATCATTCAATTTCTACAGGCCTGGAGGTGAATCATTCACTGACTACAGGCCTGGAGTTTCATCATTCACACACTAAAGGCCTGGAGATTCATCATTCACACACTACAGGGATGGAGTTTCATCATTCACACAATACAGGCCTGGAGTTTCATCATTCACACACTACAGGCCTGGAGTTTCATCATTCACACACTATAGGCCTGGAGTTTCATCAATCACTCACTACAGGCCTGGGGTTTCATCATTCACTCACTACAGGCCTGGGGTTTGAGCCATTTACTCACTACAGGCCTGTAGTTTCATCATTCACACACTACAGGCCTGGAGTTTCATCATTCACTTACTACAGGCCTGGAGTTTCATCATTCACTCATTACAGGTCTGGAGTTTCATCATTCACTTACTGCAGGCCTGGAGTTTCTTCATTCACTTACTACAGGCCTGGAGTGTAATTCTTCACACAGCACAGGTTTGGAGTTTCATCATTTAATCAGTACAGGCTTGGAGTTTCATCGTTCACTCACTACTGGCCTGGAGTTTCATCATTCACACACTACAGGACTGGAGTTTCAGACATTCACGCAATACAGGCCTCGAATTTCCTTTTTCACACACTTCATGGCTGGAGTTTCATCATTCACTCACTGCAGGCCTGGAGTATCATCATTCACTCACTGCAGTCCTGGGGTTTCAGCATTCACACACTACAGGCCTGGAGTTTCATCATTCACTCAATACAGGCCTGGAGCTTCAGCCATTCAATCACTACAGGCCTGGAGTTTCATCATTCACTCACTATAGGCCTGGAAGTTCAGCCATTCACACACTACAGGGCTCGAGTTTCATCATTCACTCTCTACAGGCCTGGAGTTTCATCATTCACTCACTGCAGGCCTGGAGTTTCATCATTCACTCACTACAGGCCTGGCGTTTCATCATTCACTCACTACTGGCCTGGACTTTCATCATTCATTCACTACAGGGCTGGAGTTTCAACCATTCACTCACTGCAGGCCTGGATTTTCATCATTCACTCACTACAGACCTGGAGTTTCATCATTAACTCACTACAGGCCTGGAATTTCAGCCATACACTCACTACAGGCCTGGAGTTTGATCATTCACACACTACAGGCCTGGAGTTTTATCATTCACTCACTAAAGGCCTTTTGTTTCATCATTCACACACTACAGGCCTGGAGTTTCATCATTTACTCACTACAGGCCTGGAGTTACATCATTCACACACTACAGGCCTGGAGTTTCATCATTCACTCACTACAGGCCTGGAGTTTCATCATTCACGCACTACAGGCCTGGAATTTCATCATTCACTCATTACAGGCCAGGAGTTTCATCATTCAGTCACTACAGGCCTGGAGTTTCAGCCATTCACTCACTACCAGCCTGGAGATTCATCATTCACTCACTACATGCCTGGAGTTTCATCATTCACTCACTTCAGGCCTGGAGTTTCATCATTAACTCACTACAGGCCTGGAGTTTCAGCCATTCACTCACTACTGGGCTGGAGTTTCAACCATTCACTCACTACAGGCCTGGATTTTCATCATTCACTCACTACAGGCCTGGAGTTTCAACATCTACTCACTACAGACCTGGATTTTCATCATTAATTCACTACAGGCCTGGGGTTTCAGCCATTCACTCACTACAGGCCTGGAGTTTCATCCTTCACACACTACAGGCCTGGAGTTTCATCATTCACTCACTACAGTCCTGGAGTTTCATCATTCACACACTACAGGCCTGGAGTTTCATCATTAACTCACTACAGGCCTGGAGTTTCATCATTCACACACTACAGGCCTGGAGTTTCATCATTCACTCACTACAGGCCTGGAGTTTCAACATTTACTCACTACAGACCTGGATTTTCATCATTAACTCACTACAGGCCTGCGGTTTCAGCCATTCACTCACTACAGGCCTGGAGTTTCATCATTCACACACTACAGGCCTGGAGTTTAATCATTCACTCACTACAGGCCTGGAGTTTCATCATTCACACACTACAGGCCTGGAGTTTCATCATTAACTCACTACAGGCCTGGAGTTTCATCATTCACACACTACAGGCCTTGCGTTTCATCATTCACTCATTACAGGCCTGGAGTTTCATCATTCACTCACTACAGGCCTGGAGTTTCAGCCATTCACTCACTGCCAGCCTGGAGTTTCATCATTCACTTACGACAGGCCTGGAGTTTCATCATTCACTCAGTACAGGCCTGGAGTTTCATAATTCACTCACTACAGGCCTGGAGTTTCATCATTCACTCACTACAGGCCTGGAGTTTCATCATTCACACACTACAGGCCTGGAGTTTCATCATTCACTAATTACAGGCCTGGAGTTTCATCATTCACTCACTGCAGGCCTGGAGTTTCATCATTCACTCACTACAGGCCTGGAGTTTCATCATTCACTCACTACAGGCCTGGAGTTTCATCATTCATTCACTACAGGGCTGGAGTTTCAACCATTCACTCACTACAGGCCTGGATTTTCATCATTCACTCACTACATGCCTGGAGTTTCAACATTCACACACTACAGGACTGGAGTTTCAGACATTCACTCAGTACAGGCCTCGAATTTCCTTTTTCACACACTTCATTCCTGGAGTTTCATCATTCACTCAATACAGGCCTGGAGCTTCAGCCATTCATTCACTACAGGCCTGGAGTTTCATCATTCACTCACTACAGGCCTGGAAGTTCAGCCATTCACACACTACAGGCCTGGAGTTTCATCATTCACTCTCTACAGGCCTGGAGTTTCATCATTCACTCACTGCAGGCATGGAGTTTCATCATTCACTCACTTCAGGCCTGGCGTTTCATCATTCACTCACTACAGGCCTGGATTTTCATCATTCATTCACTACAGGGCTGGAGTTTCTACCATTCACTCACTACAGGCCTGGATTTTCATCATTCACTCACTACAGGCCTGGAGTTTGATCATTCACACACTACAGGCCTGGAGTTTTATCATTCACTCACTACAGGCCTGGAGTTTCATCATTCACGCACTACAGGCCTGGAATTTCATCATTCACTCATTACAGGCCTGGAGTTTCATCATTCAGTCACTACAGGCCTGGAGTTTCAGCCATTCACTCACTACCAGCCTGGAGATTCATCATTCACTCACTACATGCCTGGACTTTCATCATTCACTCACTTCAAGCCTGGAGTTTCATCATTAACTCACTACAGGCCTGGAGTTTCAGCCATTCATTCACTACAGGGCTGGAGTTTCAACCATTCACTCACTACAGGCCTGGATTTTCATTATTCACTCACTACAGGCCTGGAGTTTCAACATTTACTCACTACAGACCTGGATTTTCATCATTAACTCACTACAGGCCTGGGGTTTCATCCATTCACTCACTACAGGCCTGGAGTTTCATCATTCACACACTACAGGCCTGGAGTTTCATCATTCACTCACTACAGGCCTGGAGTTTCATCATTCACACACTACAGGCCTGGAGTTTCATCAGTAACTCACTACAGGCCCGGAGTTTCATCATTCACACACTACAGGCCTGGAGTTTCATCATTCACTCACTACAGGCCTGGAGTTTCAACATTTACTCACTACAGACCTGGGGTTTCATCATTCACTCACTACAGGCCTGGGGTTTGAGCCATTTACTCACTACAGGCCTGTAGTTTCATCATTCACACACTACAGGCCTGGAGTTTCATCATTCACTTACTACAGGCCTGGAGTTTCATCATTCACTCATTACAGGTCTGGAGTTTCATCATTCACTTACTGCAGGCCTGGAGTTTCTTCATTCACTTACTACAGGCCTGGAGTGTAATTCTTCACACAGCACAGGTTTGGAGTTTCATCATTTAATCAGTACAGGCTTGGAGTTTCATCGTTCACTCACTACTGGCCTGGAGTTTCATCATTCACACACTACAGGACTGGAGTTTCAGACATTCACGCAATACAGGCCTCGAATTTCCTTTTTCACACACTTCATGGCTGGAGTTTCATCATTCACTCACTGCAGGCCTGGAGTATCATCATTCACTCACTGCAGGCCTGGGGTTTCAGCATTCACACACTACAGGCCTGGAGTTTCATCATTCACTCAATACAGGCCTGGAGCTTCAGCCATTCAATCACTACAGGCCTGGAGTTTCATCATTCACTCACTATAGGCCTGGAAGTTCAGCCATTCACACACTACAGGGCTCGAGTTTCATCATTCACTCTCTACAGGCCTGGAGTTTCATCATTCACTCACTGCAGGCCTGGAGTTTCATCATTCACTCACTACAGGCCTGGCGTTTCATCATTCACTCACTACTGGCCTGGACTTTCATCATTCATTCACTACAGGGCTGGAGTTTCAACCATTCACTCACTGCAGGCCTGGATTTTCATCATTCACTCACTACAGACCTGGAGTTTCATCATTAACTCACTACAGGCCTGGAATTTCAGCCATACACTCACTACAGGCCTGGAGTTTGATCATTCACACACTACAGGCCTGGAGTTTTATCATTCACTCACTAAAGGCCTTTTGTTTCATCATTCACACACTACAGGCCTGGAGTTTCATCATTTACTCACTACAGGCCTGGAGTTACATCATTCACACACTACAGGCCTGGAGTTTCATCATTCACTCACTACAGGCCTGGAGTTTCATCATTCACGCACTACAGGCCTGGAATTTCATCATTCACTCATTACAGGCCAGGAGTTTCATCATTCAGTCACTACAGGCCTGGAGTTTCAGCCATTCACTCACTACCAGCCTGGAGATTCATCATTCACTCACTACATGCCTGGAGTTTCATCATTCACTCACTTCAGGCCTGGAGTTTCATCATTAACTCACTACAGGCCTGGAGTTTCAGCCATTCACTCACTACTGGGCTGGAGTTTCAACCATTCACTCACTACAGGCCTGGATTTTCATCATTCACTCACTACAGGCCTGGAGTTTCAACATCTACTCACTACAGACCTGGATTTTCATCATTAATTCACTACAGGCCTGGGGTTTCAGCCATTCACTCACTACAGGCCTGGAGTTTCATCCTTCACACACTACAGGCCTGGAGTTTCATCATTCACTCACTACAGTCCTGGAGTTTCATCATTCACACACTACAGGCCTGGAGTTTCATCATTAACTCACTACAGGCCTGGAGTTTCATCATTCACACACTACAGGCCTGGAGTTTCATCATTCACTCACTACAGGCCTGGAGTTTCAACATTTACTCACTACAGACCTGGATTTTCATCATTAACTCACTACAGGCCTGCGGTTTCAGCCATTCACTCACTACAGGCCTGGAGTTTCATCATTCACACACTACAGGCCTGGAGTTTAATCATTCACTCACTACAGGCCTGGAGTTTCATCATTCACACACTACAGGCCTGGAGTTTCATCATTAACTCACTACAGGCCTGGAGTTTCATCATTCACACACTACAGGCCTTGCGTTTCATCATTCACTCATTACAGGCCTGGAGTTTCATCATTCACTCACTACAGGCCTGGAGTTTCAGCCATTCACTCACTGCCAGCCTGGAGTTTCATCATTCACTTACGACAGGCCTGGAGTTTCATCATTCACTCAGTACAGGCCTGGAGTTTCATAATTCACTCACTACAGGCCTGGAGTTTCATCATTCACTCACTACAGGCCTGGAGTTTCATCATTCACTCACTACAGGCCCGTTGTTTCATCATTCAGTCACTACAGACCTGGAGATTTATCATTAACTCACTACAGGTCTGGAGTTTCATCATTCACGCAGTACAAGCCTAGAGTTTCAGCCATTCACTCTCTACAGGCCTGGAGTTTCATCATTCATTCACTACAAGCCTGGAGTTACATCATTCACTTAGTACAGGACTGGAGTTTCATCATTCACTCACTACTGACCTGGAGTTTCATCATTCACTCACTCCAGGCCTGGAGTTTCATCATTAAATTACTACAATCCTGGGGTTTCATCATTCACTGACTACAGGCCTGGAGTTTCATCATTCACACACTGCAGGCCTGGAGCTTCATCATTCTCTCACTACAGGCCTGGAGTTTCATCATTCACACACTACAGGCCTGGAGTTTCATCATTCACTCACTACAGGCCTGGAGTTTCATCATTCACACACTACAGGCCTGGAGTTTCATCATTCAAACATTACAGGCCTGGAGTTTCATCATTCGGTCACTACAGGCCTGGAGTTTCAGCCATTCACACACTACCGGCCTGGAGTTTCATCATTCACTCACTACATGCCTGGAGTTTCATCATTCACTCACTACATGCCTGGAGTTTCATCATTCACTCACTACAGGCCTGGAGTTTCATCATTGACTCACTGCAGGCCTGGAGTTTCATCATTCATTCACTACAGGACTGGAGTTTCAACCTTTCACTCACTACAGGCCTGGATTTTCATCATTCACTCACTACAGGCCTGGATTTTCATCATTCACTCACTACAGGCCTGGAGTTTCAACATTCACTCACTTCAGACCTGGAGTTTCATCATTAACTGACTACAGGCCTGGTGTTTCAGCCATTCACTGACAACAAGCCTGGAGTTTCATCATTCACTCACTACAGGACTGGAGTTTCATCATTCACTCACTCAAGGCCTGGAGTTTCATCATTCACTTACTACAGGCCTGGAGTTTCATCATTAACTCACTACAGGCCTGGAGTTTCATCATTCACTTACTAAAGGCCTGGAGTTTCATCATTCACACACTACAGGTCTGGAGTTGCATCAATCACACACTAAAGGCCTGGAGATTCATCATTCACACACTACAGGGATGGAGTTTCATCATTCACACAATACAGGCCTGGAGTTTCATCATTAACACGCTACAGGCCTGGAGTTTCATCATTCACACACTATAGGCCTGGAGTTTCATCAATCACTCACTACAGGCCTGGATTTTCATCATTCACTCACTACAGGCCTGGGGTTTGAGCCATTTACTCACTACAGGCCTGTAGTTTCATCATTCACACACTACAGGCCTGGAGTTTCATCATTCACTTACTACAGGCCTGGAGTTTCATCATTCACTCATTACAGGTCTGGAGTTTCATCATTCACTTACTACAGGCCTGGAGTTTCTTCATTCACTTACTACAGGCCTGGAGTTTAATTCTTCACACACCACAGGCCTGGAGTTTCATCTTTCACTTACTACAGGCCTGGAATTTCATCATTCAATCAGTACAGGCTTGGAGATTCATCGTTCACTCACTACTGGCCTGGAGTTTCATCATTCACACACTGCAGGCCTGGAGTTTGATCATTCACTCACTACAGGCCTGGAGTTTCATCATTCACACACTACAGGCCTGGAGTTTCATCATTCACTCATTACAGGCCTGGAGTTTCATCATTCGGTCACTACAGGCCTGGAGTTTCAGCCATTCACTCACTACCAGCCTGGAGTTTCATCATTCACTCACTACATGCCTGGAGTTTCATCATTCACTCACTACAGGCCTGGAGTTTCATCATTCACACACTGCAGGCCTGGAGTTTGATCATTCACTCACTACAGGCCTTGAGTTTCGTCATTCACACACTACAGGCCTGGAGTTTCATCATTCACTCACTACAGGCCTGGAGTTTCATCATTCACTCTCTGCAGGCCTCGACTTTCATCATTCACACACTACAGGCCGGGAGTTTCATCATTCACTCATTACAGACCTGGAGTTTCATCATTCACTCACTACAGGCCTGGAGTTTCAGCCATTCACTCACTACCAGCCTGGAGTTTCATCATTCACTCACTACAGGCCTGGAGTTTCATCATTCACTCAGTACAGCCCTGAATTTCATAATTCACTCACTAAAGGCCTGGAGTTTCATCATTCACTCACTGAAGGCCTGGAGTTTCATTTTTCACTCACTACAGGCCCGTACCTTCATCATTCAGTCACGACAGACCAGGAGATTCATCATTAACTCACTACAGGTGTGGAGTTTCATCATTCACACAGTACAAGTCTGGAATTTCAGCCATTCACTCTCTACAGGCCTGGAGTTTTATCATTCACTCACTACAAGCCTGGAGTTACATCATTCACTTACTACAGGCCTGGAGTTTCATCATTCACTCACTACAGACCTGGAGTTTCATCATTCACTCAAAACAGGCCTGGAGTTTCATCATTAACTTACTACAATCCAGGGGTTTCATCATTCACTGACTACAGGCCTGGTGTTTTTTCATTCACTCACTACACGACTGGAGTTTCATCATTCACTCACTCCAGGCCTGGAGTTTCATCATTCACTCACTACAGGCCTGGAGTTTCATCATTCACTCACTACAGGCCTGAAGTTTCATCATTAACTCACTACAGGCCTGGAGTTTCATCATTCACTTACTAAAGGCCTGGAGATTCATCATTCACACACTACAGGCCTGGAGTTTCATCATTCACTCACTGCAGGCCTGGGGTTTGAGCCATTTACTCACTACAAGCCTGGAGTTTCATCATTCACTCACTACAGGCCTGGAGTTTCATCATTCACGTACTACAGGCCTGGAGTTTCATCATTCACACACTACAGGCCTGGAGTTTCATCATTCAATTACAACAGGCCTGGAGGTCAATCATTCACTCACTACAGGCCTGGAGTTTCATCATTCACTCACTACAGGCCTGGAGTTTTATCATTCATTCACTACAGGGCTGGAGTTTCTACCATTCACTCACTACATGCCTGGATTTTCATCATTCACTCACTACAGGCCTGGAGTTTCAACATTCACTGACTACAGACCTGGAGTTTCATCATTAACTCACTGCAGGTCTGGAGTTTCATCATTCAATTACTACAGGCCTGGAGGTCAATCATTCACTCACTAGAGGCCTGGAGTTTCATCATTCACACTCCACAGGCCTGGAGATTCATCATTCACACACTACAGGCCTGGAGTATCATCCATTCACTCACTACAGGCCTGGATTTTCATCATTCACACTCTACAGGCCTGGAGATTCATCATTCACACACATACAGGCCTGGAGTTTCATCATTCACTTAATACAGGCCTGGAGTTTCATCATTCACTCACTACAGGCCTGGAGTTTCATCATTCACACACATACAGGCCTGGAGATACATCATTCACACACTACAGGCCAGGAGTTTAATCCATTCCCTCACTACAGGCCTGGAGTTACATCATTCACACACTACAGGGATGGAGTTTCATCATTAACTCACTACAGGCCTGGAGTTTCATCATTCACACACTACAGGCCTGGAGTTTCATCATTCACTCACTACAGGCCTGGAGTTTCATCATTCACACACTACAGGCCTGGAATTTCATCATTCTCTCATTACAGGCCAGGGGTTTCATGATTCAGTCACTACAGGCCTGGAGTTTCATCATTCACTCACTAGAGGCCTGGAGTTTCACCATTCACTCACTACAGACCTGGAGTTTTATCATTCATTCACTACAGGGCTGGAGTTTCTACCATTCACTCACTACATGCCTGGATTTTCATCATTCACTCACTACAGGCCTGGAGTTTCAACATTCACTCACTACAGACCTGGAGTTTCATCATTAACTCACTGCAGGTCTGGAGTTTCATCATTCAATTACTACAGGCCTGGAGGTCAATCATTCACTCACTAGAGGCCTGGAGTTTCATCATTCACACTCCACAGGCCTGGAGATTCATCATTCACACACTACAGGCCTGGAGTATCATCCATTCACTCACTACAGGCCTGGATTTTCATCATTCACACTCTACAGGCCTTGAGATTCATCATTCACACACTACAGGCCTGGAGTTTCATGATTCAATCAGTACAGGCTTGGATTTTCATCGTTCACTCACTACTGGCCTGGAGTTTCATCATTCACACACTACAGGCCTGGAGTTTCAGCCATTCACTAAGTACAGGCCACGAGTTTCCTCATTCACACACTACAGGCCTGGAGTTTCATCATTCACACACTACAGGCCTGGAGTTTCAGCATTCACACACTACAGGCCTGGAGTTTCATCATTCACTCAATACAGGCCTGGAGCTTCAGCCATTCACTCACTAAAGGCCTGGAGTTTCATCATTCACTAACTACAGGCCTGGAAGTTCAGCCATTCACACACTACCGGTCTGGAGTTTCATCATTCACTCTCTACAGGCCTGGAGTTTCATCATTCACTCACTACAGGCCTGGAGTTTCATCATTCACTCACTCCAGGCCTGGAGTTTCATCATTCACTTACTACAGGCCTGGAGTTTCATCATTCACTTACTTCAAGCCTGGAGTTTCATCATTCACACATTACAGGCCTGGAGCTTCATCATTCAATTTCAACAGGCCTGGAGGTGAATCATTCACTCACTGCAGGCCTGGAGTTTCATCATTCACACACTACAAGCCTGGAGATACATCATTCACACACTACAGGGATGGAGTTTCATCATTCACACAATAGAGCACTGGAGTTTCATCATTCACACACTACAGGCCTGGAGTTTCATCATTCACACACTACAGGCCTGGAGTTTCATCAATCACTCACTACAGTCCTGGGGTTTCATCATTCACTCACTACAGGCCTTGGGTTTGAGGCATTTACCCACTACAGGCCTGGAGTTTCATCATTCACTTACTAGAGGCCTGGAGTGTAATTCTTCACACACCACAGGCCTGGAGTTTCATCATTCACTTACTACAGGCCTGGAGTTTCATCATTCACTCACTACAGGCTTGGAGTTTCATCGTTCACTGACTACAGGCCTGGATTTTCATCATTCACGCACTACAGGCTTGGAGTTTCAGCCATTCACTCAGTAAAGGCATCGAGTTTCCTCATTCACGCACTTCAGGCCTGGAGTTTCATCATTCACTCACTGCAGGCCAGGAGTATCATCATTCACTCACTAGAGGCCTGGAGATACAGCATTCACAATCTGCAGGCCTGGAGTTTCATCATTCACATACTACAGGCCTGGAAGTTCAGCCAATCACACACTACAGGCCTGGAGTTTCATCATTCACTCACTACTGGCCTGAAGTTTCATCATTCACTCACTACATGCCTGGAGTTTCATCATTCACTCACTACAGGCCTGGAATTTCATCATTCACTCACTACAGGCCTGGAGTTCCATCATTCATTCACTACAGGCTGGAGTTTCAGCCATTCACTCACTACAGGGCTGGAGTTTCATCATTCACTCACTACAGGCCTGGAGTTTCATCATTCACTCACTACATGCCTGGAGTTTCATCATTCACTCACTACAGGCCTGGAGATTCATCATGCACTCTCTGCAGGCCTGGAGTTCCATCATTCATTCACTACAGGCTGGAGTTTCAGCCAATCACTCACTACAGGGCTGGAGTTTCATCATTCACTCACTACAGGCCTGGAGTTTCATCATTCACTCACTACAGGGCTGGAGTTTCATCATTCACTCACTACAGGCCTGGAGTTTCATCATTCACTCAGTACATGCCTGGAGTTTGATCATTCACTCACTACAGGCCTGGAGTTTCATCATTCACTCACTACATGCCTGGAGTTTCATCATTCACTCACTACATGCCTGGAGTTTCATCATTCACTCACTACAGGCCTGGAGTTTCATCATTCACTCACTACAGGCCTGGAGTTTCATCATTCACTCACTACATGCCTGGAGTTTCATCATTCACTCACTACAGGCCTGGAGTTTCATCATTCACTCACTACAGGCCTGGAGTTTCATCATTCACTCACTACAGGCCTGGAGTTTCATCATGCACTCACTACAGGCCTGGAGTTTCATCATTCACTCACTACATGCCTGGAGTTTCATCATTCACTCACTACAGGCCTGGAGTTTCATCATTCACTCACTACAGGCCTGGAGTTTCATCATTCACTCACTACAGTCCTGGAGTTTCATCATTCACTCATTACAGGCCTGGAGTTTCATCATTCACTCACTACAGTCCTGGAGTTTCATCATTCACTCACTACAGGCCTGGAGTTTCATCATTCACTCACTACAGACCTGGAGCTTCAGCCATTCACTCAGTACAGGTCTCGAGTTTCCTCATTCATACACTTCAGGCCTGGAGTTTCATCATTCATTAACTGCAGGCCTGGAGTATCATCATTCACTCACTACAGGCCTGGAGTTTAAGCATTCACACACTACAGGCCTGGAGTTTCGCCATTCACTCAATACAGGACTGGAGTTTCAGCCATTCACTCACTACAGGCCTGGAAGTTCAGCCATTCACATACCACAGGCCTGGAGTTTCATCATTCACTTAGTACAGGCCTGGAGATTCATCATTAACTCACTACAGGCCTGGAGTTTCATCATGCACTCCCTACAGGCCTGGAGTTTCATGCTTCACTCACTACAGGCCTGGAGTTTCATCATTCATTCACTTCAGGCCTGGAGTTTCAGCCATTCACTCTCTACAGGCCTGGAGTTTCATCAGTCACTCAATTCAGGCCTGGAGTTTCAACATTCACTCACTACAGGCCTGGAGTTTCATAATTCACTCACTACAGGCCTGGAGTTTCAGCCATTAACTCAATACAGGTCTGGAGTTTCATCATTCACACACTTCAGGCCTGGAGTTTCATCATTCACTCACTACATGTCTGGAGTTTCATGATTCTCAAACAAATGGCCTGGAGTTTCATCATTAACTCGCTACAGGCCTGGAGTTTCATCATTCACTCACTACAGACCTGGAGTTTCATCATTCTCTCAAAACAGGCTTGGAGTTTCATCATTCACTCACTACAGGCCTGGAGTTTCATCATTAACTTACTACAATCCTGGGGTTTCATCATTCACTGATTACAGGCCTGGTGTTTCAGCCATTCGCTCACTACAAGCCTGGAGTTTCATCATTCACTCACTACAGGCCTGGAGTTTCATCATTCACGTACTACAGGCCTGGAGTTTCATCATTCACTCACTACAGGTCTGGAGTTTCATCATTCAATTACTACAGGCCTGGAGGTCAATCATTCACTCACTACAGACCTGGAGTTTCATCATTCACTCACTACAGTCCTGGAGTTTCATCATTCACTCACTCCAGGCCTGGAGTTTCATCATTCACTTACTACAGGCCTGGAGTTTCATCATTCACTCACTACAGGCCTGGAGTTTCATCATTCACTTACTACAAGCCTGGAGTTTCATCATTCACACACTACAGGCCTGGAGTTTCATCATTCAATTTCTACAGGCCCAGAGGTGAATCATTCACTCACTACTGGCCTGGAGTTTCATCATTCACACACTACAGGCCTGGAGATACAGCATTCACACACTACAGGGCAGGAGTTTCATCCATTCACTCACTACAGGCCTGGAGTTACATCATTCACAGACGACAGGGATGGAGTTTCATCATTCACACAATACAGGCCTGGAGTTTCATCATTCACACACTACAGGCCTGGAGTTTCATCATTCACACACTACAGGCCTGGAGTTTCATCAATCACTCAATACAGGCCTGGGGTTTCATCATTCGCTCACTACAGGCCGTGGGTTTGAGGCATTTACTCACTACAGGCCAGTAGTTTCATCATTCACACACTACAGGCCTGGGGTTTGAGCCATTTACTCACTACAGGCCTGTAGTTTCATCATTCACACACTACAGGCCTGGAGTTTCATCATTCACTTACTACAGGCCTGGAATTTCATCATTCACTCACTACAGGCCTGGAGTTTCATCATTCATTCACTACAGGCCTGGAGTTTCAGCCATTCACTCACTACAGGGCTGGAGTTTCATCATTCACACACTACAGGCCTGGAGATCCATCATTCACACACCAAAGGCCTGGAGTGTAATTCCTCACACACCACAGGCCTGGAGTTTCATCATTCACTTACTACAGGCCTGGAGTTTCATCATTCACTCACTACAGGCTTGGAGTTTCATCGTTCACTCACTACAGGCCTGGATTTTCATCATTCACACACTACAGGCTTGGAGTTTCAGCCATTCACTCAGTACAGGCATCGAGTTAACTCATTCACACACTTCAGGCCTGGAGTTTCATCATTCACTCACTGCAGGCCAGGAGTATCATCATTCACTCACTAGAGGCCTGGAGTTTCAGCATTCACACACTAGAGGCCTGGAGTTTCATCATTCACACACTACAGGCCTGGAAGTTCAGCCAATCACACACTACAGGCCTGGAGTTTCACCATTCACTCACTACAGGCCTGGAGTTTCATCATTCACTCACTTCATGCCTGGAGTTTCATCATTCACTCACTACAGGCCTGGAAATTCATCATTCACTCACTACAGGCCTGGAGTTTCATCATTCACTCACTACAGGCCTGGAGTTTCATCATTAAGTCACTACAGGCCTGGAGTTTCAGCCATTCACTCACTACCAGCCTGGAGTTTCATCATTCACTCACTACAGGCCTGGAGTTTCATCATGCACTCACTACAGGCCTGGAGCTTCAGCCATTCGCTCAGTACAGGTCTCGAGTTTCCTCATTCATACACTTCAGGCCTGGAGTTTCATCATTCACTAACTGCTGGCCTGGAGTATCATCATTCACTCACTACAGGCCTGGAGTTTAAGCATTCACACACTACAGGCCTGGAATTTCGCCATTCACTCAATACAGGACTGGAGTTTCAGCCATTCACTCACTACAGGCCTGGAGTTTCATCATTCAGTCACTACAGGCCTGGAAGTTCAGGCATTCACACACTACAGGCCTGGAGTTTCATCATTCACTTACTACAGGACTGGAGATTCTTCATTAACTCACTACAGGCCTGGAGATTCATCATGCATTCCCTAGAGGCCTGGAGTGTCATCATTCACTCACTACAGGCCTGGAGTTTCATCATTCATTCACTACAGGCCTGGGGTTTCAGCCATTCACTCACTACAGGCCTGGAGTTTCATCATTCACTCAATTCAGGCCTGGAATTTCAACATTCACTCACTACAGGCCTGGAGTTTCATAATTCACTCACTACAGGCCTGGAGTTCATCATTAACTCAATACAGGCCTGGAGTTTCATCATTCACACACTTCAGGCCTGGAGTTTCATCATTAACTCACTACAGGCCTGGAGTTTCATCATTCACTCACTACAGACCTGGAGTTTCATCATTCACTCAAAACAGGCCTGGAGTTTCATCATTCACTCACTACAGGCCTGGAGTTTCATCATTAACTTACTACAATCCTGGGGTTTCATCATTCACTGACTACAGGCCTGGTGTTTCAGCCATTCGCTCACTACAAGCCTGGAGTTTCATCATTCACTCACTACAGGCCTGGAGTTTCATCATTCACGTACTCCAGGGCTGCAGTTTCATCATTCACACACTACAGGTCTGGAGTTTCATCATTCAATTACTACAGGCCTGGAGTATCATCATTCACTCTCTAGAGGCCTGGAGTTTCAGCCATTCACTAAGTACAGGCCACGAGTTTCCTCATTCACACACTACAGGCCTGGAGTTTCAGCATTCACACACTACAGGCCTGGAGTTTCATCATTCACTAACTACAGGCCTGTAAGTTCAGCCATTCACACACTACAGGCCTGGAGTTTGATCATTCAATCACTGCAGACCTGGAAGTTCAGCCACTCACACATTAAAGGCCTGGAGTTTCATCATTCACTCACTACAGGCCTGGAGTTTCATCATTCATTCCCTACAGGCATGGATTTTCATCATTCACTCACTACAGGCCTCGAGTTTCAACATTCACTCACTACAGACCTGGAGTTTCATCATTAAATCACTACAGGCCTGGAATTTCAGCCATTCACTCACTACAGGCCTGGAGTTTCATCATTCACTCACTGCAGGCCTGGAGTTTCATCATTCACTCAATACAAGCCTGGAGTTTCATCATTCACTCACTACAGTCCTGGAGTTTCATCATTCACTCACTCCAGGCCTGGAGTTTCATCATTCACTTACTACAGGCCTGGAGTTTCATCATTCACTCACTACAGGCCTGGAGTTTCATCATTCACTTACTACAAGCCTGGAGTTTCATCATTCACACACTACAGGCCTGGAGTTTCATCATTCAATTTCTACAGGCCCAGAGGTGAATCATTCACTCACTACTGGCCTGGAGTTTCATCATTCACACACTACAGGCCTGGAGATACAGCATTCACACACTACAGGCCTGGAGTTTCATCATTCACTAACTACAGGCCTGGAAGTTCAGCCATTCACACACTACAGGCCTGGAGTTTCATCATTCACTCACTACAGGCCTGGAGTTTGATCATTCAATCACTGCAGACCTGGAAGTTCAGCCACTCACACATTAAAGGCCTGGAGTTTCATCATTCACTCACTACAGGCCTGGAGTTTCATCATTCATTCCCTACAGGCATGGATTTTCATCATTCACTCACTACAGGCCTGGAGTTTCAACATTCACTCACTACAGACCTGGAGTTTCATCATTAACTCACTACAGGCCTGTAATTTCATCATTCACACACTACAGGCCTGGGGTTTGAGCCATTTATTCACTACAGGCCTGTAGTTACATCATTCACACACTACAGGCCTGGTGTTTCATCATTCACATACTACAGGCCTGGAGTTTCATCATTCACTTACTACAGGCCTGGAGTTTCATCATTCACTCACTACAGGCCTTGAGTTTCTTCATTCAATTACTACAGGCCTGGAGTGTAATTCTTCACACGCCACAGGTCTGGAGTTTCATCATTCACTTACTACAGGCCTGGAGTTTCATCATTCACTCACTACAGGCTTGGAGTTTCATCGTTCACTCTCTACTGGCCTCGAGTTTAATCATTCACACACTACAGGCCTGGAGTTTCAGCCTTTCACTCAGTACAGGCCTCGAGTTTCCTCATTCACACACTTCAGGCCTGGAGTTTCATCATTCACTCAATACAAGCCTGGAGTTTCATCATTCACTCACTACAGTCCTGGAGTTTCATCATTCACTCACTCCAGGCCTGGAGTTTCATCATTCACTTACTACAGGCCTGGAGTTTCATCATTCACTCACTACAGGCCTGGAGTTTCATCATTCACTTACTACAAGCCTGGAGTTTCATCATTCACACACTACAGGCCTGGAGTTTCATCATTCAATTTCTACAGGCCCAGAGGTGAATCATTCACTCACTACTGGCCTGGAGTTTCATCATTCACACACTACAGGCCTGGAGATACAGCATTCACACACTACAGGGCAGGAGTTTCATCCATTCACTCACTACAGGCCTGGAGTTACATCATTCACAGACGACAGGGATGGAGTTTCATCATTCACACAATACAGGCCTGGAGTTTCATCATTCACACACTACAGGCCTGGAGTTTCATCATTCACACACTACAGGCCTGGAGTTTCATCAATCACTCAATACAGGCCTGGGGTTTCATCATTCGCTCACTACAGGCCGTGGGTTTGAGGCATTTACTCACTACAGGCCAGTAGTTTCATCATTCACACACTACAGGCCTGGGGTTTGAGCCATTTACTCACTACAGGCCTGTAGTTTCATCATTCACACACTACAGGCCTGGAGTTTCATCATTCACTTACTACAGGCCTGGAATTTCATCATTCACTCACTACAGGCCTGGAGTTTCATCATTCATTCACTACAGGCCTGGAGTTTCAGCCATTCACTCACTACAGGGCTGGAGTTTCATCATTCACACACTACAGGCCTGGAGATCCATCATTCACACACCAAAGGCCTGGAGTGTAATTCCTCACACACCACAGGCCTGGAGTTTCATCATTCACTTACTACAGGCCTGGAGTTTCATCATTCACTCACTACAGGCTTGGAGTTTCATCGTTCACTCACTACAGGCCTGGATTTTCATCATTCACACACTACAGGCTTGGAGTTTCAGCCATTCACTCAGTACAGGCATCGAGTTAACTCATTCACACACTTCAGGCCTGGAGTTTCATCATTCACTCACTGCAGGCCAGGAGTATCATCATTCACTCACTAGAGGCCTGGAGTTTCAGCATTCACACACTAGAGGCCTGGAGTTTCATCATTCACACACTACAGGCCTGGAAGTTCAGCCAATCACACACTACAGGCCTGGAGTTTCACCATTCACTCACTACAGGCCTGGAGTTTCATCATTCACTCACTTCATGCCTGGAGTTTCATCATTCACTCACTACAGGCCTGGAAATTCATCATTCACTCACTACAGGCCTGGAGTTTCATCATTCACTCACTACAGGCCTGGAGTTTCATCATTAAGTCACTACAGGCCTGGAGTTTCAGCCATTCACTCACTACCAGCCTGGAGTTTCATCATTCACTCACTACAGGCCTGGAGTTTCATCATGCACTCACTACAGGCCTGGAGCTTCAGCCATTCGCTCAGTACAGGTCTCGAGTTTCCTCATTCATACACTTCAGGCCTGGAGTTTCATCATTCACTAACTGCTGGCCTGGAGTATCATCATTCACTCACTACAGGCCTGGAGTTTAAGCATTCACACACTACAGGCCTGGAATTTCACCATTCACTCAATACAGGACTGGAGTTTCAGCCATTCACTCACTACAGGCCTGGAGTTTCATCATTCAGTCACTACAGGCCTGGAAGTTCAGGCATTCACACACTACAGGCCTGGAGTTTCATCATTCACTTACTACAGGACTGGAGATTCTTCATTAACTCACTACAGGCCTGGAGTTTCATCATTCACTCACTACAGGCCTGGAGTTTCATCATTCACTTACTACAAGCCTGGAGTTTCATCATTCACACACTACAGGCCTGGAGTTTCATCATTCAATTTCTACAGGCCCAGAGGTGAATCATTCACTCACTACTGGCCTGGAGTTTCATCATTCACACACTACAGGCCTGGAGATACAGCATTCACACACTACAGGCCTGGAGTTTCATCATTCACTAACTACAGGCCTGGAAGTTCAGCCATTCACACACTACAGGCCTGGAGTTTCATCATTCACTCACTACAGGCCTGGAGTTTGATCATTCAATCACTGCAGACCTGGAAGTTCAGCCACTCACACATTAAAGGCCTGGAGTTTCATCATTCACTCACTACAGGCCTGGAGTTTCATCATTCATTCCCTACAGGCATGGATTTTCATCATTCACTCACTACAGGCCTGGAGTTTCAACATTCACTCACTACAGACCTGGAGTTTCATCATTAACTCACTACAGGCCTGTAATTTCATCATTCACACACTACAGGCCTGGGGTTTGAGCCATTTATTCACTACAGGCCTGTAGTTACATCATTCACACACTACAGGCCTGGTGTTTCATCATTCACATACTACAGGCCTGGAGTTTCATCATTCACTTACTACAGGCCTGGAGTTTCATCATTCACTCACTACAGGCCTTGAGTTTCTTCATTCAATTACTACAGGCCTGGAGTGTAATTCTTCACACGCCACAGGTCTGGAGTTTCATCATTCACTTACTACAGGCCTGGAGTTTCATCATTCACTCACTACAGGCTTGGAGTTTCATCGTTCACTCTCTACTGGCCTCGAGTTTAATCATTCACACACTACAGGCCTGGAGTTTCAGCCTTTCACTCAGTACAGGCCTCGAGTTTCCTCATTCACACACTTCAGGCCTGGAGTTTCATCATTCACTCAATACAAGCCTGGAGTTTCATCATTCACTCACTACAGTCCTGGAGTTTCATCATTCACTCACTCCAGGCCTGGAGTTTCATCATTCACTTACTACAGGCCTGGAGTTTCATCATTCACTCACTACAGGCCTGGAGTTTCATCATTCACTTACTACAAGCCTGGAGTTTCATCATTCACACACTACAGGCCTGGAGTTTCATCATTCAATTTCTACAGGCCCAGAGGTGAATCATTCACTCACTACTGGCCTGGAGTTTCATCATTCACACACTACAGGCCTGGAGATACAGCATTCACACACTACAGGGCAGGAGTTTCATCCATTCACTCACTACAGGCCTGGAGTTACATCATTCACAGACGACAGGGATGGAGTTTCATCATTCACACAATACAGGCCTGGAGTTTCATCATTCACACACTACAGGCCTGGAGTTTCATCATTCACACACTACAGGCCTGGAGTTTCATCAATCACTCAATACAGGCCTGGGGTTTCATCATTCGCTCACTACAGGCCGTGGGTTTGAGGCATTTACTCACTACAGGCCAGTAGTTTCATCATTCACACACTACAGGCCTGGGGTTTGAGCCATTTACTCACTACAGGCCTGTAGTTTCATCATTCACACACTACAGGCCTGGAGTTTCATCATTCACTTACTACAGGCCTGGAATTTCATCATTCACTCACTACAGGCCTGGAGTTTCATCATTCATTCACTACAGGCCTGGAGTTTCAGCCATTCACTCACTACAGGGCTGGAGTTTCATCATTCACACACTACAGGCCTGGAGATCCATCATTCACACACCAAAGGCCTGGAGTGTAATTCCTCACACACCACAGGCCTGGAGTTTCATCATTCACTTACTACAGGCCTGGAGTTTCATCATTCACTCACTACAGGCTTGGAGTTTCATCGTTCACTCACTACAGGCCTGGATTTTCATCATTCACACACTACAGGCTTGGAGTTTCAGCCATTCACTCAGTACAGGCATCGAGTTAACTCATTCACACACTTCAGGCCTGGAGTTTCATCATTCACTCACTGCAGGCCAGGAGTATCATCATTCACTCACTAGAGGCCTGGAGTTTCAGCATTCACACACTAGAGGCCTGGAGTTTCATCATTCACACACTACAGGCCTGGAAGTTCAGCCAATCACACACTACAGGCCTGGAGTTTCACCATTCACTCACTACAGGCCTGGAGTTTCATCATTCACTCACTTCATGCCTGGAGTTTCATCATTCACTCACTACAGGCCTGGAAATTCATCATTCACTCACTACAGGCCTGGAGTTTCATCATTCACTCACTACAGGCCTGGAGTTTCATCATTAAGTCACTACAGGCCTGGAGTTTCAGCCATTCACTCACTACCAGCCTGGAGTTTCATCATTCACTCACTACAGGCCTGGAGTTTCATCATGCACTCACTACAGGCCTGGAGCTTCAGCCATTCGCTCAGTACAGGTCTCGAGTTTCCTCATTCATACACTTCAGGCCTGGAGTTTCATCATTCACTAACTGCTGGCCTGGAGTATCATCATTCACTCACTACAGGCCTGGAGTTTAAGCATTCACACACTACAGGCCTGGAATTTCGCCATTCACTCAATACAGGACTGGAGTTTCAGCCATTCACTCACTACAGGCCTGGAGTTTCATCATTCAGTCACTACAGGCCTGGAAGTTCAGGCATTCACACACTACAGGCCTGGAGTTTCATCATTCACTTACTACAGGACTGGAGATTCTTCATTAACTCACTACAGGCCTGGAGATTCATCATGCATTCCCTAGAGGCCTGGAGTGTCATCATTCACTCACTACAGGCCTGGAGTTTCATCATTCATTCACTACAGGCCTGGGGTTTCAGCCATTCACTCACTACAGGCCTGGAGTTTCATCATTCACTCAATTCAGGCCTGGAGTTTCAACATTCACTCACTACAGGCCTGGAGTTTCATAATTCACTCACTACAGGCCTGGAGTTCATCATTAACTCAATACAGGCCTGGAGTTTCATCATTCACACACTTCAGGCCTGGAGTTACATCATTCACTCACTACAGGCCTGGAGTTTCATCATTCTCAAACAAATGGCCTGGAGTTTCATCATTAACTCACTACAGGCCTGGAGTTTCATCATTCACTCACTACAGACCTGGAGTTTCATCATTCACTCAAAACAGGCCTGGAGTTTCATCATTCACTCACTACAGGCCTGGAGTTTCATCATTAACTTACTACAATCCTGGGGTTTCATCATTCACTGACTACAGGCCTGGTGTTTCAGCCATTCGCTCACTACAAGCCTGGAGTTTCATCATTCACTCACTACAGGCCTGGAGTTTCATCATTCACGTACTCCAGGGCTGCAGTTTCATCATTCACACACTACAGGTCTGGAGTTTCATCATTCAATTACTACAGGCCTGGAGTATCATCATTCACTCTCTAGAGGCCTGGAGTTTCAGCCATTCACTAAGTACAGGCCACGAGTTTCCTCATTCACACACTACAGGCCTGGAGTTTCAGCATTCACACACTACAGGCCTGGAGTTTCATCATTCACTAACTACAGGCCTGTAAGTTCAGCCATTCACACACTACAGGCCTGGAGTTTCAGCATTCATTCCCTACAGGCATGGATTTTCATCATTCACTCACGGCAAGCCTGGAGTTTCATCATTCACACACTAAAGGCCTGGATCTTCATCATTCACTCATTACAGACCTGGAGTTTTATCATTCACTCACTACTGGCCCGTTGTTTCATCATTCAGTCACTACAGACCTGGAGATTCATCATTCACTCACTACAGACCTGGAGTTTTATCATTCACTCAAAACTGGCCTGGAGTTTCATCATTAACTTACTACAATCCTGGGGTTTCATCATTCACTGACTACAGGCCTGGTGTTTCAGACATTCACTGACTACAAGCCTGGAGTTTCATCATTCACTCACTACAGGACTGGAATTTCATCATTCACTCACTCCAGGCCTGGAGTTTCATCATTCACTTACTACAGGCCTGGAGTTTCATCATTCACTCACTACAGGCCTGGAGTTTCATCATTCACTTACTAAAGGCCTGGAGTTTCATCATTCACACACTACAGGCTTGGAATTTCATCATTCAATTTCTACAGGCCTGGAGCTGAATCATTCACTGACTACAGGCCTGGAGTTTCATCATTCACACACTACAGGCCTGGAGATTCATCATTCACACACTACAGGCCTGGAGAGTCATCCATTCACTCACTGCAGGCTTGCAGTTACATCATTCACACACTACAGGGATGGAGTATCATCATTCACACAATACAAGCCTGGAGTTTCATCATTCACACACTACAGGCCTGGAGTTTCATCATTCGCACACTACAGGCCTGGAGTTTCATCAATCACTCACTACAGGCCTTGGTTTTCATCATTCACTCACTACAGGCCTGGGCTTTGAGCCATTTACTCACTACAGGCCTGTAATTTCATCATTCACACACTACAGGCCTGGTGTTTCATCATTCACTTACTACAGGCCTGGAGTTTCATCATTCACTTACTACAGGCCTGGAGTTTCATCATTCACTCACTACAGGCCTTGAGTTTCTTCATTCAATTACTACAGGCCTGGAGTGTAATTCTTCACACGCCACAGGCCTGGAGTTTCATCATTCACTTACTACAGGCCTGGAGTTTCATCATTCACTCACTACAGGCTTGGAGTTTCATCGTTCACTCTCTACTGGCCTCGAGTTTAATCATTCACACACTACAGGCCTGGAGTTTCAGCCTTTCACTCAGTACAGGCCTCGAGTTTCCTCATTCACACACTTCAGGCCTGGAGTTTCATCATTCACTCAATACAAGCCTGGAGTTTCATCATTCACTCACTACAGTCCTGGAGTTTCATCATTCACTCACTCCAGGCCTGGAGTTTCATCATTCACTTACTACAGGCCTGGAGTTTCATCATTCACTCACTACAGGCCTGGAGTTTCATCATTCACTTACTACAAGCCTGGAGTTTCATCATTCACACACTACAGGCCTGGAGTTTCATCATTCAATTTCTACAGGCCCAGAGGTGAATCATTCACTCACTGCTGGCCTGGAGTTTCATCATTCACACACTACAGGCCTGGAGATACAGCATTCACACACTACAGGCCTGGAGTTTCATCATTCACTAACTACAGGCCTGGAAGTTCAGCCATTCACACACTACAGGCCTGGAGTTTCATCATTCACTCACTACAGGCCTGGAGTTTGATCATTCAATCACTGCAGACCTGGAAGTTCAGCCACTCACACATTAAAGGCCTGGAGTTTCATCATTCACTCACTACAGGCCTGGAGTTTCATCATTCATTCCCTACAGGCATGGATTTTCATCATTCACTCACTACAGGCCTGGAGTTTCAACATTCACTCACTACAGACCTGGAGTTTCATCATTAACTCACTACAGGCCTGTAATTTCATCATTCACACACTACAGGCCTGGGGTTTGAGCCATTTATTCATTAAAGGCCTGGAGTTACATCATTCACACACTACAGGCCTGGTGTTTCATCATTCACATACTACAGGCCTGGAGTTTCATCATTCACTTACTACAGGCCTGGAGTTTCATCATTCACTCACTACAGGCCTTGAGTTTCTTCATTCAATTACTACAGGCCTGGAGTGTAATTCTTCACACGCCACAGGTCTGGAGTTTCATCATTCACTTACTACAGGCCTGGAGTTTCATCATTCACTCACTACAGGCTTGGAGTTTCATCGTTCACTCTCTACTGGCCTCGAGTTTAATCATTCACACACTACAGGCCTGGAGTTTCAGCCTTTCACTCAGTACAGGCCTCGAGTTTCCTCATTCACACACTTCAGGCCTGGAGTTTCATCATTCACTCAATACAAGCCTGGAGTTTCATCATTCACTCACTACAGTCCTGGAGTTTCATCATTCACTCACTCCAGGCCTGGAGTTTCATCATTCACTTACTACAGGCCTGGAGTTTCATCATTCACTCACTACAGGCCTGGAGTTTCATCATTCACTTACTACAAGCCTGGAGTTTCATCATTCACACACTACAGGCCTGGAGTTTCATCATTCAATTTCTACAGGCCCAGAGGTGAATCATTCACTCACTACTGGCCTGGAGTTTCATCATTCACACACTACAGGCCTGGAGATACAGCATTCACACACTACAGGGCAGGAGTTTCATCCATTCACTCACTACAGGCCTGGAGTTACATCATTCACAGACGACAGGGATGGAGTTTCATCATTCACACAATACAGGCCTGGAGTTTCATCATTCACACACTACAGGCCTGGAGTTTCATCATTCACACACTACAGGCCTGGAGTTTCATCAATCACTCAATACAGGCCTGGGGTTTCATCATTCGCTCACTACAGGCCGTGGGTTTGAGGCATTTACTCACTACAGGCCAGTAGTTTCATCATTCACACACTACAGGCCTGGGGTTTGAGCCATTTACTCACTACAGGCCTGTAGTTTCATCATTCACACACTACAGGCCTGGAGTTTCATCATTCACTTACTACAGGCCTGGAATTTCATCATTCACTCACTACAGGCCTGGAGTTTCATCATTCATTCACTACAGGCCTGGAGTTTCAGCCATTCACTCACTACAGGGCTGGAGTTTCATCATTCACACACTACAGGCCTGGAGATCCATCATTCACACACCAAAGGCCTGGAGTGTAATTCCTCACACACCACAGGCCTGGAGTTTCATCATTCACTTACTACAGGCCTGGAGTTTCATCATTCACTCACTACAGGCTTGGAGTTTCATCGTTCACTCACTACAGGCCTGGATTTTCATCATTCACACACTACAGGCTTGGAGTTTCAGCCATTCACTCAGTACAGGCATCGAGTTAACTCATTCACACACTTCAGGCCTGGAGTTTCATCATTCACTCACTGCAGGCCAGGAGTATCATCATTCACTCACTAGAGGCCTGGAGTTTCAGCATTCACACACTAGAGGCCTGGAGTTTCATCATTCACACACTACAGGCCTGGAAGTTCAGCCAATCACACACTACAGGCCTGGAGTTTCACCATTCACTCACTACAGGCCTGGAGTTTCATCATTCACTCACTTCATGCCTGGAGTTTCATCATTCACTCACTACAGGCCTGGAAATTCATCATTCACTCACTACAGGCCTGGAGTTTCATCATTCACTCACTACAGGCCTGGAGTTTCATCATTAAGTCACTACAGGCCTGGAGTTTCAGCCATTCACTCACTACCAGCCTGGAGTTTCATCATTCACTCACTACAGGCCTGGAGTTTCATCATGCACTCACTACAGGCCTGGAGCTTCAGCCATTCGCTCAGTACAGGTCTCGAGTTTCCTCATTCATACACTTCAGGCCTGGAGTTTCATCATTCACTAACTGCTGGCCTGGAGTATCATCATTCACTCACTACAGGCCTGGAGTTTAAGCATTCACACACTACAGGCCTGGAATTTCGCCATTCACTCAATACAGGACTGGAGTTTCAGCCATTCACTCACTACAGGCCTGGAGTTTCATCATTCAGTCACTACAGGCCTGGAAGTTCAGGCATTCACACACTACAGGCCTGGAGTTTCATCATTCACTTACTACAGGACTGGAGATTCTTCATTAACTCACTACAGGCCTGGAGATTCATCATGCATTCCCTAGAGGCCTGGAGTGTCATCATTCACTCACTACAGGCCTGGAGTTTCATCATTCATTCACTACAGGCCTGGGGTTTCAGCCATTCACTCACTACAGGCCTGGAGTTTCATCATTCACTCAATTCAGGCCTGGAGTTTCAACATTCACTCACTACAGGCCTGGAGTTTCATAATTCACTCACTACAGGCCTGGAGTTCATCATTAACTCAATACAGGCCTGGAGTTTCATCATTCACACACTTCAGGCCTGGAGTTACATCATTCACTCACTACAGGCCTGGAGTTTCATCATTCTCAAACAAATGGCCTGGAGTTTCATCATTAACTCACTACAGGCCTGGAGTTTCATCATTCACTCACTACAGACCTGGAGTTTCATCATTCACTCAAAACAGGCCTGGAGTTTCATCATTCACTCACTACAGGCCTGGAGTTTCATCATTAACTTACTACAATCCTGGGGTTTCATCATTCACTGACTACAGGCCTGGTGTTTCAGCCATTCGCTCACTACAAGCCTGGAGTTTCATCATTCACTCACTACAGGCCTGGAGTTTCATCATTCACGTACTCCAGGGCTGCAGTTTCATCATTCACACACTACAGGTCTGGAGTTTCATCATTCAATTACTACAGGCCTGGAGTATCATCATTCACTCTCTAGAGGCCTGGAGTTTCAGCCATTCACTAAGTACAGGCCACGAGTTTCCTCATTCACACACTACAGGCCTGGAGTTTCAGCATTCACACACTACAGGCCTGGAGTTTCATCATTCACTAACTACAGGCCTGTAAGTTCAGCCATTCACACACTACAGGCCTGGAGTTTCATCATTCACTCACTACAGGCCTGGAGTTTGATCATTCAATCACTGCAGACCTGGAAGTTCAGCCACTCACACATTAAAGGCCTGAAGTTTCATCATTCACTCACTACTGGCCCGTTGTTTCATCATTCAGTCACTACAGACCTGGAGATTCATCATTCACTCACTACAGGCCTGGAGTTTGATCATTCAATCACTGCAGACCTGGAAGTTCAGCCACTCACACATTAAAGGCCTGGAGTTTCATCATTCACTCACTACAGGCCTGGAGTTTCATCATTCATTCCCTACAGGCATGGATTTTCATCATTCACTCACTACAGGCCTGGAGTTTCAACATTCACTCACTACAGACCTGGAGTTTCATCATTAACTCACTACAGGCCTGGAATTTCAGCCATTTACTCACTACAGGCCTGGAGTTTCATCATTCACTCACTGCAGGCCTGGAGTTTCATCATTCACACACTAAAGGCCTGGATCTTCATCATTCACTCATTACAGGCCTGGAGTTTCATCATTCTCTCACTACTGGCCCGTTGTTTCATCATTCAGTCACTACAGACCTGGAGATTCATCATTCACTCACTACAGACCTGGAGTTTTATCATTCACTCAAAACTGGCCTGGAGTTTCATCATTAACTTACTACAATCCTGGGGTTTCATCATTCACTGACTACAGGCCTGGTGTTTCAGACATTCACTGACTACAAGCCTGGAGTTTCATCATTCACTCACTACAGGACTGGAATTTCATCATTCACTCACTCCAGGCCTGGAGTTTCATCATTCACTTACTACAGGCCTGGAGTTTCATCATTCACTCACTACAGGCCTGGAGTTTCATCATTCACTTACTAAAGGCCTGGAGTTTCATCATTCACACACTACAGGCTTGGAATTTCATCATTCAATTTCTACAGGCCTGGAGCTGAATCATTCACTGACTACAGGCCTGGAGTTTCATCATTCACACACTACAGGCCTGGAGATTCATCATTCACACACTACAGGCCTGGAGAGTCATCCATTCACTCACTGCAGGCTTGCAGTTACATCATTCACACACTACAGGGATGGAGTATCATCATTCACACAATACAAGCCTGGAGTTTCATCATTCACACACTACAGGCCTGGAGTTTCATCATTCGCACACTACAGGCCTGGAGTTTCATCAATCACTCACTACAGGCCTTGGTTTTCATCATTCACTCACTACAGGCCTGGGCTTTGAGCCATTTACTCACTACAGGCCTGTAATTTCATCATTCACACACTACAGGCCTGGTGTTTCATCATTCACTTACTACAGGCCTGGAGTTTCATCATTCACTTACTACAGGCCTGGAGTTTCATCATTCACTCACTACAGGCCTTGAGTTTCCTCATTCACACACTTCAGGCCTGGAGTTTCATCATTCACTCAATACAAGCCTGGAGTTTCATCATTCACTCACTACAGTCCTGGAGTTTCATCATTCACTCACCCCAGGCCTGGAGTTTCATCATTCACTTACTACAGGCCTGGAGTTTCATCATTCACTCACTACAGGCTTGGAGTTTCATCGTTCACTCTCTACTGGCCTCGAGTTTAATCATTCACACACTACAGGCCTGGAGTTTCAGCCTTTCACTCAGTACAGGCCTCGAGTTTCCTCATTCACACACTTCAGGCCTGGAGTTTCATCATTCACTCAATACAAGCCTGGAGTTTCATCATTCACTCACTACAGTCCTGGAGTTTCATCATTCACTCACTCCAGGCCTGGAGTTTCATCATTCACTTACTACAGGCCTGGAGTTTCATCATTCACTCACTACAGGCCTGGAGTTTCATCATTCACTTACTACAAGCCTGGAGTTTCATCATTCACACACTACAGGCCTGGAGTTTCATCATTCAATTTCTACAGGCCCAGAGGTGAATCATTCACTCACTACTGGCCTGGAGTTTCATCATTCACACACTACAGGCCTGGAGATACAGCATTCACACACTACAGGCCTGGAGTTTCATCATTCACTAACTACAGGCCTGGAAGTTCAGCCATTCACACACTACAGGCCTGGAGTTTCATCATTCACTCACTACAGGCCTGGAGTTTGATCATTCAATCACTGCAGACCTGGAAGTTCAGCCACTCACACATTAAAGGCCTGGAGTTTCATCATTCACTCACTACAGGCCTGGAGTTTCATCATTCATTCCCTACAGGCATGGATTTTCATCATTCACTCACTACAGGCCTGGAGTTTCAACATTCACTCACTACAGACCTGGAGTTTCATCATTAAGTCACTACAGGCCTGTAATTTCATCATTCACACACTACAGGCCTGGGGTTTGAGCCATTTACTCAATACAGGCCTGTAGTTACATCATTCACACACTTCAGGCCTGGAGTTTCATCATTCACTCACTACAGGCCTGGAGTTTCATCATTCTCAAACAAATGGCCTGGAGTTTCATCATTAACTCACTACAGGCCTGGAGTTTCATCATTCACTCACTACAGACCTGGAGTTTCATCATTCACTCAAAACCGGCCTAGAGTTTCATCATTCACTCACTACAGGCATGGAGATTCATCATTAACTTACTACAATCCTGGAGTTTCATCATTCACTGACTACAGGCCTGTTGTTTCAGCCATTCGCTCACTACAAGCCTGGAGTTTCATCATTCACTCACTACAGGCCTGGAGTTTCATCATTCACGTACTCCAGGCCTGGAGTTTCATCATTCACACACTACAGGTCTGGAGTTTCATCATTCAATTACTACAGGCCTGGAGGTGAAACAGTCACTCACTAGAGGCCTGGAGTTTCATCATTCACACACTACAGTCCTGGAGATTCATCATTCACACACTACAGGCCTGGAGTTTCATCCATTCACTCACTACAGGCCTGTTGTTACGTCATTCACAGACTACAGGGATGGAGTTTCATCATTCACACAATACAGGCGTGGAGTTTCATCATTCACACACTACAGGCCTGTAGTTTCATCATTCACTTACTACAGGCCTGGAGTTTCATCATTCACTCATTACAGGTCTGGAGTTTCATCATTCACTTACTACAGGCCTGGAGTTTCATCATTCACTTACTACAGGCCTGGAGTGTAATTCGTCACACACCACAGGCCTGGAGTTTCATCATTCACTCACTACAGGCCTGGAGTTTCTTCATTCACTTACTACAGGCCTGGAGTTTCATCATTCAATCAGTACTGGCTTAGACTTTCATCGTTCACACACTACTGGCCTGGAGTTTCATCATTCACACACTACAGGCCTGGAGCTACAGCCATTCACTCAGTACAGGTCTCGAGATTCCTCATTCATTCACTTCAGGCCTGGAGTTTCATCATTCACTAACTGCAGGCCTGGAGTATCATCATTCACTCACTACAGGCCTGGAGTTTAAGCATTCACACACTGCAGGCCTGGAGTTTCGCCATTCACTCAATACAGGCCTGGATTTTCATCATTCAGTCACTACAGGCCTGGAAGTTCAGCCATTCACACACTACAGGCCTGGAGTTTCATCATTCACTTACTACAGGCCTGGAGATTCATCATTAACTCACTACAGGCCTGGAGTTTCATCATTCACTCACTACAGGCCTGGAGTTTCATCATTCACACACTACAGTCCTGGAGATTCATCATTCACACACTACAGGCCTGGAGTTTCATCCATTCACTCACTACAGGCCTGTTGTTACGTCATTCACAGACTACAGGGATGGAGTTTCATCATTCACACAATACAGGCGTGGAGTTTCATCATTCACACACTACAGGCCTGTAGTTTCATCATTCACTTACTACAGGCCTGGAGTTTCATCATTCACTCATTACAGGTCTGGAGTTTCATCATTCACTTACTACAGGCCTGGAGTTTCTTCATTCACTTACTACAGGCCTGGAGTGTAATTCGTCACACACCACAGGCCTGGAGTTTCTTCATTCACTTACTACAGGCCTGGAGTTTCATCATTCAATCAGTACAGGCTTGGAGTTTCATCGTTCACTCACTACAGGCCTGGAGTTTCATCATTCACACACTACAGGCCTGGAGTTTCAGCCATTCACTCAGAACAGGCCTCGAGTTTGCTCATTCACACACTTCAGTCCTGGAGTTTCATCATTCACTCACTGCAGGCCTGGAGTATCATCATTCACTTACTAGAGGCCTGGAGTTTCAGCATTCACACACTACAGGCCTGGAGTTTCATCATTCACTCAATACAGGCCTGGAGCTTCAGCCATTCACTCACTACAGAGCTGGAGTTTCATCATTCACTCACTACAGGCCTGGAGTTTCTTCATTCACTTACCAGAGGCCTGGAGTTTCATCATTCAATCAGTACTGGCTTAGACTTTCATCGTTCACACACTACTGGCCTGGAGTTTCATCATTCACACACTACAGGCCTGGAGCTACAGCCATTCACTCAGTACAGGTCTCGGGATTCCTCATTCATTCACTTCAGGCCTGGAGTTTCATCATTCACTAACTGCAGGCCTGGAGTATCATCATTCACTCACTACAGGCCTGGAGTTTAAGCATTCACACACTGCAGGCCTGGAGTTTCGCCATTCACTCAATACAGGACTGGGGTTTCAGCCATTCACTAACTACAGGCCTGGAGTTTCATCATTCAGTCACTACAGGCCTGGAAGTTCAGCCATTCACACACTACAGGCCTGGAGTTTCATCATTCACTTACTACAGGCCTGGAGATACAGCATTCACACACTACAGGGCAGGAGTTTCATCCATTCACTCACTACAGGCCTGGAGTTACATCATTCACGGACGACAGGGATGGAGTTTCATCATTCACACAATACAGGCCTGGAGTTTCATCATTCACACACTACAGGCCTGGAGTTTCATCATTCACACACTACAGGCCTGGAGTTTCATCAATCACTCAATACAGGCCTGGGGTTTCATCATTCGCTCACTACAGGCCGTGGGTTTGAGGCATTTACTCACTACAGGCCAGTAGTTTCATCATTCACACACTACAGGCCTGGGGTTTGAGCCATTTACTCACTACAGGCCTGTAGTTTCATCATTCACACACTACAGGCCTGGAGTTTCATCATTCACTTACTACAGGCCTGGAATTTCATCATTCACTCACTACAAGCCTGGAGTTTCATCATTCATTCACTACAGGCCTGGATTTTCAGCCATTCACTCACTACAGGGCTGGAGTTTCATCATTCACTCACTACAGGCCTGGAGTTTCTTCATTCACTTACTACAGGCCTGGAGTTTCATCATTCAATCAGTACTGGCTTAGACTTTCATCGTTCACACACTACTGGCCTGGAGTTTCATCATTCACACACTACAGGCCTGGAGCTACAGCCATTCACTCAGTACAGGTCTCGAGATTCCTCATTCATTCACTTCAGGCCTGGAGTTTCATCATTCACTAACTGCAGGCCTGGAGTATCATCATTCACTCATAACAGGCCTGGAGTTTAAGCATTCACACACTACAGGCCTGGAGTTTCGCCATTCACTCAATACAGGACTGGGGTTTCAGCCATTCACTAACTACAGTCCTGGAGTTTCATCATTCAGTCACTACAGGCCTGGAAGTTCAGCCATTCACACACTACAGGCCTGGAGTTTCATCATTCACTTACTACAGGCCTGGAGATTCATCATTAACTCACTACAGGCCTGGAGTTTCATCATTCACTCACTACAGGCCTGGAGTTTCATCATTCACTCACTACAGTCCTGGAGTTTCATCATTCATTCACTACAGTCCTGGAGTTTCATCATTTATTCACTACAGGCCTGGAGTTTCAGCCATTCCCACACTACAGTCCTGGAGTTTCATCATTCACTCAAATCAGGCATGGAGTTTCAACATTCACTCACTACAGGCCTGGAGTTTCATAATTAACTCACTACAGGCCTGGAGTTTCAGCCATTTACTCAATACAGGACTGGAGTTTCATCATTCACACACTTCAGGCCTGGAGTTTCATCATTCTCAAACAAATGGCCTGGAGTTTCATCATTAACTCACTACAGGCCTGGAGTTTCATCATTCACTCACTACAGACCTGGAGTTTCATCATTCACTCAAAACCGGCCTAGAGTTTCATCATTCACTCACAACAGGCCTGGAGTTTCATCATTAACTTACTACAATCCTGGGGTTTCATCATTCACTGACTACAGGCCTGTTGTTTCAGCCGTTCGCTCACTACAAGCCTGGAGTTTCATCATTCACTCACTACAGGCCTGGAGTTTCATCATTCACGTACTCCAGGCCTGGAGTTTCATCATTCACACACTACAGGTCTGGAGTTTCATCATTCAATTACTATTGGCCTGGAGGTCAATCATTCACTCACTAGAGGCCTGGAGTTTCATCATTCACACACTACAGTCCTGGAGATTCATCATTCACACACTACAGGCCTGGAGTTTCATCCATTCACTCACTACAGGCCTGTTGTTACGTCATTCACAGACTACAGGGATGGAGTTTCATCATTCACACAATACAGGCCTGGAGTTTCATCATTCACACACTACAGGCCTGGGGTTTGAGCCATTTACTCACTACAGGCCTGTACTTTCATCATTCACACACTACAGGCCTGTAGTTTCATCATTCACTTACTGCAGGCCTGGAGTTTCATCATTCACTCATTACAGGTCCGGAGTATCATCATTCACTTACTACAGCCCTGGAGTTTCTTCATTCACTTACTACAGGGCTGGAGTTTCATCATTCAATCAGAACAGGCTTGGAGTTTCATCGTTCACTCACTACTGGCCTGGAGTTTCATCATTCACACACTACAGGCCTGGAGTTTCAGCCATTCACTCAGTACAGGCCTCGGGTTTGCTCATTCACACACTTCAGGCCTGGAGTTTCATCATTCACTCACTGCAGGCCTGGAGTATCATCATTCACTTACTAGAGGCCTGGAGTTTCAGCATTCACACACTACAGGCCTGGAGTTTCATCATCCACTCAATACAGGCCTGGAGCTTCAGCCATTCACTCACTAAAGGCCTGGAAGTTCAGCCATTCACACACTACAGGCCTGCAGTTTCATCATTCACTCACTACAGGCCTGGAGTTTCATCATTCACTCACTGCAGGCCTGGAGTTTCATCATTCACTCACTACAGGCCTGGAGTTTCATCATTCACTCACTGCAGGCCTGGAGTATCATCATTCATTCACTACAGGGCTGGAGTTTCAACCATTCACTCACTGCAGGCCTGGAGTTTCAACATTCACTCACTGCAGACCTGGAGTTTCAGCATTAACTCAATACGGGCTTGGAATTTCAGCCATTCACTCACTACAGGCCTGGAGTTTCATCATTCACACACTACAGGCCTGGAGTTTCATCATTCACTCACTACAGGCCTGGAGTTTCATCATTCACACACTACAGGCCTGGAGTTTCATCATTAACTCACTACAGGCCTGGAGTTTCATCATTCACTCAATACAGGCCTGGAGCTTCAGCCATTCACTCACTAAAGGCCTGGAAGTTCATCATTCACTCAGTACAGGCCTGGAGTTTCATAATTCACTCGCTACAGGCCTGGAGTTTCATCATTCACTCAGTACAGGCCTGGAGTTTCATCATTCACTCACCAGAGGCCTGGAGTTTCATCATTCACTCACTGCAGGCCTGGAGTTTCATCATTCACTCACTACAGGCCCATTGTTTCATCATTCAGTCACTACAGACCTGGAGATTCATCATTAACTCACTACAGGTCTGGAGTTTCATCATTCACGCAGTACAAGCCTGGAGTTTCAGCCATTCACTCTCTACAGGCCTGGAGTTTCATCATTCACTCACTACAAGCCTGGAGTTACATCATTCACTTACTACAGGCCTGGAGTTTCATCATTCACTCACTACAGACCTGGAGTTTCATCATTCACACACTCCAGGCCTGGAGTTTCATCATTCACGTACTCCAGGCCTGGAGTTTCATCATTCACACACTACAGGCCTGGAGTTTCATCCATTCACTCACTACAGGCCTGTTGTTACGTCATTCACGGACTACAGGGATGGAGTTTCATCATTCACACAATACAGGCCTGGCGTTTCATCATTCACACACTACAGGCCTGGGGTTTGAGCCATTTACTCACTACAGGCCTGTACTTTCATCATTCACACACTACAGGCCTGGAGTTTCATCATTCACTTACTACAGGCCTGGAGTTTCATCATTCACTCATTACAGGTCTGGAGTTTCATCATTCACTTACTACAGGCCTGGAGTTTCTTCATTCACTTACTACAGGCCTGGAGTGTAATTCTTCACACACCACAGGCCTGGAGTTTCTTCATTCACTTACTGCAGGCCTGGAGTTTCATCATTCAATCAGTACAGGCTTGGAGTTTCATCGTTCACTCACTACTGGCCTGGAGTTTCATCATTCACACACTACAGGCCTGGAGTTTCAGCCATTCACTCAGTACAGGCCTCGAGTTTGCTCATTCACACACTTCAGGCCTGGAGTTTCATCATTCACTCACTGCAGGCCTGGAGTATCATCATTCACTTACTAGAGGCCTGGAGTTTCAGCATTCACACTCTACAGGCCTGGAGTTTCATCATTCACTCAATACAGGCCTGGAGCTGCAGCCATTCACTCACTAAAGGCCTGGAAGTTCAGCCATTCACACACTACAGGCCTGGAGTTTCATCATTCACTCTCTACAGTCCTGGAGTTTCATCATTCACTCACTGCAGGCCTGGAGTTTCATCATTCACTCACTACAGGCCCGTTGTTTCATCATTCAGTCACTACAGACCTGGAGATTCATCATTAACTCACTACAGGTCTGGAGTTTCATCATTCACGCAGTACAAGCCTGGAGTTTCAGCCATTCACTCTCTACAGGCCTGGAGTTTCATCATTCACTCACTACAAGCCTGGAGTTACATCATTCACTTACTACAGGCCTGGAGTTTCATCATTCACTCACTACAGACCTGGAGTTTCATCATTCACTCACTCCAGGCCTGGAGTTTCATAATTCACGTACTCCAGGCCTGGAGTTTCATCATTCACACACTACAGGTCTGGAGTTTCATCATTCAATTACTACAGGCCTGGAGGTCAATCATTCACTCACTAGAGGCCTGGAGTTTCATCATTCACACACTACAGTCCTGGAGATTCATCATTCACACACTACAGGCCTGGAGTTTCATCCATTCACTCACTACAGGCCTGTTGTTACGTCATTCACAGACTACAGGGATGGAGTTTCATCATTCACACAATACAGGCCTGGAGCTTCATCATTCACACACTACAGGCCTGGGGTTTGAGCCATTTACTCACTACAGGCCTGTACTTTCATCATTCACACACTACAGGCCTGGAGTTTCATCATTCACACACTACAGGCCTGGAGTTTCATCATTAACTCACTACAGGCCTGGAGTTTCATCATTCACTCAATACAGGCCTGGAGCTTCAGCCATTCACTCACTAAAGGCCTGGAAGTTCAGCCATTCACACACTACAGGCCTGGAGTTTCATCATTCACTCACTACAGGCCTGGAGTTTCATCATTCACTCACTGCAGGCCTGGAGTTTCATCATTCACTCACTACAGGCCTGGAGTTTCATCATTCACTCACTACAGGCCTGGAGTATCATCATTCATTCACTACAGGCCTGGAGTTTCAACCATTCACTCACTACAGGCCTGGATTTTCATCATTCACTCACTGCAGGCCTGGAGTTTCAACATTCACTCACTACAGACCTGGAGTTTCATCTTTAACTCACTACAGGCCTGGAGTTTCATCATTCACACACTACAGGCCTGGAGTTTCATCATTCACTCACTACAGGCCTGGAGTTTCATCATTCACACACTACAGGCCTGGAGTTTCATCATTAACTCACTACAGGCCTGGAGTTTCATCATTCACACACTACAGGCCTGGAGTTTCATCATTCACTCAGTGCAGGCAAGGAGTTTCATCATTAACACACTACAGGCCTCGAGCTTCATCATTCACTCATTACAGGCCTGGAGTTTCATCATTCACTCACTACAGGCCTGGAGTTTCATCATTCATTCAGTACAGTCCTGGAGTTTCATAATTCACTCACTACGGGCCTGGAGTTTCATCATTCACTCAGTACAGGCCTGGAGTTTCATAATTCACTCACCAGAGGCCTGGAGTTTCATCATTCACTCACTGCAGGCCTGGAGTTTCATCATTCACTCACTACAGGCCCGTTGTTTCATCATTCAGTCACTACAGACCTGGAGATTCATCATTAACTCACTACAGGTCTGGAGTTTCATCATTCACGCAGTACAAGCCTGGAGTTTCAGCCATTCACTCTCTACAGGCCTGGAGTTTCATCATTCACTCACTACAAGCCTGGAGTTACATCATTCACTTACTACAGGCCTGGAGTTTCATCATTCACTCACTACAGACCTGGAGTTTCATCATTCACTCACTGCAGGCCTGGAGTTTCATCATTCACGTACTCCAGGCCTGGAGTTTCATCATTCACACACTACAGGCGTGGAGTTTCATCCATTCACTCACTACAGGCCTGTTGTTACGTCATTCACAGACTACAGGGATGGAGTTTCATCATTCACACAATACAGGCCTGGAGTTTCATCATTCACACACTACAGGCCTGGGGTTTGAGCCATTTACTCACTACAGGCCTGTACTTTCATCATTCACACACTACAGGCCTGGAGTTTCATCATTCACTTACTACAGGCCTGGAGTTTCATCATTCACTCATTACAGGTCTGGAGTTTCATCATTCACTTACTACAGGCCTGGAGTTTCTTCATTCACTTACTACAGGCCTGGAGTGTAATTCTTCACACACCACAGGCCTGGAGTTTCTTCATTCACTTACTACAGGCCTGGAGTTTCATCATTCAATCAGTACAGGCTTGGAGTTTCATCGTTCACTCACTACTGGCCTGGAGTTTCATCATTCACACACTACAGGCCTGGAGTTTCAGCCATTCACTCAGTACAGGCCTCGAGTTTGCTCATTCACACACTTCAGGCCTGGAGTTTCATCATTCACTCACTGCAGGCCTGGAGTATCATCATTCACTTACTAGAGGCCTGGAGTTTCAGCATTCACACACTACAGGCCTGGAGTTTCATCATTCACTCAATACAGGCCTGGAGCTGCAGCCATTCACTCACTAAAGGCCTGGAAGTTCAGCCATTCACACACTACAGGCCTGGAGTTTCATCATTCACTCTCTACAGTCCTGGAGTTTCATCATTCACTCACTGCAGGCCTGGAGTTTCATCATTCACTCACTACAGGCCCGTTGTTTCATCATTCAGTCACTACAGACCTGGAGATTCATCATTAACTCACTACACGTCTGGAGTTTCATCATTCACGCAGTACAAGCCTGGAGTTTCAGCCATTCACTCTCTACAGGCCTGGAGTTTCATCATTCACTCACTACAAGCCTGGAGTTACATCATTCACTTACTACAGGCCTGGAGTTTCATCATTCACTCACTACAGACCTGGAGTTTCATCATTCACTCACTCCAGGCCTGGATTTTCATCATTCACGTACTCCAGGCCTGGAGTTTCATCATTCACACACTACAGGTCTGGAGTTTCATCATTCAATTACTACAGGCCTGGAGGTCAATCATTCACTCACTAGAGGCCTGGAGTTTCATCATTCACACACTACAGTCCTGGAGATTCATCATTCACACACTACAGGCCTGGAGTTTCATCCATTCACTCACTACAGGCCTGTTGTTACGTCATTCACAGACTACAGGGGATGGAGTTTCATCATTCACACAATACAGGCCTGGAGTTTCATCATTCACACACTACAGGCCTGGGGTTTGAGCCATTTACTCACTACAGGCCTGTACTTTCATCATTCACACACTACAGGCCTGGAGTTTCATCATTCACTTACTACAGGCCTGGAGTTTCATCATTCACTCATTACAGGTCTGGAGTTTCATCATTCACTTACTACAGGCCTGGAGTTTCTTCATTCACTTACTACAGGCCTGGAGTGTAATTCTTCACACACCACAGGCCTGGAGTTTCTTCATTCACTTACTACAGGCCTGGAGTTTCATCATTCAATCAGTACAGGCTTGGAGTTTCATCGTTCACTCACTACTGGCCTGGAGTTTCATCATTCACACACTACAGGCCTGGGGTTTCAGCCAATCACTCAGTACAGGCCTCGAGTTTGCTCATTCACACACTTCAGGCCTGGAGTTTCATCATTCACTCACTGCAGGCCTGGAGTATCATCATTCACTTACTAGAGGCCTGGAGTTTCAGCATTCACACACTACAGGCCTGGAGTTTCATCATTCACTCAATACAGGCCTGGAGCTGCAGCCATTCACTCACTAAAGGCCTGGAAGTTCAGCCATTCACACACTACAGGCCTGGAGTTTCATCATTCACTCACTACAGGCCTGGAGTTTCATCATTCACTCACTGCAGGCCTGGAGTTTCATCATTCACTCACTACAGACCTGGAGTTTCATCATTCACTCACTACAGGCCTGGAGTATCATCATTCATTCACTACAGGCCTGGAGTTTCAACCATTCACTCACTACAGGCCTGGATTTTCATCATTCACTCACTGCAGGCCTGGAGTTTCAACATTCACTCACTGCAGACCTGGAGTTTCATCATTAACTCACTACGGGCTTGGAATTTCAGCCATTCACTCACTACAGGCCTGGAGTTTCATCATTCACACACTACAGGCCTGGAGTTTCATCATTCACTCACTACAGGCCTGGAGTTTCATCATTCACACACTACAGGCCTGGAGTTTCATAATTCACTCACTGCAGGCCTGGAGTTTCATCATTCACTCAGTACAGGCCTGGAGTTTCATCATTCACTCACCAGAGGCCTGGAGTTTCATCATTCACTCACTGCAGGCCTGGAGTTTCATCATTCACTCACTACAGGCCCGTTGTTTCATCATTCAGTCACTACAGACCTGGAGATTCATCATTAACTCACTACAGGTCTGGAGTTTCATCATTCACGCAGTACAAGCCTGGAGTTTCAGCCATTCACTCTCTGCAGGCCTGGAGTTTCATCATTCACTCACTACAAGCCTGGAGTTACATCATTCACTTACAACAGGCCTGGAGTTTCATCATTCACTTACTACAGACCTGGAGTTTCATCATTCACTCACTCCAGGCCTGGAGTTTCATCATTAATTTACTACAATCCTGGGGTTTCATCATTCACTGACTACAGGCCTGGTGTTTCAGCCTTTCACTGACTACAAGCCTGGAGTTTCATCATTCACTCACTACAGGCCTGGAGTTTCATCATTCACTCACTCCAGGCCTGGAGTTTCATCATTCACTTACTACAGGCCTGGAGTTTCATCATTCACTCACTACAGGCCTGGAGTTTCATCATTCACTTACTAAAGGCTTGGAGTTTAATCATTCACACACTACAGGCCTGGAATTTCATCATTCAATTTCTACAGGCCTGGAGGTGAATCATTCGTTGACTACAGGCCTGGAGTTTCATCATTCACACTCTACAGGCCTGGAGATTCATCATTCACACACTACAGGCCAGGAGATTCATCCATTCACTCACTGCAGGCCTGTAGTTACATCATTCACACACTACAGGGATGGAGTTTCATCATTCACACAATACAAGCCTGGAGTTTCATCATTCACACACTACAGGCCTGGAGTTTCATCATTCACACACTACAGGCCTGGGGTTTCATCAATCACTCACTACAGGTGTAGGTTTTCATCATTCACTCACTACAGGCCTGGGCTTTGAGCCATTTACTCACTACAGGCCTGTAGTTACATCATTCACACACTACAGGCCTGGAATTTCATCATTCACTCACTACAGGCCTGGAGTTTCATCATTCACACACTACAGGCCTGGAGTTTCATCATTCACTCACTACAGGCCTGGATTTCATCATTCACTCACTACAGTCCTGGAGTTTCATCATTCACTCACTCCAGGCCTGGAGTTTCATCATTCACTTACTACAGGCCTGGAGTTTCATCATTCACTCAGTACAGGCCTGGAGTTTCATCATTCTCTTACTACAAGCCTGGAGTTTCATCATTCACACACTACAGGCCTGGAGTTTCATCATTCAATTTCTACAGGCCTGGAGGTGAATCATTCACTCACTACAGGCCTGGAGTTTCATCATTCACACACTACAGGCCTGGAGATACAGCATTCACACACTACAGGGCAGGAGTTTCCTGCATTCACTCACTACAGGCCTGGAGTTACATCATTCACAGACGACAGGGACGGAGTATCATCATTCACACACTACAGGCCTGGAGTTTCATCATTCACACACTACAGGCCTGGAGTTTCATCAATCACTCACTACAGGCCTAGGGTTTCATCATTCACTCACTACAGGCCGTGGGTTTGAGGCATTTACTCACTACAGGCCTGTAGTTTCATCATTCACACACTACAGGCCTGGGGTTTGAGCCATTTAATCACTACAGGCCTGTAGTTTCATCATTCACACACGACAGGCCTGGAGTTTCATCATTCACTTACTCCAGGCCTGAAGTTTCATCATTCACTCACTACAGGCCTGGAGTTTCATCATTGACACACGACAGGACTGGTGTTTCTTCATTCACTCACTACAGGCCTGGAGTGTAATTCTTCACACACCACAGTTCTGGAGTTTCATCATTCACTTACTACAGGCCTGGAGTTTCATCATTCACTCACTACAGGCTTGGAGTTTCATCGTTCACTCACTGCAGGCCTGGATTTTCATCATTCACTAACTGCAGGCCTGGAGTATCATCATTCACTCACTACAGGCCTGGAGTTTAAGCATTCACACACTACAGGCCTGGAGTTTCATCATTCACTCAATGCAGGACTGGAGTTTCAGCCATTCACTCACTGCAGGCCAGGAGTTTCATCATTCACTCACTACAGGCCTGGAAGTTCAGCCATTCACACACTACAGGCCTGGAGTTTCATCCATTCACTCACTACAGGCCTGTTGTTACGTCATTCACAGTCTACAGGGATGGAGTTTCATCATTCACACAATACAGGCCTGTACTTTCATCATTCACACACTACAGGCCTGGAGTTTCCTCATTCAGTTACTACAGGCCTGGAGTTTCATCATTCACTCATTACAGGTCTGGAGTTTCATCATTCACTTACTACAGGCCTGGAGTTTCTTCATTCATTTACTACAGGCCTGGAGTGTAATTCTTCACACACCACAGGCCTGGAGCTTCTTCATTCACTTACTACAGGCCTGGAGTTTCATCATTCAATCAGTACAGGCTTGGAGTTTCATCGTTTACTCAATACTGGCCTGGAGTTTCATCATTCACACACTACAGGCCTGGAGTTTCAGCCATTCACTCAGTACAGGCCTCGAGTTTGCTCATTCACACACTTCAGGCCTCGAGTTTCATCATTCACTCACTGCAGGCCTGGAGTATCATCATTCACTCACTAGAGGCCTGGAGTTTCAGCATTCACACACTACAGACCTGGAGTTTCATCATTCACTCAAAACAGGCCTGGAGCTTCAGCCATTCACTCACTAAAGGCCTGGAGTTTCATCATTCACTAACTACAGGCCTGGAAGTTCAGCCATTCAGACACTACAGGCCTGGAGTTTCATCATTCACTCACTACAGGCCAAGAGTTTCATCATTCACTCACTACAGGTCTGGAGTTTCATCATTCATTCATTACAGTGCAGGAGTTTCAACCATTCACTCACTACAGGCCTGGATTTTCATCATTCACTCACTACAGGCCTGGAGTTTCATCATTCATTCACTACAGGCCTGGAGTTTCATCATTCACTCACTACAGGCCTGGAGTTTCATCATTCACTTACTGCAGGCCTGGAGTTTCAACATTCACTCACTACAGGCCTGGAGTTTCATCATTCACTCACTACATGCCTGGAGTTTCATCATTCTCTCACTACAGGCCTGGAGTTTCATCATTCACTCAGTACAGGCCTGGAGTTTCATCATTCACTCACTACAGGCCTGGAGTTTCATCATTCACTCACTACAGGCCTGGAGTTTCATCATTCATTCACTAAAGGGCAGGAGTTTCAACATTCACTCACTACAGGCCTGGAGTTTCTTCATTCAATTACTACAGGCCTGGAGTGTAATTCTTCACATGCCACAGGCCTGGAGTTTCATCATTCACTTACTAGAGGCCTGGAGTTTCATCATTCACTCACTACAGGTTTGGAGTTTCATCGTTCACTCTCTACTGGCCTGGAGTTTCATCATTCGCACACTACAGGCCTGGAGATTCAGCCATTCACTCAGTACAGGCCTCGAGTTTCCTCTTTCACACACTTCAGGCCTGGAGTTTCATCATTCACTCACTGCAGGCGTGGAGTTTCAGCCATTCACTCACAAGAGGCCTTAAGTTTCATCAGTCACTCACTACAGGCCTGGAAGTTCAGCCATTCACACACTTCAGGCCTGGAGTTTCATCATTCACTCACTACAGTCCTGGAGTTTCATCATTCAATTTCTACAGGCCTGGAGGTGAATCATTCACTCACTACAGGCCTGGAGTTTCATCATTCACACACTACAGGCCTGGAGATACAGCATTCACACACTACAGGGCAGGAGTTTCATCCATTCACTCACTGCAGGCCTGGAGTTACATCATTCACAGACAACAGGGATGGATTTTCATCATTCACACAATACAGGCCTGGAGTTTCATCATTCACACACTACAGGCCTGGAGTTTCATCAATCACTCACTACAGGCCTGGGGTTTCATCATTCACTCACTACAGGCCTGGTTTTGAGCCATTTACTCACTACAGGCCTGTAGTTTCATCATTCACACACTACAGGCCTGGAGTTTCATCATTCACTTACTATAGGCCTGGAGTTTCATCATTTACTCACTACAGGCCTGGAGTTTCATCATTGACTCACGACAGGCCTGGAGTTTCATCATTCACTCACTACAGGCCTGGAGTTTCTTCATTCACTTACTACAGGCCTGGAGTGTAATTCTTCACACACCACAGGCCCGGAGTTTCATCATTCACTTACTACAGGCCTGGAGTTTCATCATTCACTCACTACAGGCTTGGAGTTTCATCGTTCACTCACTACAGGCCTGGATTTTCATCATTCACACAGTACAGGCCTGCAGTTTCAGCCATTCACTCAGTACAGGCCTCGAGTTTCCTCATTCACACACTTCAGGCCTGGTGTTTCATCATTCACTCACTGCAGGCCAGAAGTATCATCATTCACTCACTAGAGGCCTGGATTTTCAGCATTCACACGCTACAGGCCTGGAGTTTCATCATTCACTCAATACAGGCCTGGAGTTTCAGCCATTCACTCACTAGAGGCCAGGAGTTTCTTCATTCACTCACTACAGGCCTGGAAGTTCAGCCAATCACACACTACAGGCCTGGAGTTTCATCATTCACTCACTACAGGCCTGGAGTTTCATCTTTCACTCACTACAGGCCTGGAGTTTCATCATTCACTCACTACAGGTCTGGAATTTCATCATTCACTCACTACAGGCCTGGAGTTTCATCATTCATTCACTACAGGCCTGGGGTTTCAGCCATTCACTGACTACAGGGCTGGAGTTTCATCATTCACTCACTACAGGCCTGGAGTTTCATCATTAACTCACTACAGGCTTGGGGTTTCAGCCATTCACTCACTACCAGCCTGGAGTTTCATCATTCACTCACTACAGGCCTGGAGTTTCATCATGCACTCAGTACAGGCCTGGAGATGCATAATTCACTCACTACAGGCCTGGAGTTTCTTCATTCACTTGCTACAGGCCTCTAGTGTAATTCTTTACACACCACAGGCCTGGAGTTTCATCATTCACTTACTACAGGCCTGGAGTTTCATCATTCAATCAGTACAGGCTTAGACTTTCATCGTTCACACACTACTGGCCTGGAGTTTCATCATTCACACACTACAGGCCTGGAGCTTCAGCCATTCACTCAGTACCGGTCTCGAGATTCCTCATTCATTCACTTCAGGCCTGGAGTTTCATCATTCACTAACTGCAGGCCTGGAGTATCATCATTCACTCACTACAGGTCTGGAGTTTAAGCATTCACACACTACAGGCCTGGAGTTTCATCATTCTCTCACTACAGGACTGGAGTTTCATCATTCACTCACTCCAGGCCTGGGATTTCATCATTCAATTACTACAAGCCTGGAGTTTCATCATTCACTCACTACAGGCCTGGAGTTTCATCATTCACTTACTAAAGGCCTCGAGTTTCATCATTCACACACTACAGGCCTGGAATTTCATCATTCAATTTCTACAGGCCTGGAGGTGAATCATTCACTGACTACAGGCCTGGAGTTTCATCATTCACACACTACAGGCCTGGAGATTCATCATTCACACACTACAGCCCAGGAGATTCATCCATTCACTCACTGCAGGCCTGGAGTTACATCATTCACACACTACAGGGATGGAGTTTCTTCATTCACACAATACAAGCCTGGAGTTTCATCATTCACACACTACAGGCCTGGAGTATCATCATTCACACACTACAGGCCTGGAGTTTCATCAATCACTCACTACAGGCCGGGGTTTTCATCATTCACTCACTACAGGCCTGGGCTTTGAGCCATTTACTCACTACAGGCCTGTAATTTCATCATTCACGCACTAAAGGCCTGGGGTTTGAGCCATTTATTCAGTACATGCCTGTAGTTACATCATTCACACACTACAGGCCTGGAGTTTCATCATTCAGATACTAAAGGCCTGGAGTTTCATCATTCACTCCCTACAGGCCTGGAGTTTCATCATTCACTCACTACAGGCCTTGAGTTTCTTCATTCAATTACTACAGGCCTGGAGTGTAATTCGTCACATGCCACAGGCCTGGAGTTTCATCATTCACTTACTAGAGGCCTGGAGTTTCATCATTCACTCACTACAGGCTTGGAGTTTCATCGTTCACTCTCTACTGGCCTGTAGTTTCATCATTCACACACTACAGGCCTGGAGTTTCAGCCATTCACTCAGTACAGGCCTCGAGATTCCTCATTCACACACTTTAGGCTTGAAGTTTCATCATTCACTCACTGCAGGCGTGCAGTTTCAGCCATTCACTCACAAGAGGCATTAAGTTTCATCATTCACTCACTACAGGCCTGGAAGTTCAGCCATTCACACACTACAGTCCTGGAGTTTCATCATTCACTCACTACAGGCCTGGAGTTTCATCATTCACACACTACAGGCCTGGAGTTTCATCATTCACTCACTACAGGCCTGGATTTCATCATTCACTCACTACAGTCCTGGAGTTTCATCATTCACTCACTCCAGGCCTGGAGTTTCATCATTCACTTACTACAGGCCTGGAGTTTCATCATTCACTCAGTACAGGCCTGGAGTTTCATCATTCTCTTACTACAAGCCTGGAGTTTCATCATTCACACACTACAGGCCTGGAGTTTCATCATTCAATTTCTACAGGCCTGGAGGTGAATCATTCACTCACTACAGGCCTGGAGTTTCATCATTCACACACTACAGGCCTGGAGATACAGCATTCACACACTACAGGGCAGGAGTTTCCTGCATTCACTCACTACAGGCCTGGAGTTACATCATTCACAGACGACAGGGATGGAGTATCATCATTCACACAATACAGGCCTGGAGTTTCATCATTCACACACTACAGGCCTGGAGTTTCATCATTCACACACTACAGGCCTGGAGTTTCATCAATCACTCACTACAGGCCTAGGGTTTCATCATTCACTCACTACAGGCCGTGGGTTTGAGGCATTTACTCACTACAGGCCTGTAGTTTCATCATTCACACACTACAGGCCTGGGGTTTGAGCCATTTAATCACTACAGGCCTGTAGTTTCATCATTCACACACGACAGGCCTGGAGTTTCATCATTCACTTACTCCAGGCCTGGAGTTTCATCATTCACTCACTACAGGCCTGGAGTTTCATCATTGACACACGACAGGACTGGTGTTTCTTCATTCACTCACTACAGGCCTGGAGTGTAATTCTTCACACACCACATTTCTGGAGTTTCATCATTCACTTACTACAGGCCTGGAGTTTCATCATTCACTCACTACAGGCTTGGAGTTTCATCGTTCACTCACTGCAGGCCTGGATTTTCATCATTCACTAACTGCAGGCCTGGAGTATCATCATTCACTCACTACAGGCCTGGAGTTTAAGCATTCACACACTACAGGCCTGGAGTTTCATCATTCACTCAATGCAGGACTGGAGTTTCAGCCATTCACTCACTGCAGGCCAGGAGTTTCATCATTCACTCACTACAGGCCTGGAAGTTCAGCCATTCACACACTACAGGCCTGGAGTTTCATCCATTCACTCACTACAGGCCTGTTGTTACGTCATTCACAGTCTACAGGGATGGAGTTTCATCATTCACACAATACAGGCCTGTACTTTCATCATTCACACACTACAGGCCTGGAGTTTCCTCATTCAGTTACTACAGGCCTGGAGTTTCATCATTCACTCATTACAGGTCTGGAGTTTCATCATTCACTTACTACAGGCCTGGAGTTTCTTCATTCATTTACTACAGGCCTGGAGTGTAATTCTTCACACACCACAGGCCTGGAGCTTCTTCATTCACTTACTACAGGCCTGGAGTTTCATCATTCAATCAGTACAGGCTTGGAGTTTCATCGTTTACTCAATACTGGCCTGGAGTTTCATCATTCACACACTACAGGCCTGGAGTTTCAGCCATTCACCCAGTACAGGCCTCGAGTTTGCTCATTCACACACTTCAGGCCTCGAGTTTCATCATTCACTCACTGCAGGCCTGGAGTATCATCATTCACTCACTAGAGGCCTGGAGTTTCAGCATTCACACACTACAGACCTGGAGTTTCATCATTCACTCAAAACAGGCCTGGAGCTTCAGCCATTCACTCACTAAAGGCCTGGAGTTTCATCATTCACTAACTACAGGCCTGGAAGTTCAGCCATTCAGACACTACAGGCCTGGAGTTTCATCATTCACTCACTACAGGCCAAGAGTTTCATCATTCACTCACTACAGGTCTGGAGTTTCATCATTCATTCATTACAGTGCAGGAGTTTCAACCATTAACTCACTACAGGCCTGGATTTTCATCATTCACTCACTACAGGCCTGGAGTTTCATCATTCATTCACTACAGGCCTGGAGTTTCATCATTCACTCACTACAGGCCTGGAGTTTCATCATTCACTTACTGCAGGCCTGGAGTTTCAACATTCACTCACTACAGGCCTGGAGTTTCATCATTCACTCACCACATGCCTGGAGTTTCATCATTCTCTCACTACAGGCCTGGAGTTTCATCATTCACTCAGTACAGGCCTGGAGTTTCATCATTCACTCACTACAGGCCTGGAGTTTCATCATTCACTCACTACAGGCCTGGAGTTTCATCATTCATTCACTAAAGTGCAGGAGTTTCAACATTCACTCACTACAGACCAGGAGTTTCATCATTAACTCACTACAGACCTGGAAGTTCAGCCATTCACTCACTACAGGTCTGGAGTTTCATCATTTACTCTCTACAGGCCTGGAGTTTCATCATTCACACACTACAGGCCTGGAGTTTTATCATTCACTCACTACACGCCTGGAGTTTCATCATTCACACACTACAGGCCTGGGGTTTCATCATTACCTCACTACAGGCCTGGAGTTTCATCATTCACACACTACAGGCCTGGAGTTTCATCATTCACTCACTGCAGGCCTGGAGTTTCATCATTCACACACTACTGGCCTGGAGTTTCATCATTCACACACTACAGGCCTGGAGTTTCATCATTCACTCACTGCAGGCCTGGAGTTTCATCATTCACTCACTAAAGGCCTGGAGTTTCATCATTCACTCAGTACAGGCCTGGAGTTTCATAATTCACTCACTACAGGCCTGGAGTTTCATCATTCACTCACTACAGGCCCGTTGTTTCATCATTCAGTCACTACAGACCTGGAGATTAATCATTAACTCACTACAGGTCTGGAGTTTCATCATTCACGCAGTTCAAGCCTGGAGTTTCAGCCATTCGCTCTCTACAGGCCTGGAGTTTCATCATTCACTTACTGCAGGCCTGGAGCTTCATCATTCACTCACTGCAGACCTGGAGTTTCATCATTCACTCAAAACTGGCCTGGAGTTTCATCATTAACTTACTACAATCCTGGGGTTTCATCATTCACTCCCTACAGGCCTGGTGTTTCAGCCATTCACTGACTACAAGCCTGGAGTTTCATCATTCACTCACTTCAGGACTGGAGTTTCATCATTCACTCACTCCAGGCCTGGAGTTTCATCATTCACTTACTAAAGGCCTGGAGTTTCATCATTCACTTACTAAAGGCCTGGAGTTTCATCATTCACACACTACAGGCCTGGAATTTCATCATTCAATTTCTACAGGCCTGGAGGTGAATAATTCACTGACCACAGGCCTGGAGTTTCATCATTCACACACTACAGGCCTGGAGATTCATCATTCACGCACTACAGGCCAGGAGATTCATCCATTCACTCACTGCAGGCCTGGAGTTACATCATTCACACACTACAGAGATGGAGTTTCATCATTCACACAATACAAGCCTGGAGTTTCATCATTCAGACACTACGGGCCTGGAGTTTCATCATTCACCCACTACAGGCCTGGAGTTTCATCAATCACTCACTACAGGCCTGGGTTTTCATCATTCACTCACTACAGGCCTGGGCTTTGAGCCATTTACTCACAACAGGCCTGAAATTTCATCATTCACACACTACAGTCCTGGGGTTTGAGCCATTTACTCACTTCAGGAATGTAGTTACATCATTCACACACTACAGGCCTGGAGTTTCATCATTCAGTTACTACAGGCCTGGAGTTTCATCATTCACTCACTACAGGCCTGGAGTTTCATCATTCACTCACTACAGGCCTTGAGTTTCTTCATTCAATTACTGCAGGCCTGGAGTGTAATTCTTCACACGCCACAGGCTTGGAGTTTCATCATTCACTTACTACAGGCCTGGAGTTTCATCATTCACTCACTACAGGCTTGGAGTTTCATCGTTCACTCTCTACTGGCCTGGAGTTTCATCATTCACACACTACAGGCCTGGAGTATCAGCCATTCACTCAGTACAGGCCTCGAGTTTCCTCATTCACACACTGCACGCCTGGAGTTTCATCATTCACTCACTACAGGCCTGGAGTTTCATCATTCACTCACTACAGGCCTGCAGTATCATCATGCACTCACTACAGGCCTGGAGTTTCATCATTCACGCACTACAGGCCTGGAGTTTCATCATTCACTCACTGCAGGCCTGGAGTTTCATCATTCGCTCACTGCAGGCCTGGATTTTCATCTTTCACTCACTAGAGCCCTGGAGTTTCATCATTCAACAGTACAGGACTGGAGCTGCATCTTTCACACACTACAGGCCTGGAGTTTCATCATTCACTCACTACAGGCCTGCAGTTTCAGCCATTCACTCACCACAGCCCTGGAGTTTCATGATTCACACACTAAGGCTTGGATTTCATCATTCACTCACTACAGGCCTGGAGTGTCATCATTCACTCACTACTGGCCTGGAGTTTCATCATTCACACACTACAGGCCTGTAGTTTCATCATTCACTCAGTACAGGCCTCGAGTTTCCTCATTCACACACTGCACGCCTGGAGTTTCATCATTCACTCACTACAGGCCTGGAGTTTCATCATTCACACACTACAGGCCTGGAGTTTCATCATTCACTCACTACGGGCCTGGAGTTTCATCATTCACTCACTACAGGCCTGCAGTATCATCATGCACTCACTACAGGCCTGGAGTTTCATCATTCACACACTACAGGCCTGGAGTTTCATCATTCACTCACTACAAGCCTGGAGTTTCATCATTCACTCACTACAGTCCTGGAGTTTCATCATTCACTCACGCAAGGCCTGGAGTTTCATCATTCACAGACTACAGGCCTGGAGTTTCATCATTCACTCAATACAGGCCTGGAGTTTCAGCCATTCACTCACTACAGGCCTGGAGTTTCATCATGCACTCAGTACAGGCATGGAGTTGCATAATTCACTCACTACAGGCCTGGAGTTAATTCATTCACTTACTACAGGCCTCTAGTGTAATTCTTCGCACACCACAGGCCTTTAGTTTCATCATTCACTTACTACAGGCCTGGAGTTTCATCATTCAATCAGTACAGGCTTAGACTTTCATCGTTCACACACTACTGGCCTGGAGTTTCATCATTCACACACTTCAGGCCTGGAGTTTCATCATTCACTAACTGCAGGCCTGGAGTATCATCATTCACTCACTACAGGCCTGGAGTTTAAGCATTCACACACTACAGGCCTGGAGTTTCATCATTCACTCAATGCAGGACTGGAGTTTCAGCCATTCACTCTCTACAGGCCTGAATTTTCATCATTTCCTCACTACAGGCCTGGAAGTTCAGCCATTCACACACTACAGGCCTGTTGTTACCTCATTCACAGACTACAGGCATGGAGTTTCATCATTCACACACTGCAGGCCTGGGGTTTGAGCCATTTACTCACTACAGGCCTGTACTTTCATCATTCACACACTTACAGGCCTGGAGTTTCATCATTCACTTACTACAGGCCTGGAGTTCCATCATTCACTCATTACAGGTCTGGAGTTTCATCATTCACTAACTACAGGCCTGGAGGTTCTTCATTCACTTACTACAGGCCTGGAGTGTAATTCTTCACACACCACAGGCCTGGAGCTTCTTCATTCACTTACTACAGGCCTGGAGTTTCATCATTCAATCAGTACAGGCTTGGAGTTTCATCGTTCACTCACTACTGGCCTGGAGTTTCATCATTCACACACTACAGGCCTGGAGTTTCAGCCATTCACTCAGTACAGGCCTCGAGTTTGCTCATTCACACACTTCAGGCCTGGAGTTTCATCATTCACTCACTGCAGGCCTGGAGTATCATCATTCACTCACTAGGGGCCTGGAGTTTCAGCATTCACACACTACAGGCCTGGAGTTTCATCATTCACTCAATACAGGCCTGGAGCTTCAGCCATTCACTCACTAAAGGCCTGGAGTTTCATCATTCACTAACTACAGGCCTGGAAGTTCAGCCATTCACACACTACAGGCCTGGAGTTTCATCATTCACTCACTACAGGCCTGGAGTCTCATCATTCACTCACTGCAGGCCTGGAGTTTCATCATTCACTCACTACAGGCCTCTAGTTTCATCATTCACTCACTACAGGCCTGGAGTTTCATCATTCATTCACTACAGGGCAGGAGTTTCAACCATTCACTCACCACAGGCCTGGATTTTCATCATTCACTCACTACAGGCCTGGAGTTTCAACATTCACTCACTACAGACCTGGAGTTTCATCATTAACTCACTACAGGCCTCGAGTTTCATTATTCACTCACTACAGACCTGGAGTTTCATCATTAACTCACTACAGGCCTGGAATTTCAGCCATTCACTCACTACAGGCCTGGAGTTTCATCATTCACTCACTACAGGCCTGGATTTTCATCATTCACTCACTAGAGCCCTGGAGTTTCATCATTCAACAGTACAGGACTGGAGCTGCATTTTTCACACACTACAGGCCTGGAGTTTCAGCCATTCGCACACTACAGGCCAGGAGCTTCATCATTCACTCACTACAGGCCTGCAGTTTCAGCCATTCACTCACCACAGGCCTGGAGTTTCATGATTCACACACTAAGGCTTGGATTTCATCATTCACTCACTACTGGCCTGGAGTTTCATCATTCACACACTACAGGCCTGTAGTTTCATCATTCACTCCCTTAAGGTCTAGAGTTTCATCATTCACTCACTATAGGCCTGGAGTTTCATCATTCACTCACTGCAGGCGTGGAGTTTCAGCCATTCACTCACAAGAGGCCTTAAGTTTCATCAGTCACTCACTACAGGCCTGGAAGTTCAGCCATTCACACACTACAGGCCTGGAGTTTCATCATTCACACACTACAGGCCTGGAGTTTCATCATTCACTTACTACAAGCCTGGAGTTTCATCATTCACTCACTACAGTCCTGGAGTTTCATCATTCACTCACTCCAGGCCTGGAGTTTCATCATTCACTTACTACAGGCCTGGAGTTTCATCATTCACTCACTACAGGCCTGGAGTTTCATCATTCAGTTACTACAAGCCTGGAGTTTCATCATTCACTCACTAAAGGCCTGGAGTTTCATCATTCACTAACTACAGGCCTGGAGCTTCAGCCATTCACTCACTAAAGGCCTGGAGTTTCATCATTCACTAACTACAGGCCTGGAAGTTCAGCCATTCACACACTACAGGCCTGGAGTTTCATCATTCACTCACTACAAGCCTGGAGTTTCATCACTCACTCACTACAGTCCTGGAGTTTCATCATTCACTCACTCCAGGCCTGGAGATTCATCATTCACTTACTACAGGCCTGGAGTTTCAACATTCACTCACTACAGGCCTGGAGTTTCATCATTCAATTACTACAAGCCTGGAGTTTCATCATTCACACACTACAGGCCTGGAGTTTCATCATTCAATTACTACAAGCCTGGAGTTTCATCATTCAATTTCTACAGGCCTGGAGGTGAATCATTCACACACTACAGGCCTGGAGATACAGCATTCACACACTACAGGGCAGGAGTTTCATCCATTCACTCACTACAGGCCTGGAGTTACATCATTCACAGACGACAGGGATGGAGATTCATCATTCACACAATACAGGCCTGGAGTTTCATCATTCACACACTACAGGCCTGGAGTTTCATCAATCACTCAATACAGGCCTGGAGCTTCAGCCATTCACTCACTAAAGGCCTGGAGTTTCATCATTCACTAACTACAGGCCTGGAAGTTCAGCCATTCACACACTACAGGCCTGGAGTTTCATCATTCACTCACTACAGGCCTGGAGTTTCATCATTCACTCACTGCAGGCCTGGAGTTTCATCATTCACACACTACAGGCCTGGAGTTTCATCATTCACTTACTACAGGCCTGGAGTTTCATCATTCACTCACTACAGGCTTGGAGTTTCATCGTTCACTCACTACCGGCCTGGATTTTCATCATTCACACTGTACAGGCCTGGAGTTTCAGCCATTCACTCAGTACAGGCCTCGAGTTTCCTCATTCACAAACTTCAGGCCTGGTGTTTCATCATTCACTCACTGCACGCCAGGAGTATCATCATTCACTCACTAGAGGCCTGGAGTTTCAGCATTCACACGCTACAGGCCTGGAGTTTCATCATTCACTCAATACAGGCCTGGAGTTTCAGCCATTCACTCACTAGAGGCCTGGAGTTTCATCATTCACTCACTACAGGCCTGGAAGTTCTGCCAATCACTCACTACAGGCCTGGAGTTTCATCATTCACTCTCTTCAGGCCTGGAATTTCATCATTCACTCACTACAGGCCTGGATTTTCATCATTCATTCACTACAGGCCTGGAGTTTCAGCCATTCACTCACTACAGGGCTGGAGTTTCATCATTAACTCACTACAGGCTTGGAGTTTCAGCCATTCACTCACTACCAGCCTGGAGTTTCATCATTCACTCACTACAGGCCTGGAGTTTCATCATGCACTCAGTACAGGCATGGAGTTGCATAATTCACTCACTACAGGCCTGGAGTTAATTCATTCACTTACTACAGGCCTCTAGTGTAATTCTTCGCACACCACAGGCCTTTAGTTTCATCATTCACTTACTACAGGCCTGGAGTTTCATCATTCAATCAGTACAGGCTTAGACTTTCATCGTTCACACACTACTGGCCTGGAGTTTCATCATTCACACACTTCAGGCCTGGAGTTTCATCATTCACTAACTGCAGGCCTGGAGTATCATCATTCACTCACTACAGGCCTGGAGTTTAAGCATTCACTCACTACAGGCCTGGAGTTTCATCATTCACTCAATGCAGGACTGGAGTTTCAGCCATTCACTCTCTACAGGCCTGAATTTTCATCATTTACTCACTACAGGCCTGGAAGTTCAGCCATTCACACACTACAGGCCTGTTGTTACCTCATTCACAGACTACAGGGATGGAGTTTCATCATTCAAACAATACAGGCATGGAGTTTCATCATTCACACACTACAGGCCTGTACTTTCATCATTCACACACTTACAGGCCTGGAGTTTCATCATTCACTTACTACAGGCCTTGAGTTCCATCATTCACTCATTACAGGTCTGGAGTTTCATCATTCACTTACTACAGGCCTGGAGGTTCTTCATTCACTTACTACAGGCCTGGAGTGTAATTCTTCACACACCACAGGCCTGGAGCTTCTTCATTCACTTACTACAGGCCTGGAGTTTCATCATTCAATCAGTACAGGCTTGGAGTTTCATCGTTCACTCACTACTGGCCTGGAGTTTCATCATTCACACACTACAGGCCTGGAGTTTCAGCCATTCACTCAGTACAGGCCTCGAGTTTGCTCATTCACACACTTCAGGCCTGGAGTTTCATCATTCACTCACTGCAGGCCTGGAGTATCATCATTCACTCACTAGGGGCCTGGAGTTTCAGCATTCACACACTACAGGCCTGGAGTTTCATCATTCACTCAATACAGGCCTGGAGCTTCAGCCATTCACTCACTAAAGGCCTGGAGTTTCATCATTCACTAACTACAGGCCTGGAAGTTCAGCCATTCACACACTACAGGCCTGGAGTTTCATTATTCACTCACTACAGGCCTGGAGTCTCATCATTCACTCACTGCAGGCCTGGAGTTTCATCATTCACTCACTACAGGCCTGGAGTTTCATCATTCACTCACTACAGACCTGGAGTTTCATCATTCATTCACTACAAGGCAGGAGTTTCAACCATTCACTCACCACAGGCCTGGATTTTCATCATTCACTCACTACAGGCCTGGAGTTTCAACATTCACTCACTACAGACCTGGAGTTTCATCATTAACTCACTACAGGCCTCGAGTTTCATCATTCACTCACTACAGACCTGGAGTTTCATCATTAACTCACTACAGGCCTGGAATTTCAGCCATTCACTCACTACAGGCCTGGAGTTTCATCATTCACACACTACAGCCCTGGAGTTTCATCATTCACTCACTACAGGCCTGGAGTTTCATCATTCACACACTACAGGCCTGGAGTTTCATCATTCACTCACTGCAGGCCTGGACTTTCATCATTCACACACTACAGGCCTGGAGCTTCATCATTCACTCATTACAGGCCTGGAGTTTCATCATTCACACACTACAGGCCTGGAGTTTCATCATTCACTCAGTACATGCCTGGAGTTTCATCATTCTCTCACTACAGGCCTGGAGTTTCATCATTCACTCACTGCAGGCCTGGAGGTTCATCATTCACTCACTACCGGCCCGTTGTTTCATCATTCAGTCACTACAGACCTGGAGATTCATCATTAACTCACTACAGGTCTGGAGTTTCATCATTCACGCAGTACAAGCCTGGAGTTTCAGCCATTCACTCTCTACAGGCCTGGAGTTTCATCATTCACTCACTACAAGCCTGGAGTTACATCATTCACTTACTACAGGCCTGGAGTTTCATCATTCACTCACTACAGACCTGGAGTTTCATCATTCACTCAACTCAGGCCTGGAGTTTCATCATTAACTTACTACAATCCTGGGGTTTCATCATTGACTGACTACAGACCTGGTATTTCAGCCATTCACTGACTACAAGCCTGGAGTTTCATCATTCACTCACTACAGGACTGGAGTTTCATCATTCACTCACTCCAGGCCCGGAGTTTCATCATTCACTTACTACCGGCCTGGAGTTTCATCATTCACTCACTACAGGCCTGGAGTTTCAGCATTCACTTACTAAAGGCCCGGAGTTTCATCATTCACACACTACAGGCCTGGAATTTCATCATTCAATTTCTACAGGCCTGGAGGTGAATCATTCACTGACTACAGGCCTGGAGTTTCATAATTCACACACTACACGCCTGGAGATTCATCCATTCACTCACTGCAGGCCTGGAGTTACATCATTCACACACTATAGGGATGGAGTTTCATCATTCACACAATACAAGCCTGGAGTTTCATCATTCACACACTACAGGCCTGGAGTTTCATCATTCACACACTAAAGGCCTGGAGTTTCATCAATAACTCACTACAGGCCTGGGTTTTCATCATTCACTCACTACAGGCCTGGGCTTTGAGCCATTGACTCACTACAGGCCTGTAATTTCATCATTCACACACTACAGGCCTGGGGTTTCAACATTCACTCACTACAGACCTGGAGTTTCATCATTAACTCACTACAGGCCTCGAGTTTCATCATTCACTCACTACAGACCTGGAGTTTCATCATTAACTCACTACAGGCCTGGAATTTCAGCCATTCACTCACTACAGGCCTGGAGTTTCATCATTCACACACTACAGCCCTGGAGTTTCATCATTCACTCACTACAGGCCTGGAGTTTCATCATTCACACACTACAGGACTGGAGTTTCATCATTCACTCACTGCAGGCCTGTACTTTCGTCATTCACACACTACAGGCCTGGAGCTTCATCATTCACTCATTACAGGCCTGGAGTTTCATCATTCACACACTATAGGCCTGGAGTTTCATCATTCACTCAGTACATGCCTGGAGTTTCATCATTCTCTCACTACAGGCCTGGAGTTTCATCATTCACTCAGTACAGGCCTGGAGTTTCATCATTCACTCACTGCAGGCCTGGAGGTTCATCATTAACTCACTACAGGTCTGGAGTTTCATCATTCACGCAGTACAAGCCTGGAGTTTCAGCCATTCACTCTCTACAGGCCTGGAGTTTCATCATTCACTCACTACAAGCCTGGAGTTACATCATTCACTTACTACAGGCCTGGAGTTTCATCATTCACTCACTACAGACCTGGAGTTTCATCATTCTCTCAACTCAGGCCTGGAGTTTCATCATTAACTTACTACAATCCTGGGGTTTCATCATTGACTGACTACAGACCTGGTGCTTCAGCCATTCACTGACTACAAGCCTGGAGTTTCATCATTCACTCACTACAGGCCTGGAGTTTCATCATTCACTCAATCCAGGCCTGGAGTTTCATCATTCACATACTACCGGCCTGGAGTTTCATCATTCACTCACTACAGGCCTGGAGTTTCATCATTCACTTACTAAAGGCCTGGACTTTCATCATTCACACACTACAGGCCTGGAATTTCATCATTCAATTTCTACAGGCCTGGAGGTGAATCATTCACTGACTACAGGCCTGGAGTTTCATCATTCACACATTACATGCCTGGAGATTCATCCATTCACTCACTGCAGGCCTGGAGTTACATCATTCACACACTACAGGGATGGAGTTTCATCATTCACACAATACAAGCCTGGAGTTTCATCATTCTCACACTACAGGCCTGGAGTTTCATCATTCACACACTACAGGCCTGGAGTTTCATCAATCACTCACTACAGGCCTGGGTTTTCATCATTCACTCACTACAGGCCTGGGCTTTGAGCCATTTACTCACTACAGGCCTGTAATTTCATCATTCACACACTACAGGCCTGGGGTTTGAGCCATTTACTCACTACAGGAATGTAGTTACATCATTCACACTCTACAGGCCTGGAGTTTCATCATTCACTTACTACAGGCCTGGAGTTTCATCATTCACTCACTACAGGCCTGGAGTTTTATCATTCACTCACTACAGGCCATGACTTTCTTCATTCAATTACTACAGGCCTGGAGTGTAATTCTTCACACGCCACAGGCTTGGAGTTTCATCATTCACTTACTACAGGCCTGGAGTTTCATCATTCACTCAATACAGGCTTGTAGTTTCATCGTTCAGTCTCTACTGGCCTGGAGTTTCCTCATTCACACACTTCAGGCCTGGAGTTTCATCATTCACTGACTGCAGGCATGGAGTTTCAGCCATTCACTCACAAGAGGCCTTAAGTTTCATCAGTCACTCACTACAGGCCTGGAAGTTCAGCCATTCACACACTACAGGCCTGGAGTTTCATCATTCACTCACTACAAGCCTGGAGTTTCATCATTCACTCACTACAGTCCTGGAGTTTCATCATTCACTCACTCCAGGCCTGGAGTTTCATCATTCACTTACTACAGGCCTGGAGTTTCATCATTCTCTCACTACAGGCCTGTAGTTTCATCATTCAATTACTACAAGCCTGGAGTTTCATCATTCACACACTACAGGCCGGGAGTTTCATCATTCAATTTCTACAGGCCTGGAGGTGAATCATTCACTCACTACAGGCCTGGAGATACAGCATTCACACTCTACAGGGCAGGAGTTTCATTCATTCACTCACTACAGGCCTGGAGTTACATCATTCACAGACGACAGCGATGGAGTTTCATCTTTCACACAATACAGGCCTGGAGTTTCATCATTCACACACTACAGGCCTGGAATTTCATCAATCACTCACTACAGGCCTGTAGTTTCATCATTCACACACTACAGGCCTGGGGTTTGAGCCATTTACTCACTACAGGCCTGTAGTTTCATCATACACTTACCACAGGCCTGGAGTTTCATCATTCACTCACTACAGGCCTGGAGTTTCATCATTGACTCACTACAGGACTGGTGTTTCTTCATTCACTTACTACAGGCCTGGAGTTTCATCATTCAATATCTACAGGCCTGGAGGTGAATCATTCACTCACTACAGGCCTGGAGTTTCATCATTCACACACTACAGGCCTGGAGATACAGCATTCACACACTACAGGGCAGGGGTTTCATCATTCACTCACTACAGGCCGTGGGTTTGAGGCATTTACTCACTACAGGCCTGTAGTTTCATCATTCACACACTACAGGCCTGGGGTTTGAGCCATTTACTCACTACAGGCCGGTAGTTTCATCATTCACACACTACAGGCCTGGTGTTTCATCATTCACTCACAACAGGCCTGGAGTTTCATCATTCACTAACTACAGGCCTGGAGTTTCATCATTCACTCACTACAGGCCTGGAGTTTCATCATTGACTCACTACACGACTGGTGTTTCTTCATTCACTTACTACAGGCCTGGAGTGTAATTCTTCACACGCCACAGGCCTGGAGTTTCATCATTCACTTACTACAGGCCTGGATTTTCATCATTCACACTGTACAGGCCTGGAGTTTCCTCATTCACACACTTCAGGCCTGGTGTTTCATCATTCACTCACTGCAGGCCAGGAGTATCATCATTCACTCACTAGAGGCCTGGAGTTTCAGCATTCACACACTACAGGCCTGGAGTTTCATCATTCACTCAATACAGGCCTGGAGTTTCATCATTCACTCACTACAGGCCTGGAGTTTCATCATTCACTCACTACAGGCCTGGAAGTTCAGCCAATCACACACTGCAGGCCTGGAGTTTCATCATTCACTCACTACGGGCCTGGAGTTTCATCATTCACTCACTTCAGGCCTGGAGTTTTATCATTCACTCACTACAGGCCTGGAATTTCATCATTCACTCACTACAGGCCTGGAGTTTCATCATTCATTCACTGCAGGCCTGGAGTTTCATCATTCACTCACTACAGGCCTGGAGTTTCATCATTAACTCACTACAGGCTTGGAGTTTCAGCCATTCACTCACTACCAGCCTGGAGTTTCATCATTCACTCACTACAGACCTGGAGTTTCATCATGCACTCAGTACAGGCCTGGAGTTGCATAATTCACTCACTACAGGCCTGGAGTTTCTTCATTCACTTACTATAGGCCTCTAGTGTAATTCTTCACACACCACATGCCTGGATTTTCATCATTCACTTACTACAGGCCTGGAGTTTCATCATTCAATCAGTACAGGCTTAGACTTTCATCGTTCACACACTACTGGCCTGGAGTTTCATCATTCACACACTACAGGCCTGGAGCTACAGCCATTCACTCAGTACAGGTCTCGAGATTCCTCATTCATTCACTTCAGGCCTGGAGTTTCATCATTCACTAACTGCAGGCCTGGATTATCATCATTCACTCACTACAGGCCTAGAGTTTAAGCATTCACACACTACAGGCCTGGAGTTTCATCATTCACTCACTACAGGCCTGGAAGTTCAGCCATTCACACACTACAGGCCTGGAGTTTCATCATTAACTCACTACAGGCCTGGAGATTCATCATTAACTCACTACAGGCCTGGAGTTTCATCAGGCACTCACTACAGGCCTGGAGTTTCATCATTCACTCACAATACGCCTGGAGTTTCATCATTCATTCACGACAGGCCTAGAGTTTCAGCCATTCACTCACTACAGGCCTGGAGTTATATCATTCACTCACTACAGGCCTGGAGTTTCATCATTCACTCACTACAGGCCTGTAGTTTCAGCCATTAACTCAATACAGGCATGGAGTTTCATCATTCACACACTACAGGCCTGGAGTTTCATCATTCACTCACTACAGGCCTGGAGTTTCATCATTCACACACAAAAGGCCTGGACTTTCATCATTAATTCACTACAGGCCTGGAGTTTCATCATTCACATACTACAGGCCTGGAGTTTCATCATTCACTCACTGCAGGCCTGGAGTTTCATCATTCACTCATTACCGGCCTGGAGTTTCAGCATTCACTCACTACAGGCCTGGAGTTTCAGCCATTCACTCACTACCAGCCTGGAGTTTCATCATTCACTCTCTACAGGCCTGGAGTTTCATCATTCACTCACTACAGGCCTGGAGTTTCATCAATCACTCTCTACAGGCCTGGAGTTTCATCATTCACTCTCTTCAGGCCTGGAGTTTCATCATTCACTCTCTACAGGCCCGTAGTTTCATCATTCAGTCACTACAGACCTGGAGATTCATCATTCACTCACAACAGGTCTGGAGTTTCATCATTCACGCAATTCAAGCCTGGAGTTACATCATTCACTTACTAAAGGCCTGGAGTTTCATCATTCACTCACTACAGACCTGGAGTTTCATCATTCACTCAAAACAGGCCTGGAGTTTCATCATTCACTCACTGAAGGACTGGAGTTTCATCATTAACTTACTACAATCCTGGGAGTTCATCATTCACTGACTACAGGCCTGGTGTTTCAGCCATTCACTCACTACAAGCCTGGAGATGCATCATTCACTCAATACAGGCCTGGAGTTTCATCATTCACACACAAAAGGCCTGGAGTTTCATCATTAACTCATTACAGGCCTGGCGCTTCATCATTCAAACACTACAGGCCTGGAGTTTCATCATTCACTCACTGCAGGCCTGGAGTTTCATCATTCACTCACTACAGGACTGGAGTTTGATCATTCACTTACTACTGGCCTGGAGGTCAATCATTCACACACTACAGGCCTTGAGTTTCATCATTCACATACTATAGGCCTGGAGGCACATCATTCACACACTACAGGCCTGGAGTTTCATCCATTCACTCACTACCGGCCTGTTCTTACATCATTTACACACTACAGGGATTGAGTTTCATCATTCACACAATACAGGCCTGGAGTTTCCTCATTCACACACTACAGGCCTGGGGTTTGAGCCATTTACTCACGACAGGCCTGGACTTTCATCATTCACACACTACAGGCCTGGAGTTTCATCAATCACTTACTGCAGGCCTGGAATTTCATCATTCACTCATTACAGGCCTGGTGTTTCATCCATTCACTTACTACAGGACTGGAGTTTCTTCATTCACTCACTACAGGCCTGGAGTGTAATTCTTAACACACCACAGGCCTGGTGTTTCATCCATTCACTTACTACAGGCCTGGAGTTTCATCATTCAATCAGTACAGGCTTGGAGTTTCATTGTTCACGCACTACTGGCCCGGAGTTTCATCATTCACACACTACAGGCCTGGAGTTTCAGCCATTCACTCAGCACAGGCCTCGTGTTTCCTCATTCACACACCTCAGGCCTGGAGTTTCATCATTCACTCACTGCAGGCCTGGAGTACCATCATTCACTCACTAGAGGCCTGGAGTTTCAGCATTCATACACTATAGGCCTGGAGTTTCAGCTTTTCACTCACTACAGGCCTGAAGTTTCATCATTCACTCACTACAGGCTGGAGTTCAACATTCACTCACTACAGGCCTGGAGTTTCATCATTAACTCACGACAGCCTGCAGTTTCAGCCATTCCCTCACTACAGGCCTGGAGTTTCATCTTTCACACACTACAGGCTTGGAGTTTCATCATTCACTCACTGCAGGCCTGGAGTTTCATCATTCACACACAAAAGGCCTGGAGTTTCATCATTAACTCACTACAGGCCTGGAGTTTCATCATTCACACACTACAGGCCTGGAGTTTCATCATTCACTCACTGCAGGCCTGGAGTTTCATCATTAAAACACTACAGGCCTGGAGTTTCATCATTCACTCATTACAGGCATGGAGTTTCATCATTCACTCACTACAGGCCTGGAGTTTCAGCCATTCACTCACTACCAGCCTGGAGTTTCATCACTCACTCACTACAGGCCTGGAGTTTCATCATTCACTCAGTACAGGCCTGGAGCTTCATCATTCACTCACTACAGGCCTGGAGTTTCATCATTCACTCACTACAGGCCTGGAGTTTCATCATTCACTCTCTATAGGCCTGGAGTTTCATCATTCACTCACTACAGGCCCGTAGTTTCATCATTCAGTCTCTACAGACCTGGAGATTCATCATGAATTCACTACAGTTCTGGAGTTTCATCATTCACGCAGTACAAGCCTGGAGTTTCTTCATTCACTCACGACAGGCCTGGAGTTTCATCATTCACTGACTATAGACCTGGATGTTCATCATTCACTCACTACAGGCCTGTAGTTTCATCATTCACTCACTAGAGGCCTGGAGTTTCATCATTCACTCAGCACAGGCCTGGAGGTTCAGCCAATCACACACTACAGGCCAGGAGTTTCATCATTCACTCACTACAGGCCTGGAGTTTCATCATTCACTCACTACAGGCCCGTTGTTTCATCATTCAGTCACTACAGACCTGGAGATTCATCATTCACTCTCAGCAGGTCAGGAGTTTCAGCCATTCACTCACTAGAGGCCTGGAGTTTCAACATTCACTCACTGCAGGCCTGGAGTTTCATCATTCACTCACTACAGGCCTGTAGTTTCAGCCATTAACTCAATACAGGCCTGGAGTTTCATCATTCACACACTACAGGCCTGGAGTTTCATCATTCACTCACTACAGGCCTGGAGTTTCATCATTCACACACAAAAGGCCTGGACTTTCATCATTAACTCACTACAGGCCTGGAGTTTCATCATTCACATACTACAGGCCTGGAGTTTCATCATTCACTCACTGCAGGCCTGGAGTTTCATCATTCACTCATTACCGGCCTTGAGTTTCAGCATTCACTCACTACAGGCCTGGAGTTTCAGCCATTCACTCACTACCAGCCTGGAGTTTCATCATTCACTCACTACAGGCCTGGAGTTTCAGCATTCACTCAGTACAGACCTGGAGATTCATAATTCACTCACTACAGGCCTGGAGTTTCATCAATCACTCTCTACAGGCCTGGAGTTTCATCATTAACTCTCTACAGGCCTGGAGTTTCATCATTCACTCACTACAGGCCCGTAGTTTCATCATTCAGTCACTACAGACCTGGAGATTCATCATTCGCTCACAACAGGTCTGGAGTTTCATCATTCACGCAATTCAAGCCTGGAGTTACATCATTCACTTACTAAAGGCCTGGAGTTTCATCATTCACTCACTACAGACCTGGAGTTTCATCATTCACTCAAAACAGGCCTGGAGTTTCATCATTCACTCACTGAAGGACTGGAGTTTCATCATTAACTTACTACAATCCTGGGAGTTCATCATTCACTGACTACAGGCCTGGTGTTTCAGCCATTCACTCACTACAAGCCTGGAGATGCATCATTCACTCAATACAGGCCTGGAGTTTCATCATTCACACACAAAAGGCCTGGAGTTTCATCATTAACTCATTACAGGCCTGGCGCTTCATCATTCAAACACTACAGGCCTGGAGTTTCATCATTCACTCACTGCAGGCCTGGAGTTTCATCATTCACTCACTACAGGACTGGAGTTTGATCATTCACTTACTACTGGCCTGGAGGTCAATCATTCACACACTACAGGCCTTGAGTTTCATCATTCACATACTATAGGCCTGGAGGCACATCATTCACACACTACAGGCCTGGAGTTTCATCCATTCACTCACTACCGGCCTGTTCTTACATCATTTACACACTACAGGGATTGAGTTTCATCATTCACACAATACAGGCCTGGAGTTTCATCATTCACACACTACAGGCCTGGGGTTTGAGCCATTTACTCACGACAGGCCTGGACTTTCATCATTCACACACTACAGGCCTGGAGTTTCATCAATCACTTACTGCAGGCCTGGAATTTCATCATTCACTCATTACAGGCCTGGTGTTTCATCCATTCACTTACTACAGGACTGGAGTTTCTTCATTCACTCACTACAGGCCTGGAGTGTAATTCTTAACACACCACAGGCCTGGTGTTTCATCCATTCACTTACTACAGGCCTGGAGTTTCATCATTCAATCAGTACAGGCTTGGAGTTTCATTGTTCACGCACTACTGGCCCGGAGTTTCATCATTCACACACTACAGGCCTGGAGTTTCAGCCATTCACTCAGCACAGGCCTCGTGTTTCCTCATTCACACACTTCAGGCCTGGAGTTTCATCATTCACTCACTGCAGGCCTGGAGTACCATCATTCACTCACTAGAGGCCTGGAGTTTCAGCATTCATACACTATAGGCCTGGAGTTTCAGCTTTTCACTCACTACAGGCCTGAAGTTTCATCATTCACTCACTACAGGCTGGAGTTTCAACATTCACTCACTACAGGCCTGGAGTTTCATCATTAACTCACGACAGCCTGCAGTTTCAGCCATTCCCTCACTACAGGCCTGGAGTTTCATCTTTCACACACTACAGGCTTGAAGTTTCATCATTCACTCACTGCAGGCCTGGAGTTTCATCATTCACACACAAAAGGCCTGGAGTTTCATCATTAACTCACTACAGGCCTGGAGTTTCATCATTCACACACTACAGGCCTGGAGTTTCATCATTCACTCACTGCAGGCCTGGAGTTTCATCATTAACACACTACAGGCCTGGAGTTTCATCATTCACTCATTACAGGCATGGAGTTTCATCATTCACTCACTACAGGCCTGGAGTTTCAGCCATTCACTCACTACCAGCCTGGAGTTTCATCACTCACTCACTACAGGCCTGGAGTTTCATCATTCACTCAGTACAGGCCTGGAGCTTCATCATTCACTCACTACAGGCCTGGAGTTTCATCATTCACTCACTACAGGCCTGGAGTTTCATCATTCACTCTCTATAGGCCTGGAGTTTCATCATTCACTCACTACAGGCCCGTAGTTTCATCATTCAGTCTCTACAGACCTGGAGATTCATCATGAATTCACTACAGTTCTGGAGTTTCATCATTCACGCAGTACAAGCCTGGAGTTTCTTCATTCACTCACGACAGGCCTGGAGTTTCATCATTCACTGACTATAGACCTGGATGTTCATCATTCACTCACTACAGGCCTGTAGTTTCATCATTCACTCACTAGAGGCCTGGAGTTTCATCATTCACTCAGCACAGGCCTGGAGGTTCAGCCAATCACACACTACAGGCCAGGAGTTTCATCATTCACTCACTACAGGCCTGGAGTTTCATCATTCACTCACTACAGGCCCGTTGTTTCATCATTCAGTCACTACAGACCTGGAGATTCATCATTCACTCTCAGCAGGTCAGGAGTTTCAGCCATTCACTCACTAGAGGCCTGGAGTTTCAACATTCACTCACTGCAGGCCTGGAGTTTCATCATTCACTCACTACAGGCCTGTAGTTTCAGCCATTAACTCAATACAGGCCTGGAGTTTCATCATTCACACACTACAGGCCTGGAGTTTCATCATTCACTCACTACAGGCCTGGAGTTTCATCATTCACACACAAAAGGCCTGGACTTTCATCATTAACTCACTACAGGCCTGGAGTTTCATCATTCACATACTACAGGCCTGGAGTTTCATCATTCACTCACTGCAGGCCTGGAGTTTCATCATTCACTCATTACCGGCCTTGAGTTTCAGCATTCACTCACTACAGGCCTGGAGTTTCAGCCATTCACTCACTACCAGCCTGGAGTTTCATCATTCACTCACTACAGGCCTGGAGTTTCAGCATTCACTCAGTACAGACCTGGAGATTCATAATTCACTCACTACAGGCCTGGAGTTTCATCAATCACTCTCTACAGGCCTGGAGTTTCATCATTAACTCTCTACAGGCCTGGAGTTTCATCATTCACTCACTACAGGCCCGTAGTTTCATCATTCAGTCACTACAGACCTGGAGATTCATCATTCACTCACAACAGGTCTGGAGTTTCATCATTCATGCAATTCAAGCCTGGAGTTTCAGCCATTCACTCAGTACAGGCCTGGAGTTTCATCATTCACTCACTACAAGCCTGGAGTTACATCATTCACTTACTAAAGGCCTGGAGTTTCATCATTCACTCACTACAGACCTGGAGTTTCATCATTCACTCAAAACAGGCCTGGAGTTTCATCATTCACTCACTGAAGGACTGGAGTTTCATCATTAACTTACTACAATCCAGGGAGTTCATCATTCACTGACTACAGGCCTGGTGTTTCAGCCATTCACTCACTACAAGCCTGGAGATGCATCATTCACTCAATACAGGCCTGGAGTTTCATCATTCACACACAAAAGGCCTGGAGTTTCATCATTAACTCATTACAGGCCTGGCGCTTCATCATTCAAACACTACAGGCCTGGAGTTTCATCATTCACTCACTGCAGGCCTGGAGTTTCATCATTCACTCACTACAGGACTGGAGTTTGATCATTCACTTACTACTGGCCTGGAGGTCAATCATTCACACACTACAGGCCTTGAGTTTCATCATTCACATACTATAGGCCTGGAGGCTCATCATTCACACACTACAGGCCTGGAGTTTCATCCATTCACTCACTACCGGCCTGTTCTTACATCATTTAAACACTACAGGGATTGAGTTTCATCATTCACACAATACAGGCCTGGAGTTTCATCATTCACACACTACAGGCCTGGGGTTTGAGCCATTTACTCACGACAGGCCTGGACTTTCATCATTCACACACTACAGGCCTGGAGTTTCATCAATCACTTACTGCAGGCCTGGAATTTCATCATTCACTCATTACAGGCCTGGTGTTTCATCCATTCACTTACTACAGGACTGGAGTTTCTTCATTCACTTACTACAGGCCTGGAGTGTAATTCGTAACACACCACAGGCCGGGAGTTTCATCATTTACTCACTACAGGCCTGGAGTTTCATCATTCAATCAGTACAGGCTTGGAGTTTCATTGTTCACGCACTACTGGCCCGCAGTTTCATCATTCACACACTGCAGGCCTGGAGTTTCAGCCATTCACTCAGCACAGGCCTCGAGTTTCCTCATTCACACACTTCAGGCCTGGAGTTTCATCATTCACTCACTGCAGGCCTGGAGTACCATCATTCACTCACTAGAGGCCTGGAGTTTCAGCATTCATACACTATAGGCCTGGAGTTTCAGCTTTTCACTCACTACAGGCCTGAAGTTTCATCATTCACTCACTACAGGCCTGGAGTTTCAACATTCACTCACTACAGGCCTGGAGTTTCATCATTAACTCACTACAGCCTGCAGTTTCAGCCATTCCCTCATTACAGGCCTGGAGTTTCATCTTTCACACACTACAGGCTTGGAGTTTCATCATTCACTCACTGCAGGCCTGGAGTTTCATCATTCACACACTACAGGCCTGGAGTTTCATCATTCACTCACTGCAGGCCTGGAGTTTCATCATTAACACACTACAGGCCTGGAGTTTCATCATTCACTCATTACAGGCCTGGAGTTTCATCATTCACTCACTACAGGCCAGGAGTTTCAGCCATTCACTCACTACCAGCCTGGGGTTTCATCACTCTCTCACTACAGGCCTGGAGTTTCATCATTCACTCAGTACAGGCCTGGAATTTCATCATTTACTCACTACAGGCCTGGAGTTTCATCATTCACTCACTACAGCCCTGGAGTTTCATCATTCACTCTCTACAGGCCTGGAGTTTCATCATTCACTCACTACAGGCCCGTAGTTTCATCATTCAGTCTCTACAGACCTGGAGATTCATCATGAATTCACTACAGTTCTGGAGTTTCATCATTCACGCAGTATAAGCCTGGAGTTTCATCATTCACTCACTATAGACCTGGATGTTCATCATTCACTCACTACAGGCCTGTAGTTTCATCTTTCACTCACTAGAGGCCTGGAGTTTCATCATTCACTCACTACAGGCCTGGAAGTTCAGCCAATCACACACTACAGGCCTGGAGTTTCATCATTCACTCACTACAGGCCTGGAGTTTCATCATTCACTCACTACAGGCCCGTTGTTTCATCATTCAGTCACTACAGACCTGGAGATTCATCATTCACTCTCAACAGGTCTGGAGTTTCATCATTCACGCAATTCAAGCCTGGAGTTTCAGCCATTCACTCACTACAGGCCTGGAGTTTCATCATTCACTCACTACAAGCCTGGAGTTACATCATTCAATTACTAAAGGCCTGGATTTTCATCATTCACTCACTACAGACCTGGACTTTCATCATTCACTCAAAACAGGCCTGGAGTTTCATCATTCACTCACTACAGGACTGGAGTTTCATCATTAACTTACTACAATCCTGGGATTTCATCATTCACTCACTACAGACCTGGAGTTTCATCATTCACTCAAAACAGGCCTGGAGTTTCATCATTCACTCACTACAGGCCTGGAGTTTCATCATTCACTCACTACAGGCCTGGAGTTTCATCATTCACTCACTACAGGCCTGGAGTTTCAGCCATTCACTCACTACAAGCCTGGAGTTGCATCATTCAATCAATACAGGCCTGGAGTTTCATCATTCACACACAAAAGGCCTGGAGTTTCATCATTAACTCATTACAGGCCTGGAGCTTCATCATTCACACACTACGGGCCTGGAGTTTCATCATTCACTCACTGCAGGCCTGGAGTTTCATCATTCACACACTACAGGCCTGGAGTTTCATCATTCACTCATTACAGGCCTGGAGTTTCATCATTCACTCAGTACAGGCCTGGAGTTTCATCATTCACTCACTACAGGCCTGGAGTTTGATCATTCACTTACTACAGGCCTGGAGGTCAATCATTCACACACTACAGGCCTTGAGTTTCATCATTCACACACTATAGGCCTGGAGGCTCATCATTCACACACTACAGGCCTGGAGTTTCATCCATTCACTCACTACCGGCCTGTTGTTACATCATTTACACACTACAGGGATTGAGTTTCATCATTCACACAATACAGGCCTGGAGTTTCATCATTCACACACTACAGGCCTGGGGTTTGAGCCATTTACTCACTACAGGCCTGGACTTTCATCATTCACACACTACAGGCCTGGAGTTTCATCAATCACTTACTACAGGCCTGGAATTTCATCATTCACTCATTACAGGCCTGGTGTGTCATCCATTCACTTACTACAGGACTGGAGTTTCTTCATTCACTTACTACAGGCCTGGAGTGTAATTCTTAACACACCACAGGCCGGGAGTTTCATCATTTACTTACTACAGGCCTGGAGTTTCATCATTCAATTAGTACAGGCTTGGAGTTTCATTGTTCACGCACTACTGGCCCGGAGTTTCATCATTCACACACTACAGGCCTGGAGTTTCAGCCATTCACTCAGCACAGTCCTCGAGTTTCCTCATTCACACACTTCAGGCCTGGAGTTTCATCATTCACTCACTGCAGGCCTGGAGTACCATCATTCACTCACTAGAGGCCTGGAGTTTCAGCATTCATACACTACAGGCCTGGAGTTTCAGCCATTCACTCACTACAGGCCTGAAGTTTCATCATTCACTCACTACAGGCCTGGAGTTTCAACATTCACTCACTACAGGCCTGGAGTTTCATCATTAACTCACTACAGCCTGGAGTTTCAGCCATTCACTCACTACAGGCCTGGAGTTTCATCATTCACACACTACAGGCCTGGAGTTTCATCATTCACTCACTGCCGGCCTGGAGTTTCATCATTAACACACTACAGGGCTGGAGTTTAATCATGCACTCATTACAGGCCTGGAGTTTCATCACTCACTCACTACAGGCCTGGAGTTTCAGCCATTCACTCACTACCAGCCTGGAGTATCATCACTCACTCACTACAGGCCTGGAGTTTCATTATTCACTCAGTACAGGCCTGGAGTTTCATCATTCACTCACTACAGGCCTGGAGTTTCATCATTCACACACTACAGGCCTGGAGTTTCATCATTCACTCACTAGAGGCCTGGAGTTTCATCATTCACTCACTACAGGCTTGGATTTTCATCATTCACACACTACAGGCCTGGAGTTTCATCATTCACTCACTACTGGCCTCGAGTTTCATGATTCACTCACTAAAGGCCTCGAGTTTCATCATTCACTCACTACAGGCCTGGAGTTTCATCATTCACTCACTAGAGGCCTGGAGTTTCATCATTCACTCATTTAAGGCCTGGAATTTCATCATTCACAAACTACACGCCTGGAGTTTCATCATTCACACACTACACGCCTGGAGTTTCATCATTCACTCACTACAGGCCTGGAGTTTCACCATTCACTCACTACAGGCCTGGAGTTTCATCATTCACTCACTACAGGCCTGGAGTTTCATCATTCACTCACTACAGGCCTGCAGTATCATCATGCACTCACTACAGGCCTGGAGTTTCATCATTCACACACTACAGACCTGGAGTTTCATCATTCACTCACTGCAGGCCTGGAGTTTCATCATTCACTCACTACAGGCCTGGAGTTTCATCATTCAACAGTGCAGGCCTGGAGCTGCATCTTTCACACACTACAGGCCTGGAATTTCAGACATTCGCACACTACAGGCCAGGAGCTTCATCATTCACTCACTACAGGCCTGCAGTTTCAGCCATTCACTCACCACAGGCCTGGAGTTTCATAATTCACACACTAAGGCTTGGATTTCATCATTCACTCACTACAGGCCTGGAGTGTCATCATTCACTCACTACTGGCCTGGAGTTTCATCATTCACACACTACAGGCCTGGAGTTTCATCATTCACTCATTTCAGGCCTGGAGTTTCATCATTCACAAACTACCCGCCTGGAGTTTCATCATTCGCACACTACAGGCCTGGAGCATCATCATTAACTCACTACAGCCCTGGAGCTGCATCATTCACTGACTACAGGCCTGGATTTTCAGCCATTCACTCACCACATGCCTGGAGTTTCAGCCATTCAAACACTACCGTCCTGCTGTTTTCATCATTCACACACTAGAAGCCTGGAGTTTCATCAATCATTCACTACAGGCCTGGAGTTTCATCATTCAAACACCACAGGCCTGGTGTTTCATCAATCACTCACTACAGGCCTGGAGTTTCATCAATCACTCACTACAGGCCTGGAGTTTCATCATTCACTCACTACTGGCTTGGAGCTTCAACTTTAACTCACTACAGGCCTGGAGTTTCATCATTCAAACACTACAGGCCTGGAGTTTCAAAATTCAATCACTTCAGGCCTAGAGTTTCATCATTCACACACTACCGGCCTGGAGTTTCATCATTCACTCACTACTGGCCTGGAGTTCATCATTCACTCACTACAGGCCTGGAGTTCATCATTCACTCACTACAGGCCTGGAGTTTCATCATTCACTCACTACAGCGCTGTAGTTTCATCATTCACACACGACAGGCCTGGATTGTCATCATTCACTCACTATAGGCCTGGAGTTTCATCATTCATTCACTACAGGCCTGGTGTTTCAGCCATTCATTCATTACAGCCCTGGAGTTTCATCATTCACTCACTACAGGCCTGGAGTTTCATCATTCACTCACTAGAGGCCTGGAGTTACATCATTAACTCACTAATGGCTTGGAGTTTCATCATTCACTCACTACAGGCCTGGAGTTTCACTCATTCACTCTCTACAGGCCTGGAGTTTCATCATTCACTCACTACAGGCCTGGAGTTTCATCATTCACTCACTACAGGCCTGGAGATTCAGCCATTCACTCACGACAGGCCTGGAGTTTCATCGTTCACTCACTAGAGACCTGGAGTTTCATCATTCACTTTCTACAGGCCTGGAGTTTCATCATTCGCACACTACAGACCTGGAATTTCAACAATAACTCACTACAGGCCTCGAGTTTCATCATTCACTCACTACAGGCCTGGAGTTACAATCGTTCACTCACTACAGGCCTGGAGTTCAATCATTGCACACTGCTGGCCTGGACTTCATCATTCACTCATACAGGCCTGAGTTTCATCATTCACACACTACAGGCCTGGAGTTTCATCATTCACACACTACAGGCCTGGAGTTTCATCATTCACTCTCTTCAGGCCTGGAGTTTCATCATTCACTCACTACAGGCCTGGAGTGTCATCATTCACTCACTACTGGCCTGGAGTTTCATCATTCACACACTACAGGCCTGGAGTTTCACCATTCACTCAGTTCAGGCCTGGAGTTTCATCATTCACAAACTACACACCTGGAGTTTCATCATTCACACACTACAGTCCTGGAGTTTCATCATTCACTCACTACAGGCCTGGCGTTTCATCATTCATTCACTACAGGCCTGGAGTTTCACTCATTCACTCACTACAGGCCTGGAGTTTCATCATTCACACACTACAGGCCGCATGTTTCATCATTCACTCACTACAGGCCTGGAGTTTCATCATTCACACACCACAGGCCTGGAGTTTCATCATTCACTCACTACAGGCCTGGAGTTTCATCATTCACTCACTTTAGGCCTGGAGTTTCATCATTCACACACTACACGCCTGGAGTTTCATCATTCACTCACTGCAGTCCTGGAGTTTCATCATTCACTCACTACAGGCCTGGAGTTTCATCTTTCACTCACTAGAGCCCTGGAGTTTCATCATTCAACATTACAGGCCTGGAGTGTCATCATTCACTCACTACTGGCCTGGAGTTTCATCATTCACACACTGCAGGCCTGGAGTTTCATCATTCACTCCCGAAAGGTCTGGAGTTTCATCATTCACTCACTATAGGCCTGGGGTTTCGTCATTCACTCACTACAGGAATGGAGTTTCAGCCATTCACTCACTACAGGCTTGGAGTTTCATCATTCACTCACTACAGGCCTTGAGTTTCATCATTCACTCACTACAGGCCTGGAGTTTCATCATTCACTCACTACAGCCCTGGAGTTTCGTCATTAACTCACTACAAGCCTGGAGTTTCATCATTCACTTATACAGGCCTGGAGTTTCATCATTCACACACTACAGTCCTGGAGTTTCATCATTAACTCACTACAGGCCTCGAGTTTCATCATTCACACACTACGGGCCTGGAGTTTCATTCATTCACTCACTACAGGCCTGGAGTTTCATCATTCACACACTACAGGCCTCGAGTTTCATCATTCACTCACTACAGGCCTGGAGTTTCATCATTCACACACTACAGGCCTGGAGTTTCATCATTCACTTACTTTAGGCCTGGAATTTCATCATTTACAAACTACAGGCCTGGAGTTTCATCGTTCATACACTACACGCCTGGAGTTTCATCATTCACTCACTACAGGCCTGGAGTTTCATCATTCACACAATACAGGCCTGGAGTTTCATCATTCACTCACTACAGGCCTGGAGTTTCATCATTCACTCACTGCAGGCCTGGAGTTTCATCATTCACTCACTACAGGCCTGGAGTTTCATCTTTCACTCACTAGAGCCGTGGAGTTTCATCATTCAACAGTACAGGACTGGAGCTGCATCTTTCACACACTACAGGCCTGGAGTTTCAGCCATTCGCACACTACAGGCCAGGAGCTTCATCATTCATTCACTACAGGACTGCAGTTTCAGCCATTCACTCACCACAGGCCTGGAGTTTCATCATTCACACACTAAGGCTTGGATTTCATCATTCACTCACTACAGGCCTGGAGTGTCATCATTCACTCACTACTGGCCTGGAGTTTCATCATTCACACACTACAGGCCTGGAGTTTCATCATTCACTCCCTAAAGGTTTGGAGTTTCATCATTCACACACTATAGGCCTGGAGTTTCGTCATTCACTCACTACAGGAATGGAGTTTCATCATTCACACACTGCTGGCCTGGAGTTTCATCATTCACTCTCTTCAGGCCTGGAGTTTCATCATTCACTCACTACAGGCCTGGAGTTTCATCATTCACTCGCTACTGGCCTGGAGTTTCATCATTCACACACTACAGGCCTGGAGTTTCATCATTCACTCATTTCAGGCCTGGAGTTTCATCATTCACAAACTACACACCTTTGTTTCATCATTCACACACTACAGTCCTGGAGTTTCATCATTCACTCACTACAGGGCTGGCGTTTCATCATTCACTCACTACAGGCCTGGAGTTTCACTCATTCACTCACTACAGGCCTGGAGTTTCATCATTCACACACTACAGGCCTCGAGTTTCATCATTCACTCACTACAGGCCTGGAGTTTCATCATTCACACACCACAGGCCTGGAGTTTCATCATTCACTCACTACAGGCCTGGAGTTTCATCATTCACTCACTCTAGGCCTGGAGTTTCATCATTCACACACTACACGCCTGGAGTTTCATCATTCACTCACTACAGGCCTGGAGTTTCATCATTCACACACTACTGGCCTGGAGTTTCATCATTCACTCACTACAGGCCTGGAGTTTCATCATTCACTCACTACAGGCCTGCAGTATCATCATGCACTCACTACAGGCCTGGAGTTTCATCATTCACACACTACACGCCTGGAGTTTCATCATTCACTCACTACAGGCCTGGAGTTTCATCATTCACACACTACAGGCCTGGAGTTTCATCATTCACTCACTACAGGCCTGGAGTTTCATCTTTCACTCACTAGAGCCCTGGAGTTCCATCATTCAACAGTACAGGACTGGAGCTGCATCTTTCACACACTACAGGCCTGGAGTTTCAGCCATTCGCACACTACAGGCCAGAAGCTTCATCATTCACTCACTACCTGCCTGCAGTTTCAGCCATTCACTCACCACAGGCCTGGAGTTTCATGATTCACACACTAAGGCTTGGATTTCATCATTCACTCACTACAGGCCTGGAGTGTCATCATTCACTCACTACTGGCCTGGAGTTTCATCATTCACACACTACAGGCCTGGAGTTTCATCATTCACTCCCTAAAGGTCTGGAGTTTCACCTTTCACTCACTATAGGCCTGGAGTTTCGTCATTCACTCACTACAGGAATGGAGTTTCAGCCATTCACTCACTACAGGCTTGGAGTTTCATCATTCACTCACTACAGGCCTTGAGTTTCATCATTCACTCACTACAGGCCTGGAGTTTCATCATTCACTCACTACAGCCCTGGAGTTTCGTCATTAACTCACTACAAGCCTGGAGTTTCATCATTCACTTATACAGGCCTGGAGTTTCATCATTCACACACTACAGGCCTGGAGTTTCATCATTCACTCTCTACAGGCCTAGAGTTTCATCATTCACTCACTAGAGCCCTGGAGTTTCATCATTCACTCACTACAGGCTTGGATTTTCATCATTCACACACTACAGTCCTGGAGTTTCATCATTAACTCACTACAGGCCTCGAGTTTCATCATTCACACACTACGGGCCTGGAGTTTCACTCATTCACTCACTACAGGCCTGGAGTTTCATCATTCACACACTACAGGCCTCGAGTTTCATCATTCACTCACTACAGGCCTGGAGTTTCATCATTCACTCACTACAGGCCTGGAGTTTCATCATTCACTTACTTTAGGCCTGGAATTTCATCATTTACAAACTACAGGCCTGGAGTTTCATCGTTCATACACTACACGCCTGGAGTTTCATCATTCACTCACTACAGGCCTGGAGTTTCATCATTCACACAATACAGGCCTGGAGTTTCATCATTCACTCACTACAGGCCTGGAGTTTCATCATTCACTCACTGCAGGCCTGGAGTTTCATCATTCACTCACTACAGGCCTGGAGTTTCATCTTTCACTCACTAGAGCCCTGGAGTTTCATCATTCAACAGTACAGGACTGGAGCTGCATCTTTCACACACTACAGGCCTGGAGTTTCAGCCATTCGCACACTAGAGGCCAGGAGCTTCATCATTCACTCACTACAGGACTGCAGTTTCAGCCATTCACTCACCACAGGCCTGGAGTTTCATCATTCACACACTAAGGCTTGGATTTCATCATTCACTCACTACAGGCCTGGAGTGTCATCATTCACTCACTACTGGCCTGGAGTTTCATCATTCACACACTACAGGCCTGGCGTTTCATCATTCACTCCCTAAAGGCCTGGAGTTTCATCATTAACACACTATAGGCCTGGAGTTTCGTCATTCACTCACTACAGGAATGGAGTTTCATCATTCACTCACTACAGGCCTTGAGTTTCATCATTCACTCACTACAGGCCTGGAGTTTCATCATTCACTGACTACAGGCCTGGAGTTTCATCATTCACACACTACAGCCCTGGAGTTTCGTCATTAACTACCTACAGGCCTGGAGTTTCATCATTCACTTATACAGGCCTGGAGTTTCATCATTCACACACTACAGGCCTGGAGTTTCATCATTCACACTCTACAGGCCTAGAGTTTCATCATTCACTCACTACAGGCCTGCCGTTTCAGCCATTCAGACACTACTGGCCTCGCGTTTTCATCATTCACTCACTACAGGCCTGGAGTTTCATCATTCACTCACCACAGGCCTGGGGCTTCAGCCATTCACTCACTACAGGCCTGGAGTTACAGCCAATCACTCACTACAGGCCTGGAGTTTCATCATTCACTCACTAGAGGCCTGGAGTTTCATCATTCACTCACTACAGGCTTGGATTTTCATCATTCACACACGACAGTCCTGGAGTTTCATCATTAACTCACTACAGGCCTCGAGTTTCATCATTCACTCACTACAGGCCTGGAGTTTCACTCATTCACTCACTACAGGCCTGGAGTTTCATCATTCACACACTACAGGCCTCGAGTTTCATCATTCACTCACTACAGGCCTGGAGTTTCATCATTCACACGCCACAGGCCTGGAGTTTCATCATTCACTCACTACAGGCCTGGAGCTTCATCATTCACTCACTTTAGGCCTGGAGTTTCATCATTCACACACTACACGCCTGGAGTTTCATCATTCACTCACTACAGGCCTGGAGTTTCATCATTCACACACTACAGGCCTGGAGTTTCATCATTCACTCACTACAGGCTTGGAGTTTCATCATTCACTCACTACAGGCCTGCAGTATCATCATGCACTCACTACAGGCCTGGAGTTTCATCATTCACACACTACAGGCCTGGAGTTTCATCATTCACTCACTTCAGGCCTGGAGTTTCATCTTTCGCTCACTAGAGCCCTGGAGTTTCATCATTCAACAGTACAGGACTGGAGCTGCATCTTTCACACACTACAGGCCTGGAGTTTCAGCCATTCGCACACTACAGGCCTGGAGCTTCATCATTCACTCACTACAGGCCTGCAGTTTCAGCCATTCACTCACCACAGGCCTGGAGTTTCATCATTCACACACTAAGGCTTGGATTTCATCATTCACTCACTACAGGCCTGGAGTGTCATCATTCACTCACTACTGGCCTGGAGTTTCATCATTCACAGACTACAGGCCTGGAGTTTCATCATTCACTCCCTAAAGGTCTGGAGTTTCATCATTCACTCACTATAGGCCTGGAGTTTCGTCATTCACTCACTACAGGAATGGAGTTTCAGCCATTCACTCACTACAGGCTTGGAGTTTCATCATTCACTCACTACAGGCGTTGAGTTTCATCATTCACTCACTACAGGCCTCTAGTTTCATCATTCACTCACTACAGCCCTGGAATTTCGTCATTAACTCACTACAAGCCTGGAGTTTCATCATTCGCTTATACAGGCCTGGATTTTCATCATTCACTCACTACAGCCCTGGAGTTTCGTCATTAACTCACTACAGGCCTGGAGTTTCATCATTCACACACTACAGGCCTGGAGTTTCATCATTCACTCTCTACAGGCCTGGCATTTCAGCCATTCAGACACTACTGGCCTCGCGTTTTCATCATTCACTCACTACAGGCCTGGAGTTTCATCATTCACTTATACAGGCCTGGAGTTTCATCATTCACTTACTACAGGCCTGGAGGTTCATCATTCACTCACTACACTCTTGGAGTTTCATCGTTCACTCACTACTAGTCTGGAGTTTCATCATTCACTCAGTACAGGCCTCGAATTTCCTCATTCACACACTTCATGGCTGGAGTTTCATCATTCACTCACTGCTGGCCTGGAGTATCATCATACCCTCACTAGAGGCCTGGAGCTTCAGCATTCAAACACTTTGGGCCTGGAGTTTCATCATTCACAAACTACACGCCTGGAGTTTCATCATTCACACACTAGATGCCTGGAGTTTCATCATTCACACACTACAGGCCTGGAGTTTCATCATTAACTCAATACAGGCCTCGAGTTATATCATTCACTCACTGCAGGCCTGGAGTTTCATCATTCACTCTCTACAGGCCGGGAATTTCATCATTCACTCCCTAAAGGCCTGGAGTTTCATCATTCACTCACTATAGGCCTGGAGTTTCAGCCATTCACTCACTACAGGCCTGGAGTTTCATCAGTCACTCACTACAGGTCTTGAGTTTCATCATTCACTGACTACAGGCCTGGAGTTTCATCATTCACACACTACAGCCCTGGAGTTTCGTCATTAACTCACTACAGGCCTGGAGTTTCATCATACACTTATACAGGCCTGGAGTTTCTTCATTCACACACTACAGGCCTGGAGTTTCATCATTCACTCACTACAGGCTTGGAGTTTCATCATTCACTCATTACAGGCCTGGAGTTTCAGCCATTCAAACACTACAGTCCTGCTGTTTTCATCATTCACACACTAGAGGCCTGGAGTTTCATCAATCATTCACTACAAGCCTGGAGTTTCATCATTCACACACTACAGGCCTGGAGTTTCATCATTCACTCACTACAGGCCTGGAGTTTCATCATTCACTCACTAGAGGCCTGGAGTTTCATCATTCACTCACTACTGGCTTGGATTTTCATCATTCGCGCACTACAGGCCTGGAGTTTCAGCCATTCACTCACTACAGGCCTGGAGTTTCATCATTCACTCACTACAGGCCTGCAGTATCATCATGCACTCACTACAGGCCTGGAGTTTCATCATTCACACACTACAAGCCTGGAGTTTCAGCCATTCACTCACTACAGGCCTGGAGTTTCATCATTCACTCACTACAGGCCTGCAGTATCATCATGCACTCACTACAGGCCTGGAGTTTCATCATTCACACACTACAGGCCTGGAGTTTCATCATTCACTCACTACAGGCCTGGAGTTTCATCTTTCACTCACTAGAGCCCTGGAGTTTCATCATTGAACAGTACAGGCCTGGAGCTGCATCTTTCACACACTACAGGCCTGGAGTTTCAGCCATTCGCACACTACAGGCCAGGAGCTTCATCATTCACTCACTACAGGCATGGAGTTTCAGCCATTCCCTCACCACAGCCTGGAGTTTCATCATTCACACACTACAGGCCTGGAGTTTCATCATTCACACACTACAGGGCTGGAGTTTCATCATTCACTCCCTAAAGGTCTGGAGTTTCATCATTCACTCACTATAGGCCTGGAGTTTCATCATTCACTCCCTAAAGGAATGGAGTTTCAGCCATTCACACACTACAGGCTTGGAGTTTCATCATTCACTCACTACAGGCCTTGAGTTTCATCAGTCACTCACTACAGGCCTGGAGTTTCATCATTCACTCACTACAGCCCTGGAGTTTCGTGATTAACTCACTACAAGCCTGGAGTTTCATCATTCACTTATACAGGCCTGGAGTTTCATCATTCACACACTACACGCCTGGAGTTTCATCATTCACTCTGTACAGGCCTAGAGTTTCATCATTCACTCACTACAGGCCTGGCATTTCTGCCATTCAGACACTACTGGCCTCGCGTTTCATCATTCACTCAATACAGGCCTGGAGTTTCATCATTCACTCATTACAGGCCTGGAGTTTCATCATTCACTTACTACAGGCCTGGAGGTTCATCATTCACTCACTACACTCTTGGCGTTTCATCATTCACACACTACAGGCCTGGAGTTTCATCATTCACTCAGTACAGACCTCGAGTTTCCTCATTCACACACTTCATGGCTGGAGTTTCATCATTCACTCACTGCTGGCCTGGAGTATCATCATACACTCACTAGAGGCCTGGAGCTTCAGCATTCAAACACTTTGGGCCTGGAGTTTCATCATTCACAAGCTACACGCCTGGAGTTTCATCATTCACACACTAGACGCCTGGAGTTTCATCATTCACTCACTACAGGCCTGGAGTTTCATCATTTACTCACTACCGGTCTGGTGTTTCATCATTAACTCAATACAGGCCTCGAGTTAAATCATTCACTCACTACAGGCCTGGAGTTTCATCATTCACTCACTACAGGCCTTGAGTTTCATCATTCACTCACTACAGGCCTGGAGTTTTATCATTCACACACTACAGCCCTGGAGTTTCGTCATTAACTCACTACAGGCCTGGAGCTTCATCATTAACTCACTACAGCCCTGGAGCTGCATCATTCACTGACTACAGGCCTGGATTTACAGCCATTCACTCACCACATGCCTGGAGTTTCAGCCATTCAAACACTACAGTCCTGCTGTTTTCATCATTCACACACTAGAGGCCTGGAGTTTCATCAATCATTCACTACAAGCCTGGAGTTTCATCATTCAAACACCACAGGCCTGGTGTTTCATCAATCACTCACTACAGGCCTGGAGTTTCATCATTCACTCACTACAAGCCTGGAGTTTCATCATTCACACACGACAGGCCTGGATTGTCATCATTCACTTACTATAGGCCTGGAGTTTCATCATTCATTCACCACAGGCCTGGTGTTTCAGCCATTCATTCATTACAGCCCTGGAGTTTCATCATTCACTCACTAGAGGCCTGGAGTTTCATCATTAACTCACTAATGGCTTGGAGTTTCATCATTCACTCACTACAGGCCTGGAGTTTCACTCATTCACTCTCTACAGGTCTGGAATTTCATCATTCACTCACTACAGGCCTGGAGTTTCATCATTCACTCACTACAGGCCTGGAGATTCAGCCATTCACTCACGACAGGCCTGGAGCTTCATTGTTCACTCACTACAGGCCTGGAGTTTCATCATTCACTTTCTACAGGCCTGGAGTTTCATCATTCGCACACTACAGACCTAGAGTTTCAACAATAACTCACTACAGGCCTCGAGTTTCATCATTCACTCACTACAGGCCTGGAGTTTCACTCATTCACTCACTACAGGCCTATACTTTCATCATTCACTCATACAGGCCTGGAGTTTCATCAATCACACACTGCTGGCCTGGAGTTTCATCATTCACTCTCTTCAGGCCTGGAGTTTCATCATTCACTCACTACAGGCCTGGAGTGTCATCATTCACTCACTACTGGCCTGGAGTTTCATCATTCACACACGACAGGCCTGGAGTTTCATCATTCACTCATTTCAGGCCTGGAGTTTCATCATTCACAAACTACACACCTGGAGTTTCATCATTCACACACTACACGCCTGGAGTTTCATCATTCACTCACTACAGGCCTGGCGTTTCATCATTCACACACATCAGGACTGGAGTTTCATCATTCAGTCACCACAGGCCTGGAGTTTCATCATTCACTCACTACAGGCCTGGAGTTTCATCATTGACTCATTACAGCGCTGGAGTTTCATCATTCACACACTACAGGCCTGGAGTTTCATTATTCATACACTACAGGCCTGGACTGTCATCATTCACTCACTAAAGGCCTGGCGTTTCATCATTCACTCACTGCAGGCCTGGAGTTTCAGCCATTCATTCACTACAGGCCTGGAGTTTCATCATTAGCTCACTAAAGGCCTGGAGTTTCACCATTCACAAACAACAGGCCTGGAGTTTCACTCATTCACTCTCTACAGCCCTGGAGTTTTATCATTCACCAACTACAGGCCTGGAGTTTCATCATTCACTCACCACAGCCCTGGAGCTTCAGCCATTCACTCACTACAGGCCTGGAGTTTCATCATTCACTCACTAGAGGCCTGGAGTTTCATCATTCACTCACTACAGGCTTGGATTTTCATCATTCACGCACTACAGGCCTGGAGTTTCATCATTAGCACACTACACGCCTTGAGTTTCATCATTCACTCACTACAGGCCTGGCGTTTCATCATTCACACACATCAGGTCTGGAGTTTCATCATTCAGTCACCACAGGCCTGGAGTTTCATCATTCACTCACTGCAGGCCTGCAGTATCATCATTCACACACTGCCGGCCTGGAGTTTCATCATTCACTCACTAGAGGCCTGGCGTTTCATCATTCACACACTACAGGCCTGGATTTTCATCATTAACTCACTACAGGCCTCGAGTTTCATCATTCACTCACTACAGGCCTGGAGTTTCACTCATTCACTCACTACAGGCCTGGAGTTTCATCATTCGCACACTACAGGCCTCCAGTTTCATCATTCACTCATACAGGCCTGGAGTTTCATCATTCACATACTATAGGCCTGGAGTTTCATCATTCACTCTCTTCAGGCCTGGAGTTTCATCATTCAGTCACTACAGGCCTGGAGTTTCATCATTAGCACACTAAAGGCCTGGAGTTTCACCATTCACAAACAACAGGACTGGAGTTTCACTCATTCACTCTCTACAGCCCTGGAGTTTCATCATTCACCAACTACAGGCCTGGAGTTTCTTCATTCACTCACCACAGCCCTGGAGCTTCAGCCATTCACTCACTAGAGGCCTGGAGTTTCATCATTCACTCACTACAGGCTTGGATTTTCATCATTCACACACTACAGTCCTGGAGTTTCATCATTCACTCACTACTGGCCTCGAGTTTCATGATTCACTCACGACGTGCCTGGTGTTTCAGCATTAACTCAGTACAGGCCTGGAGTTTCATACTCCACTCACTACATTCCTGGGGTTTCATCTTTCTATCACTACAGGCCTGTAGATTCATCATTCACTCACTACAGGCCAGGAGTTTCAGCCATTCACACACGACAGGTGTGGAGTTTCATCATTCACTCACTACAGGCCTGGAGTTTCATCATTGACTCATTACAGCGCTGGAGTTTCATCATTCACACACTACAGGCCTGGAGTTTCATTATTCATACACTACAGGCCTGGACTGTCATCATTCATTCACTAAAGGCCTGGCGTTTCATCATTAACTCACTACAGGCCTGGAGTTTCAGCCATTCATTCACTACAGGCCTGCAGTTTCATCATTCACTCTGTTCAGGCCTGGAGTTTCATCATTCACTCACTACAGGCCTGGAGTTTCATCATTAGCTCACTAAAGGCCTGGAGTTTCACCATTCACAAACAACAGGCCTGGAGTTTCACTCATTCACTCTCTACAGCCCTGGAGTTTCATGATTCACCAACTCCAGGCCTGGAGTTTCATCATTCACTCACCACAGCCCTGGAGCTTCAGCCATTCACTCACTACAGGCCTGGAGTTTCATCATTCACTCACTAGAGGCCTGGAGTTTCATCATTCACTCACTACAGGCTTGGATTTTCATCATTCACACACTACAGTCCTGGAGTTTCATCATTCACTCACTACTGGCCTCGAGTTTCATGATTCACTCACTAAAGGCCTCGAATTTCATCATTCACTCACTACAGGCCTGGAGTTTCATCATTCACTCACTACAGGCCTGGAGTTTCATCATTCACTCACTTTAGGCCTGGAATTTCATCATTCACAAACTACACGCCTGGAGTTTCATCATTCACACACTACACGCCTGGAGTTTCATCATTCACTCACTACAGGCCTGGAGTTTCATCATTCACACACTACAGGCCTGGAGTTTCATCATTCACTCACTACAGGCCTGGAGTTTCATCATTCACTCACTACAGGCCTGCAGTATCAACATGCACTCACTACAGGCCTGGAGTTTCATCATTCACACACTACAGACCTGGAGTTTCATCATTCACTCACTGCAGGCCTGGAGTTTCATCATTCACTCACTACAGGCCTGGAGTTTCATCTTTCACTCACTAGAGCCCTGGAGTTTCATCATTCAACAGTACAGGCCTGGAGCTGCATCTTTCACACACTACAGGCCTGGAGTTTCAGACATTCGCACACTACAGGCCAGGAGCTTCATCATTCACTCACTACAGGCCTGCAGTTTCAGCCATTAACTCACCACAGGCCTGGAGTTTCATCATTCACACACTAAGGCTTGGATTTCATCATTCACTCACTACAGGCCTGGAGTGTCATCATTCACTCACTACTGGCCTGGAGTTTCATCATTCACACACTACAGGCCTGGAGTTTCATCATTCACTCATTTCAGGCCTGGAGTTTCATCATTCACAAACTACACACCTGGAGTTTCATCATTCACACACTACACACCTGGAGTTTCATCATTCACTCACTACAGGCCTGGCGTTTCATCATTCACACACAACAGGACTGGAGTTTCATCATTCAGTCACCACAGGCCTGGAGTTTCATCATTCACTCACTACAGGCCTGCAGTATCATCATTCACTCACTGCCGGCCTGGAGTTTCATCATTCACTCACTAGAGGCCTGGAGTTTCATCATTCACTTACTACAAGTTTGGAGTTTCATCATTCGCTCACTACAGGCCTGGAGTTTCATCATTAACTCACTACAGGACTCGAGTTTCATCATTCACTCACTACAGGCCTGGAGTTTCATCATTCGCACACAACAGGCCTCGAGTTTCATCATTCACTCATACAGGCCTGGAGTTTCTTCATTCACATACTACAGGCCTGGAGTTTCATCATTCTGTCACTACAGGTCTGGAGTTTCATCATTCACACACTACAGGCCTGGAGTTTCATCATTAGCACACTACACGCCTGGAGTTTCATCATTCACTCACGACGTGCCTGGAGTTTCAGCATTAACTCAGTACAGGCCTTGAGTTTCATACTTCACTCACTACATTCCTGGGGTTTCATCTTTCTATCACTACAGGCCTGTAGATTCATCATTCACTCACTACAGGCCAGGGGTTTCAGCCATTTACACACGACAGGTGAGGACTTTCATCATTCACTCACTACAGGCCTGGAGTTTCATCATTCACTCATTACAGCGCTGGAATTTCATCATTCACACACTACAGGCCTGGAGTTTCATTATTCACACACTACAGGCCTGGAATTTCATCATTCACTCACTATAGGCCTGGAGTTTCATCATTCACTCACTACAAGCCTGGAGTTTCAGCCATTCATTCACTACAGGCCTGCAGTTTCATCATTCACTCAGTTCAGGCCTGGAGTTTCATCATTCACTCACTACAGGCCTGGAGTTTCATCATTAGCTCACTAAAGGCCGGGAGTTTCATCATTCACAAACAACAGGCCTGGAGTTTCACTCATTCACTCTCTACAGCCCTGGAGTTTCATTCATTCACTCACTACAGGCCTGCAGTTTCATCATTCACTCACCACAGGCCTGGAGCTTCAGCCATTCACTCACTACAGGCCTGGAGTTACAGCCAATCACTCACTACAGGCCTGGAGTTTCATCATTCACTCACTAGAGGCCTGGAGTTTCATCATTCACTCACTACAGGCTTGGATTTTCATCATTCACTCACTACTGGCCTCGAGTTTCATCATTCACTCACTAAAGGCCTGGAGTTTCACTGATTCACTCACTTCAGGCCTGGAGTATCATCATTCACACACTACATGCCTCGAGTTTCATCATTCACTCAGTACAGGACTGGAGATTCATCATTCACACACTACACGCCTGGAGTTTCATCATTCACTCACTACAGGCCTGGAGTTTCATAATTCACTCACGTTAGGACTGGAATTTCATCATTCACAAACTACACGCCTGGAGTTTCATCATTCACACACTACACGCCTGGAGTTTCATCATTCACTCACTACAGGCCTGGAGTTTCATCATTCACACACTACAGGCCTGGAGTTTCATCATTCACTCACTACAGGCCTAGAGTTTCATCATTCACTCACTACAGGCCTGCAGTATCATCATTCACTCACTACAGGCCTGGAGTTTCATCATTCACAAACTACACAGCTGGAGTTTCATCATTCACACACTACACGCCTGGAGTTTCATCATTCACTCACTACAAGACTGGAGTTTCATCATTCACACACTACAGTCCTGGAGTTTCATCATTCACTCACTACAAGACTGGAGTTTCATCATTAACTCACTACAGGCCTCGAGTTTCATCATTCACTCACTACAGGCCTGGAGTTTCACTCATTCACTCACTACAGGCCTGGAGTTTCATCATTCGCACACTACAGGCCTGGAGTTTCATCATTCACTCACCACAGGCCTGGAGTTTCATCATTCACATACTACAGGCCTGGAGTTTCATCATTCACTCACTTTTGGCCTGGAGTTTCATCATTCACAAACTACACGCCTAGAGTTTCATCATTCACACACTACACGCCTGGAGTTTCATCATTCACTCACGACGTGCCTGGAGTTTCAGCATTAACTCAGTACCGTCCTGGAGTTTCCTACTTCACTCACTACATTCCTGGGGTTTCATCTTTCTATCACGACAGCCTGGTGTTTCATCATTCACTCACTACAGGCCTGGAGTTTCAGCCATTCACACACGACAGGTGTGGAGTTTCATCATTCACTCACTACAGGCCTGGAGTTTCATCATACACTCACTACAGCGCTGGGGTTTCATCATTCACACACTACAGGCCTGGAGTTTCATAATTCACACACTACAGGCCTGGATTGTCATCATTCACTCACTATAGGCCTGGCGTTTCATCATTCACTCACTACAGGCCTGGAGTTTCAGCCATTCATTCACTACTGGCCTGCAGTTTCATCATTCACTCAGTTCAGGCCTGGAGTTTCATCATTCACTCACTACAGTCCTGATGTTTCATCATTCATTCACCACAGCCCTGGAGCTTCAGCCATTCACTCACTACAGGATGGAGTTTCAGCCAATCACTCACTACAGGCCTGGAGTTTCATCATTCACTCACTAGAGGCCTGGAGTTTCATCATTCACTCACTACAGGCTTGGAGTTTCATCATTCACACACTACAGGCCTGGAGTTTCATCATTCACTCACTACAGGCCTAGAGTTTCATCATTCACTCACTACAGGCCTGGAGTTTCATCATTCACAAACTACACAGCTGGAGTTTCATCATTCACACACTACACGCCTGGAGTTTCATCATTCACTCACTACAAGACTGGAGTTTCATCATTCACTCACTACAGTCCTGATGTTTCATCATTCACTCACCACAGCCCTGGAGCTTCAGCCATTCACTCACTACAGGATGGAGTTTCAGCCAATCACTCACTACAGGCCTGGAGTTTCATCATTCACTCACTACAGGCCTGGAGTTTCATCATGCACTCTCTACAGGCCTGGGGTTTCATCATTCACACACTACAGACCTGGAGTTTCATCATTCACTCACTGCAGGCCTGGAGTTTCATCATTCACTCACTACAGGCCTGGAGTTTCATCATTCACAAACTACACAGCTGGAGTTTCATCATTCACACACTACACGCCTGGAGTTTCATCATTCACTCACTACAAGACTGGAGTTTCATCATTCACACACTACAGGCCTGGAGTTTCATCATTCACTCACTACAAGACTGGAGTTTCATCATTCACACACTACAGGCCTGGAGTTTCATCATTCACTCACTAGAGGCCTGCAGTTTCATCATTCACTCACTGCAGGCCTGGAGTTTCATCATTAACTCACTACAGGCCTCGAGTTTCATCATTCACTCACTACAGGCCTGGAGTTTCACTCATTCACTCACTACAGGCCTGGAGTTTCATCATTCGCACACTACAGGCCTGGAGTTTCATCATTCAGTCACCACAGGCCTGGAGTTTCATCATTCACATACTACAGGCCTGGAGTTTCATCATTCACTCACTTTTGGCCTGGAGTTTCATCATTCACAAACTACACGCCAAGAGTTTCATCATTCACACACTACACGCCTGGAGTTTCATCATTCACTCACTACAGGCCTGGAGTTTCAGCCATTCATTCACTACAGGCCTGGAGTTTCATCATTAACTCACTACTGGCCTCGAGTTTCATCATTCACTCACTACAGGCCTGGAGTTTCATCATTTGCACACTACAGGCCTGGAGTTTCATCATTCACATACTACAGGCCTGGAGTTTCATCATTCACTCTCTTCAGTCCTTGAGTTTCATCATTCACTCACGACAGGCCTGGAGTTTCATCATTCACTCACTACTGGCCTGGAGATTCATCATTCACACACTAGAGGCCTGGAGTTTCATCATTCACTCACTTTAGGCCTGGAGATTCCTCATTCTCAAACTACCCGCCTGGAGTTTCATCATTCACATACTACACGCCTGGAGTTTCATCATTCACTCACTACAGGCCTGGAGTTTCACTCATTCACTCTCTACAGGTCTGGAATTTCATCATTCACTCACTACAGGCCTGGAGTTTCATCATTCACTCACTACAGGCCTGGAGATTCAGCCATTCACTCACGACAGGCCTGGAGCTTCATTGTTCACTCACTACAGGCCTGGAGTTTCATCATTCACTTTCTACAGGCCTGGAGTTTCATCATTCGCACACTACAGACCTAGAGTTTCAACAATAACTCACTACAGGCCTCGAGTTTCATCATTCACTCACTACAGGCCTGGAGTTTCACTCATTCACTCACTACAGGCCTATACTTTCATCATTCACTCATACAGGCCTGGAGTTTCATCAATCACACACTGCTGGCCTGGAGTTTCATCATTCACTCTCTTCAGGCCTGGAGTTTCATCATTCACTCACTACAGGCCTGGAGTGTCATCATTCACTCACTACTGGCCTGGAGTTTCATCATTCACACACTACAGGCCTGGAGTTTCATCATTCACTCATTTCAGGCCTGGAGTTTCATCATTCACAAACTACACACCTGGAGTTTCATCATTCACACACTACACGCCTGGAGTTTCATCATTCACTCACTACAGGCCTGGCGTTTCATCATTCACACACATCAGGACTGGAGTTTCATCATTCAGTCACCACAGGCCTGGAGTTTCATCATTCACTCACTACAGGCCTGGAGTTTCATCATTGACTCATTACAGCGCTGGAGTTTCATCATTCACACACTACAGGCCTGGAGTTTCATTATTCATACACTACAGGCCTGGACTGTCATCATTCACTCACTAAAGGCCTGGCGTTTCATCATTCACTCACTACAGGCCTGGAGTTTCAGCCATTCATTCACTACAGGCCTGGAGTTTCATCATTAGCTCACTAAAGGCCTGGAGTTTCACCATTCACAAACAACAGGCCTGGAGTTTCACTCATTCACTCTCTACAGCCCTGGAGTTTTATCATTCACCAACTACAGGCCTGGAGTTTCATCATTCACTCACCACAGCCCTGGAGCTTCAGCCATTCACTCACTACAGGCCTGGAGTTTCATCATTCACTCACTAGAGGCCTGGAGTTTCATCATTCACTCACTACAGGCTTGGATTTTCATCATTCACGCACTACAGGCCTGGAGTTTCATCATTAGCACACTACACGCCTGGAGTTTCATCATTCACTCACTACAGGCCTGGCGTTTCATCATTCACACACATCAGGTCTGGAGTTTCATCATTCAGTCACCACAGGCCTGGAGTTTCATCATTCACTCACTGCAGGCCTGCAGTATCATCATTCACACACTGCCGGCCTGGAGTTTCATCATTCACTCACTAGAGGCCTGGCGTTTCATCATTCACACACTACAGGCCTGGATTTTCATCATTAACTCACTACAGGCCTCGAGTTTCATCATTCACTCACTACAGGCCTGGAGTTTCACTCATTCACTCACTACAGGCCTGGAGTTTCATCATTCGCACACTACAGGCCTCCAGTTTCATCATTCACTCATACAGGCCTGGAGTTTCATCATTCACATACTATAGGCCTGGAGTTTCATCATTCACTCTCTTCAGGCCTGGAGTTTCATCATTCAGTCACTACAGGCCTGGAGTTTCATCATTAGCACACTAAAGGCCTGGAGTTTCACCATTCACAAACAACAGGACTGGAGTTTCACTCATTCACTCTCTACAGCCCTGGAGTTTCATCATTCACCAACTACAGGCCTGGAGTTTCTTCATTCACTCACCACAGCCCTGGAGCTTCAGCCATTCACTCACTAGAGGCCTGGAGTTTCATCATTCACTCACTACAGGCTTGGATTTTCATCATTCACACACTACAGTCCTGGAGTTTCATCATTCACTCACTACTGGCCTCGAGTTTCATGATTCACTCACGACGTGCCTGGTGTTTCAGCATTAACTCAGTACAGGCCTGGAGTTTCATACTCCACTCACTACATTCCTGGGGTTTCATCTTTCTATCACTACAGGCCTGTAGATTCATCATTCACTCACTACAGGCCAGGAGTTTCAGCCATTCACACACGACAGGTGTGGAGTTTCATCATTCACTCACTACAGGCCTGGAGTTTCATCATTGACTCATTACAGCGCTGGAGTTTCATCATTCACACACTACAGGCCTGGAGTTTCATTATTCATACACTACAGGCCTGGACTGTCATCATTCATTCACTAAAGGCCTGGCGTTTCATCATTAACTCACTACAGGCCTGGAGTTTCAGCCATTCATTCACTACAGGCCTGCAGTTTCATCATTCACTCTGTTCAGGCCTGGAGTTTCATCATTCACTCACTACAGGCCTGGAGTTTCATCATTAGCTCACTAAAGGCCTGGAGTTTCACCATTCACAAACAACAGGCCTGGAGTTTCACTCATTCACTCTCTACAGCCCTGGAGTTTCATGATTCACCAACTCCAGGCCTGGAGTTTCATCATTCACTCACCACAGCCCTGGAGCTTCAGCCATTCACTCACTACAGGCCTGGAGTTTCATCATTCACTCACTAGAGGCCTGGAGTTTCATCATTCACTCACTACAGGCTTGGATTTTCATCATTCACACACTACAGTCCTGGAGTTTCATCATTCACTCACTACTGGCCTCGAGTTTCATGATTCACTCACTAAAGGCCTCGAATTTCATCATTCACTCACTACAGGCCTGGAGTTTCATCATTCACTCACTACAGGCCTGGAGTTTCATCATTCACTCACTTTAGGCCTGGAATTTCATCATTCACAAACTACACGCCTGGAGTTTCATCATTCACACACTACACGCCTGGAGTTTCATCATTCACTCACTACAGGCCTGGAGTTTCATCATTCACACACTACAGGCCTGGAGTTTCATCATTCACTCACTACAGGCCTGGAGTTTCATCATTCACACACTACAGGCCTGGAGTTTCATCATTCACTCACTACAGGCCTGCAGTATCAACATGCACTCACTACAGGCCTGGAGTTTCATCATTCACACACTACAGACCTGGAGTTTCATCATTCACTCACTGCAGGCCTGGAGTTTCATCATTCACTCACTACAGGCCTGGAGTTTCATCTTTCACTCACTAGAGCCCTGGAGTTTCATCATTCAACAGTACAGGCCTGGAGCTGCATCTTTCACACACTACAGGCCTGGAGTTTCAGACATTCGCACACTACAGGCCAGGAGCTTCATCATTCACTCACTACAGGCCTGCAGTTTCAGCCATTAACTCACCACAGGCCTGGAGTTTCATCATTCACACACTAAGGCTTGGATTTCATCATTCACTCACTACAGGCCTGGAGTGTCATCATTCACTCACTACTGGCCTGGAGTTTCATCATTCACACACTACAGGCCTGGAGTTTCATCATTCACTCATTTCAGGCCTGGAGTTTCATCATTCACAAACTACACACCTGGAGTTTCATCATTCACACACTACACACCTGGAGTTTCATCATTCACTCACTACAGGCCTGGCGTTTCATCATTCACACACAACAGGACTGGAGTTTCATCATTCAGTCACCACAGGCCTGGAGTTTCATCATTCACTCACTACAGGCCTGCAGTATCATCATTCACTCACTGCCGGCCTGGAGTTTCATCATTCACTCACTAGAGGCCTGGAGTTTCATCATTCACTTACTACAAGTTTGGAGTTTCATCATTCGCTCACTACAGGCCTGGAGTTTCATCATTAACTCACTACAGGACTCGAGTTTCATCATTCACTCACTACAGGCCTGGAGTTTCATCATTCGCACACAACAGGCCTCGAGTTTCATCATTCACTCATACAGGCCTGGAGTTTCTTCATTCACATACTACAGGCCTGGAGTTTCATCATTCTGTCACTACAGGTCTGGAGTTTCATCATTCACACACTACAGGCCTGGAGTTTCATCATTAGCACACTACACGCCTGGAGTTTCATCATTCACTCACGACGTGCCTGGAGTTTCAGCATTAACTCAGTACAGGCCTTGAGTTTCATACTTCACTCACTACATTCCTGGGGTTTCATCTTTCTATCACTACAGGCCTGTAGATTCATCATTCACTCACTACAGGCCAGGGGTTTCAGCCATTTACACACGACAGGTGAGGACTTTCATCATTCACTCACTACAGGCCTGGAGTTTCATCATTCACTCATTACAGCGCTGGAATTTCATCATTCACACACTACAGGCCTGGAGTTTCATTATTCACACACTACAGGCCTGGACTTTCATCATTCACTCACTATAGGCCTGGAGTTTCATCATTCACTCACTACAAGCCTGGAGTTTCAGCCATTCATTCACTACAGGCCTGCAGTTTCATCATTCACTCAGTTCAGGCCTGGAGTTTCATCATTCACTCACTACAGGCCTGGAGTTTCATCATTAGCTCACTAAAGGCCGGGAGTTTCATCATTCACAAACAACAGGCCTGGAGTTTCACTCATTCACTCTCTACAGCCCTGGAGTTTCATTCATTCACTCACTACAGGCCTGCAGTTTCATCATTCACTCACCACAGGCCTGGAGCTTCAGCCATTCACTCACTACAGGCCTGGAGTTACAGCCAATCACTCACTACAGGCCTGGAGTTTCATCATTCACTCACTAGAGGCCTGGAGTTTCATCATTCACTCACTACAGGCTTGGATTTTCATCATTCACTCACTACTGGCCTCGAGTTTCATCATTCACTCACTAAAGGCCTGGAGTTTCACTGATTCACTCACTTCAGGCCTGGAGTATCATCATTCACACACTACATGCCTCGAGTTTCATCATTCACTCAGTACAGGACTGGAGTTTCATCATTCACACACTACACGCCTGGAGTTTCATCATTCACTCACTACAGGCCTGGAGTTTCATAATTCACTCACGTTAGGACTGGAATTTCATCATTCACAAACTACACGCCTGGAGTTTCATCATTCACACACTACACGCCTGGAGTTTCATCATTCACTCACTACAGGCCTGGAGTTTCATCATTCACACACTACAGGCCTGGAGTTTCATCATTCACTCACTACAGGCCTAGAGTTTCATCATTCACTCACTACAGGCCTGCAGTATCATCATTCACTCACTACAGGCCTGGAGTTTCATCATTCACAAACTACACAGCTGGAGTTTCATCATTCACACACTACACGCCTGGAGTTTCATCATTCACTCACTACAAGACTGGAGTTTCATCATTCACACACTACAGGCCTGGAGTTTCATCATTCACTCACTACAAGACTGGAGTTTCATCATTAACTCACTACAGGCCTCGAGTTTCATCATTCACTCACTACAGGCCTGGAGTTTCACTCATTCACTCACTACAGGCCTGGAGTTTCATCATTCGCACACTACAGGCCTGGAGTTTCATCATTCACTCACCACAGGCCTGGAGTTTCATCATTCACATACTACAGGCCTGGAGTTTCATCATTCACTCACTTTTGGCCTGGAGTTTCATCATTCACAAACTACACGCCTAGAGTTTCATCATTCACACACTACACGCCTGGAGTTTCATCATTCACTCACGACGTGCCTGGAGTTTCAGCATTAACTCAGTACCGTCCTGGAGTTTCCTACTTCACTCACTACATTCCTGGGGTTTCATCTTTCTATCACGACAGCCTGGTGTTTCATCATTCACTCACTACAGGCCTGGAGTTTCAGCCATTCACACACGACAGGTGTGGAGTTTCATCATTCACTCACTACAGGCCTGGAGTTTCATCATACACTCACTACAGCGCTGGGGTTTCATCATTCACACACTACAGGCCTGGAGTTTCATAATTCACACACTACAGGCCTGGATTGTCATCATTCACTCACTATAGGCCTGGCGTTTCATCATTCACTCACTACAGGCCTGGAGTTTCAGCCATTCATTCACTACTGGCCTGCAGTTTCATCATTCACTCAGTTCAGGCCTGGAGTTTCATCATTCACTCACTACAGTCCTGATGTTTCATCATTCATTCACCACAGCCCTGGAGCTTCAGCCATTCACTCACTACAGGATGGAGTTTCAGCCAATCACTCACTACAGGCCTGGAGTTTCATCATTCACTCACTAGAGGCCTGGAGTTTCATCATTCACTCACTACAGGCTTGGAGTTTCATCATTCACACACTACAGGCCTGGAGTTTCATCATTCACTCACTACAGGCCTAGAGTTTCATCATTCACTCACTACAGGCCTGGAGTTTCATCATTCACAAACTACACAGCTGGAGTTTCATCATTCACACACTACACGCCTGGAGTTTCATCATTCACTCACTACAAGACTGGAGTTTCATCATTCACTCACTACAGTCCTGATGTTTCATCATTCACTCACCACAGCCCTGGAGCTTCAGCCATTCGCTCACTACAGGATGGAGTTTCAGCCAATCACTCACTACAGGCCTGGAGTTTCATCATTCACTCACTACAGGCCTGGAGTTTCATCATGCACTCTCTACAGGCCTGGGGTTTCAGCCATTCATTCACTACAGGCCTGGAGTTTCATCATTAACTCACTACTGGCCTCGAGTTTCATCATTCACTCACTACAGGCCTGGAGTTTCATCATTTGCACACTACAGGCCTGGAGTTTCATCATTCACATACTACAGGCCTGGAGTTTCATCATTCACTCTCTTCAGTCCTTGAGTTTCATCATTCACTCACGACAGGCCTGGAGTGTCATCATTCACTCACTACTGGCCTGGAGATTCATCATTCACACACTAGAGGCCTGGAGTTTCGTCATTCACTCACTTTAGGCCTGGAGATTCCTCATTCTCAAACTACCCGCCTGGAGTTTCATCATTCACATACTACACGCCTGGAGTTTCATCATTCACTCACTACAGGCCTGGAGTTTCATCATTCACTCACTACTGGCCTCGAGTTTTTTCATTCACACACTGCAGGCCTGGAGTTTCATCATTCACTCACTACTGGCCTCGAGTTTCATCATTCACTCACTACAGGCCAGGAGTTTCTTCATGCACTCACTACACGCCTGGAGTTTCATCATTCACACACTACAGGCCTGGGGTTTCATCATTCAGTCACCACAGGCCTGGAGTTTCATCATTCACTCACTACAGGCCTGCAGCATCATCATTCACTCACTACAGGCCTGGAGTTTCATCATTCACTCACTAGAGGCCTAGACTTTCATCATTCACTTACTACAGGTTTGGAGTTTCATCATTCGCACACTACAGGCCTGGAGTTGCATCATTAACTCACTACAGGCCTCGAGTTTCATCATTCACTGACTACAGGCCTGGAGTTTCATCATTCGCACACTACAGGCCTCGAGTTTCATCATTCACTAATACAGGCCTGGAGTTTCATCATTCACATACTACAGGCCGGGAGTTTCATCATTCACTCTCTTCAGGCCTGGAGTTTCATCATTCAATCACTACAGGCCTGGAGTTTCATCATTCACTCACGACGTGCCTGGAGTTTCAGCATTAACTCAGTACAATACTGGATTTTCATACTTCACTCAGTACATTCCTGGGTTTTCATCTTTCTATCACTACAGGCCTGGAGTTTCATCATTCACTCACTACAGGCCAGGAGTTTCAGCCATTCACACACAACAGGTGTGGAGTTTCTTCATTCACTCACTACAGGCCTGGAGTTTCATCATACATTCACTTCAGCGCTGGAGTTTCATCATTCACACACTACAGGCCTGGAGTTTCATTATTCACACACTACAGGCCTGGATTGTCATCATTCACTCAATATAGGCCTGGAGTTTCAGCCATTCATTCACTACAGGCCTGCAGATTCATCATTCACTCAGTTCAGGCCTGGAGTTTCTTCATTCACACACTACAGGCCTGGAGTTTCATCATTCACTCACTACAGGCTTGGAGTTTCATCATTCACTCATTACAGGCCTGGAGTTTCAGCCATTCAAACACTACAGTCCTGCTGTTTTCATCATTCACACACTAGAGGCCTGGAGTTTCATCAATCATTCACTACAAGCCTGGAGTTTCATCATTCACACACTACAGGCCTGGAGTTTCATCATTCACTCACTACAGGCCTGGAGTTTCATCATTCACTCACTAGAGGCCTGGAGTTTCATCATTCACTCACTACTGGCTTGGATTTTCATCATTCGCGCACTACAGGCCTGGAGTTTCAGCCATTCACTCACTACAGGCCTGGAGTTTCATCATTCACTCACTACAGGCCTGCAGTATCATCATGCACTCACTACAGGCCTGGAGTTTCATCATTCACACACTACAAGCCTGGAGTTTCAGCCATTCACTCACTACAGGCCTGGAGTTTCATCATTCACTCACTACAGGCCTGCAGTATCATCATGCACTCACTACAGGCCTGGAGTTTCATCATTCACACACTACAGGCCTGGAGTTTCATCATTCACTCACTACAGGCCTGCAGTTTCATCTTTCACTCACTAGAGCCCTGGAGTTTCATCATTGAACAGTACAGGCCTGGAGCTGCATCTTTCACACACTACAGGCCTGGAGTTTCAGCCATTCGCACACTACAGGCCAGGAGCTTCATCATTCACTCACTACAGGCATGGAGTTTCAGCCATTCCCTCACCACAGCCTGGAGTTTCATCATTCACACACTACAGGCCTGGAGTTTCATCATTCACACACTACAGGGCTGGAGTTTCATCATTCACTCCCTAAAGGTCTGGAGTTTCATCATTCACTCACTATAGGCCTGGAGTTTCATCATTCACTCACTACAGGAATGGAGTTTCAGCCATTCACACACTACAGGCTTGGAGTTTCATCATTCACTCACTACAGGCCTTGAGTTTCATCAGTCACTCACTACAGTCCTGGAGTTTCATCATTCACTCACTACAGCCCTGGAGTTTCGTGATTAACTCACTACAAGCCTGGAGTTTCATCATTCACTTATACAGGCCTGGAGTTTCATCATTCACACACTACACGCCTGGAGTTTCATCATTCACTCTCTACAGGCCTAGAGTTTCATCATTCACTCACTACAGGCCTGGCATTTCTGCCATTCAGACACTACTGGCCTCGCGTTTCATCATTCACTCAATACAGGCCTGGAGTTTCATCATTCACTTACTACAGGCCTGGAGGTTCATCATTCACTCACTACACTCTTGGCGTTTCATCATTCACACACTACAGGCCTGGAGTTTCATCATTCACTCAGTACAGACCTCGAGTTTCCTCATTCACACACTTCATGGCTGGAGTTTCATCATTCACTCACTGCTGGCCTGGAGTATCATCATACACTCACTAGAGGCCTGGAGCTTCAGCATTCAAACACTTTGGGCCTGGAGTTTCATCATTCATACACTAGACGCCTGGAGTTTCATCATTCACTCACTACAGGCCTGGAGTTTCATCATTTACTCACTACCGGTCTGGTGTTTCATCATTAACTCAATACAGGCCTCGAGTTAAATCATTCACTCACTACAGGCCTGGAGTTTCATCATTCACTCACTACAGGCCTTGAGTTTCATCATTCACTCACTACAGGCCTGGAGTTTCATCATTCACACACTACAGCCCTGGAGTTTCGTCATTAACTCACTACAGGCCTGGAGCTTCATCATTAACTCACTACAGCCCTGGAGCTGCATCATTCACTGACTACAGGCCTGGATTTACAGCCATTCACTCACCACATGCCTGGAGTTTCAGCCATTCAAACACTACAGTCCTGCTGTTTTCATCATTCACACACTAGAGGCCTGGAGTTTCATCAATCATTCACTACAAGCCTGGAGTTTCATCATTCAACCACCACAGGCCTGGTGTTTCATCAATCACTCACTACAGGCCTGGAGTTTCATCATTCACTCACTACAAGCCTGGAGTTTCATCATTCACACACGACAGGCCTGGATTGTCATCATTCACTTACTATAGGCCTGGAGTTTCATCATTCATTCACCACAGGCCTGGTGTTTCAGCCATTCATTCATTACAGCCCTGGAGTTTCATCATTCACTCACTAGAGGCCTGGAGTTTCATCATTAACTCACTAATGGCTTGGAGTTTCATCATTCACTCACTACAGGCCTGGAGTTTCACTCATTCACTCTCTACAGGTCTGGAATTTCATCATTCACTCACTACAGGCCTGGAGTTTCATCATTCACTCACTACAGGCCTGGAGATTCAGCCATTCACTCACGACAGGCCTGGAGCTTCATTGTTCACTCACTACAGGCCTGGAGTTTCATCATTCACTTTCTACAGGCCTGGAGTTTCATCATTCGCACACTACAGACCTAGAGTTTCAACAATAACTCACTACAGGCCTCGAGTTTCATCATTCACTCACTACAGGCCTGGAGTTTCACTCATTCACTCACTACAGGCCTATACTTTCATCATTCACTCATACAGGCCTGGAGTTTCATCAATCACACACTGCTGGCCTGGAGTTTCATCATTCACTCTCTTCAGGCCTGGAGTTTCATCATTCACTCACTACAGGCCTGGAGTGTCATCATTCACTCACTACTGGCCTGGAGTTTCATCATTCACACACTACAGGCCTGGAGTTTCATCATTCACTCATTTCAGGCCTGGAGTTTCATCATTCACAAACTACACACCTGGAGTTTCATCATTCACACACTACACGCCTGGAGTTTCATCATTCACTCACTACAGGCCTGGCGTTTCATCATTCACACACATCAGGACTGGAGTTTCATCATTCAGTCACCACAGGCCTGGAGTTTCATCATTCACTCACTACAGGCCTGGAGTTTCATCATTGACTCATTACAGCGCTGGAGTTTCATCATTCACACACTACAGGCCTGGAGTTTCATTATTCATACACTACAGGCCTGGACTGTCATCATTCACTCACTAAAGGCCTGGCGTTTCATCATTCACTCACTACAGGCCTGGAGTTTCAGCCATTCATTCACTACAGGCCTGGAGTTTCATCATTAGCTCACTAAAGGCCTGGAGTTTCACCATTCACAAACAACAGGCCTGGAGTTTCACTCATTCACTCTCTACAGCCCTGGAGTTTTATCATTCACCAACTACAGGCCTGGAGTTTCATCATTCACTCACCACAGCCCTGGAGCTTCAGCCATTCACTCACTACAGGCCTGGAGTTTCATCATTCACTCACTAGAGGCCTGGAGTTTCATCATTCACTCACTACAGGCTTGGATTTTCATCATTCACGCACTACAGGCCTGGAGTTTCATCATTAGCACACTACACGCCTGGAGTTTCATCATTCACTCACTACAGGCCTGGCGTTTCATCATTCACACACATCAGGTCTGGAGTTTCATCATTCAGTCACCACAGGCCTGGAGTTTCATCATTCACTCACTGCAGGCCTGCAGTATCATCATTCACACACTGCCGGCCTGGAGTTTCATCATTCACTCACTAGAGGCCTGGCGTTTCATCATTCACACACTACAGGCCTGGATTTTCATCATTAACTCACTACAGGCCTCGAGTTTCATCATTCACTCACTACAGGCCTGGAGTTTCACTCATTCACTCACTACAGGCCTGGAGTTTCATCATTCGCACACTACAGGCCTCCAGTTTCATCATTCACTCATACAGGCCTGGAGTTTCATCATTCACATACTATAGGCCTGGAGTTTCATCATTCACTCTCTTCAGGCCTGGAGTTTCATCATTCAGTCACTACAGGCCTGGAGTTTCATCATTAGCACACTAAAGGCCTGGAGTTTCACCATTCACAAACAACAGGACTGGAGTTTCACTCATTCACTCTCTACAGCCCTGGAGTTTCATCATTCACCAACTACAGGCCTGGAGTTTCTTCATTCACTCACCACAGCCCTGGAGCTTCAGCCATTCACTCACTAGAGGCCTGGAGTTTCATCATTCACTCACTACAGGCTTGGATTTTCATCATTCACACACTACAGTCCTGGAGTTTCATCATTCACTCACTACTGGCCTCGAGTTTCATGATTCACTCACGACGTGCCTGGTGTTTCAGCATTAACTCAGTACAGGCCTGGAGTTTCATACTCCACTCACTACATTCCTGGGGTTTCATCTTTCTATCACTACAGGCCTGTAGATTCATCATTCACTCACTACAGGCCAGGAGTTTCAGCCATTCACACACGACAGGTGTGGAGTTTCATCATTCACTCACTACAGGCCTGGAGTTTCATCATTGACTCATTACAGCGCTGGAGTTTCATCATTCACACACTACAGGCCTGGAGTTTCATTATTCATACACTACAGGCCTGGACTGTCATCATTCATTCACTAAAGGCCTGGCGTTTCATCATTAACTCACTACAGGCCTGGAGTTTCAGCCATTCATTCACTACAGGCCTGCAGTTTCATCATTCACTCTGTTCAGGCCTGGAGTTTCATCATTCACTCACTACAGGCCTGGAGTTTCATCATTAGCTCACTAAAGGCCTGGAGTTTCACCATTCACAAACAACAGGCCTGGAGTTTCACTCATTCACTCTCTACAGCCCTGGAGTTTCATGATTCACCAACTCCAGGCCTGGAGTTTCATCATTCACTCACCACAGCCCTGGAGCTTCAGCCATTCACTCACTACAGGCCTGGAGTTTCATCATTCACTCACTAGAGGCCTGGAGTTTCATCATTCACTCACTACAGGCTTGGATTTTCATCATTCACACACTACAGTCCTGGAGTTTCATCATTCACTCACTACTGGCCTCGAGTTTCATGATTCACTCACTAAAGGCCTCGAATTTCATCATTCACTCACTACAGGCCTGGAGTTTCATCATTCACTCACTACAGGCCTGGAGTTTCATCATTCACTCACTTTAGGCCTGGAATTTCATCATTCACAAACTACACGCCTGGAGTTTCATCATTCACACACTACACGCCTGGAGTTTCATCATTCACTCACTACAGGCCTGGAGTTTCATCATTCACACACTACAGGCCTGGAGTTTCATCATTCACTCACTACAGGCCTGGAGTTTCATCATTCACTCACTACAGGCCTGCAGTATCAACATGCACTCACTACAGGCCTGGAGTTTCATCATTCACACACTACAGACCTGGAGTTTCATCATTCACTCACTGCAGGCCTGGAGTTTCATCATTCACTCACTACAGGCCTGGAGTTTCATCTTTCACTCACTAGAGCCCTGGAGTTTCATCATTCAACAGTACAGGCCTGGAGCTGCATCTTTCACACACTACAGGCCTGGAGTTTCAGACATTCGCACACTACAGGCCAGGAGCTTCATCATTCACTCACTACAGGCCTGCAGTTTCAGCCATTAACTCACCACAGGCCTGGAGTTTCATGATTCACACACTAAGGCTTGGATTTCATCATTCACTCACTACAGGCCTGGAGTGTCATCATTCACTCACTACTGGCCTGGAGTTTCATCATTCACACACTACAGGCCTGGAGTTTCATCATTCACTCATTTCAGGCCTGGAGTTTCATCATTCACAAACTACACACCTGGAGTTTCATCATTCACACACTACACACCTGGAGTTTCATCATTCACTCACTACAGGCCTGGCGTTTCATCATTCACACACAACAGGACTGGAGTTTCATCATTCAGTCACCACAGGCCTGGAGTTTCATCATTCACTCACTACAGGCCTGCAGTATCATCATTCACTCACTGCCGGCCTGGAGTTTCATCATTCACTCACTAGAGGCCTGGAGTTTCATCATTCACTTACTACAAGTTTGGAGTTTCATCATTCGCTCACTACAGGCCTGGAGTTTCATCATTAACTCACTACAGGACTCGAGTTTCATCATTCACTCACTACAGGCCTGGAGTTTCATCATTCGCACACAACAGGCCTCGAGTTTCATCATTCACTCATACAGGCCTGGAGTTTCTTCATTCACATACTACAGGCCTGGAGTTTCATCATTCTGTCACTACAGGTCTGGAGTTTCATCATTCACACACTACAGGCCTGGAGTTTCATCATTAGCACACTACACGCCTGGAGTTTCATCATTCACTCACGACGTGCCTGGAGTTTCAGCATTAACTCAGTACAGGCCTTGAGTTTCATACTTCACTCACTACATTCCTGGGGTTTCATCTTTCTATCACTACAGGCCTGTAGATTCATCATTCACTCACTACAGGCCAGGGGTTTCAGCCATTTACACACGACAGGTGAGGACTTTCATCATTCACTCACTACAGGCCTGGAGTTTCATCATTCACTCATTACAGCGCTGGAATTTCATCATTCACACACTACAGGCCTGGAGTTTCATTATTCACACACTACAGACCTGGACTTTCATCATTCACTCACTATAGGCCTGGAGTTTCATCATTCACTCACTACAAGCCTGGAGTTTCAGCCATTCATTCACTACAGGCCTGCAGTTTCATCATTCACTCAGTTCAGGCCTGGAGTTTCATCATTCACTCACTACAGGCCTGGAGTTTCATCATTAGCTCACTAAAGGCCGGGAGTTTCATCATTCACAAACAACAGGCCTGGAGTTTCACTCATTCACTCTCTACAGCCCTGGAGTTTCATTCATTCACTCACTACAGGCCTGCAGTTTCATCATTCACTCACCACAGGCCTGGAGCTTCAGCCATTCACTCACTACAGGCCTGGAGTTACAGCCAATCACTCACTACAGGCCTGGAGTTTCATCATTCACTCACTAGAGGCCTGGAGTTTCATCATTCACTCACTACAGGCTTGGATTTTCATCATTCACTCACTACTGGCCTCGAGTTTCAACATTCACTCACTAAAGGCCTGGAGTTTCACTGATTCACTCACTTCAGGCCTGGAGTATCATCATTCACACACTACATGCCTCGAGTTTCATCATTCACTCAGTACAGGACTGGAGTTTCATCATTCACACACTACACGCCTGGAGTTTCATCATTCACTCACTACAGGCCTGGAGTTTCATAATTCACTCACGTTAGGACTGGAATTTCATCATTCACAAACTACACGCCTGGAGTTTCATCATTCACACACTACACGCCTGGAGTTTCATCATTCACTCACTACAGGCCTGGAGTTTCATCATTCACACACTACAGGCCTGGAGTTTCATCATTCACTCACTACAGGCCTAGAGTTTCATCATTCACTCACTACAGGCCTGCAGTATCATCATTCACTCACTACAGGCCTGGAGTTTCATCATTCACAAACTACACAGCTGGAGTTTCATCATTCACACACTACACGCCTGGAGTTTCATCATTCACTCACTACAAGACTGGAGTTTCATCATTCACACACTACAGGCCTGGAGTTTCATCATTCACTCACTACAAGACTGGAGTTTCATCATTAACTCACTACAGGCCTCGAGTTTCATCATTCACTCACTACAGGCCTGGAGTTTCACTCATTCACTCACTACAGGCCTGGAGTTTCATCATTCGCACACTACAGGCCTGGAGTTTCATCATTCACTCACCACAGGCCTGGAGTTTCATCATTCACATACTACAGGCCTGGAGTTTCATCATTCACTCACTTTTGGCCTGGAGTTTCATCATTCACAAACTACACGCCTAGAGTTTCATCATTCACACACTACACGCCTGGAGTTTCATCATTCACTCACGACGTGCCTGGAGTTTCAGCATTAACTCAGTACCGTCCTGGAGTTTCCTACTTCACTCACTACATTCCTGGGGTTTCATCTTTCTATCACGACAGCCTGGTGTTTCATCATTCACTCACTACAGGCCTGGAGTTTCAGCCATTCACACACGACAGGTGTGGAGTTTCATCATTCACTCACTACAGGCCTGGAGTTTCATCATACACTCACTACAGCGCTGGGGTTTCATCATTCACACACTACAGGCCTGGAGTTTCATAATTCACACACTACAGGCCTGGATTGTCATCATTCACTCACTATAGGCCTGGCGTTTCATCATTCACTCACTACAGGCCTGGAGTTTCAGCCATTCATTCACTACTGGCCTGCAGTTTCATCATTCACTCAGTTCAGGCCTGGAGTTTCATCATTCACTCACTACAGTCCTGATGTTTCATCATTCATTCACCACAGCCCTGGAGCTTCAGCCATTCACTCACTACAGGATGGAGTTTCAGCCAATCACTCACTACAGGCCTGGAGTTTCATCATTCACTCACTAGAGGCCTGGAGTTTCATCATTCACTCACTACAGGCTTGGAGTTTCATCATTCACACACTACAGGCCTGGAGTTTCATCATTCACTCACTACAGGCCTAGAGTTTCATCATTCACTCACTACAGGCCTGGAGTTTCATCATTCACAAACTACACAGCTGGAGTTTCATCATTCACACACTACACGCCTGGAGTTTCATCATTCACTCACTACAAGACTGGAGTTTCATCATTCACTCACTACAGTCCTGATGTTTCATCATTCACTCACCACAGCCCTGGAGCTTCAGCCATTCACTCACTACAGGATGGAGTTTCAGCCAATCACTCACTACAGGCCTGGAGTTTCATCATTCACTCACTACAGGCCTGGAGTTTCATCATGCACTCTCTACAGGCCTGGGGTTTCATCATTCACACACTACAGACCTGGAGTTTCATCATTCACTCACTGCAGGCCTGGAGTTTCATCATTCACTCACTACAGGCCTGGAGTTTCATCATTCACAAACTACACAGCTGGAGTTTCATCATTCACACACTACACGCCTGGAGTTTCATCATTCACTCACTACAAGACTGGAGTTTCATCATTCACACACTACAGGCCTGGAGTTTCATCATTCACTCACTACAAGACTGGAGTTTCATCATTCACACACTACAGGCCTGGAGTTTCATCATTCACTCACTAGAGGCCTGCAGTTTCATCATTCACTCACTGCAGGCCTGGAGTTTCATCATTAACTCACTACAGGCCTCGAGTTTCATCATTCACTCACTACAGGCCTGGAGTTTCACTCATTCACTCACTACAGGCCTGGAGTTTCATCATTCGCACACTACAGGCCTGGAGTTTCATCATTCAGTCACCACAGGCCTGGAGTTTCATCATTCACATACTACAGGCCTGGAGTTTCATCATTCACTCACTTTTGGCCTGGAGTTTCATCATTCACAAACTACACGCCAAGAGTTTCATCATTCACACACTACACGCCTGGAGTTTCATCATTCACTCACTACAGGCCTGGAGTTTCAGCCATTCATTCACTACAGGCCTGGAGTTTCATCATTAACTCACTACTGGCCTCGAGTTTCATCATTCACTCACTACAGGCCTGGAGTTTCATCATTTGCACACTACAGGCCTGGAGTTTCATCATTCACATACTACAGGCCTGGAGTTTCATCATTCACTCTCTTCAGTCCTTGAGTTTCATCATTCACTCACGACAGGCCTGGAGTGTCATCATTCACTCACTACTGGCCTGGAGATTCATCATTCACACACTAGAGGCCTGGAGTTTCGTCATTCACTCACTTTAGGCCTGGAGATTCCTCATTCTCAAACTACCCGCCTGGAGTTTCATCATTCACATACTACACGCCTGGAGTTTCATCATTCACTCACTACAGGCCTGGAGTTTCACTCATTCACTCTCTACAGGTCTGGAATTTCATCATTCACTCACTACAGGCCTGGAGTTTCATCATTCACTCACTACAGGCCTGGAGATTCAGCCATTCACTCACGACAGGCCTGGAGCTTCATTGTTCACTCACTACAGGCCTGGAGTTTCATCATTCACTTTCTACAGGCCTGGAGTTTCATCATTCGCACACTACAGACCTAGAGTTTCAACAATAACTCACTACAGGCCTCGAGTTTCATCATTCACTCACTACAGGCCTGGAGTTTCACTCATTCACTCACTACAGGCCTATACTTTCATCATTCACTCATACAGGCCTGGAGTTTCATCAATCACACACTGCTGGCCTGGAGTTTCATCATTCACTCTCTTCAGGCCTGGAGTTTCATCATTCACTCACTACAGGCCTGGAGTGTCATCATTCACTCACTACTGGCCTGGAGTTTCATCATTCACACACTACAGGCCTGGAGTTTCATCATTCACTCATTTCAGGCCTGGAGTTTCATCATTCACAAACTACACACCTGGAGTTTCATCATTCACACACTACACGCCTGGAGTTTCATCATTCACTCACTACAGGCCTGGCGTTTCATCATTCACACACATCAGGACTGGAGTTTCATCATTCAGTCACCACAGGCCTGGAGTTTCATCATTCACTCACTACAGGCCTGGAGTTTCATCATTGACTCATTACAGCGCTGGAGTTTCATCATTCACACACTACAGGCCTGGAGTTTCATTATTCATACACTACAGGCCTGGACTGTCATCATTCACTCACTAAAGGCCTGGCGTTTCATCATTCACTCACTACAGGCCTGGAGTTTCAGCCATTCATTCACTACAGGCCTGGAGTTTCATCATTAGCTCACTAAAGGCCTGGAGTTTCACCATTCACAAACAACAGGCCTGGAGTTTCACTCATTCACTCTCTACAGCCCTGGAGTTTTATCATTCACCAACTACAGGCCTGGAGTTTCATCATTCACTCACCACAGCCCTGGAGCTTCAGCCATTCACTCACTACAGGCCTGGAGTTTCATCATTCACTCACTAGAGGCCTGGAGTTTCATCATTCACTCACTACAGGCTTGGATTTTCATCATTCACGCACTACAGGCCTGGAGTTTCATCATTAGCACACTACACGCCTGGAGTTTCATCATTCACTCACTACAGGCCTGGCGTTTCATCATTCACACACATCAGGTCTGGAGTTTCATCATTCAGTCACCACAGGCCTGGAGTTTCATCATTCACTCACTGCAGGCCTGCAGTATCATCATTCACACACTGCCGGCCTGGAGTTTCATCATTCACTCACTAGAGGCCTGGCGTTTCATCATTCACACACTACAGGCCTGGATTTTCATCATTAACTCACTACAGGCCTCGAGTTTCATCATTCACTCACTACAGGCCTGGAGTTTCACTCATTCACTCACTACAGGCCTGGAGTTTCATCATTCGCACACTACAGGCCTCCAGTTTCATCATTCACTCATACAGGCCTGGAGTTTCATCATTCACATACTATAGGCCTGGAGTTTCATCATTCACTCTCTTCAGGCCTGGAGTTTCATCATTCAGTCACTAAAGGCCTGGAGTTTCACCATTCACAAACAACAGGACTGGAGTTTCACTCATTCACTCTCTACAGCCCTGGAGTTTCATCATTCACCAACTACAGGCCTGGAGTTTCTTCATTCACTCACCACAGCCCTGGAGCTTCAGCCATTCACTCACTAGAGGCCTGGAGTTTCATCATTCACTCACTACAGGCTTGGATTTTCATCATTCACACACTACAGTCCTGGAGTTTCATCATTCACTCACTACTGGCCTCGAGTTTCATGATTCACTCACGACGTGCCTGGTGTTTCAGCATTAACTCAGTACAGGCCTGGAGTTTCATACTCCACTCACTACATTCCTGGGGTTTCATCTTTCTATCACTACAGGCCTGTAGATTCATCATTCACTCACTACAGGCCAGGAGTTTCAGCCATTCACACACGACAGGTGTGGAGTTTCATCATTCACTCACTACAGGCCTGGAGTTTCATCATTGACTCATTACAGCGCTGGAGTTTCATCATTCACACACTACAGGCCTGGAGTTTCATTATTCATACACTACAGGCCTGGACTGTCATCATTCATTCACTAAAGGCCTGGCGTTTCATCATTAACTCACTACAGGCCTGGAGTTTCAGCCATTCATTCACTACAGGCCTGCAGTTTCATCATTCACTCTGTTCAGGCCTGGAGTTTCATCATTCACTCACTACAGGCCTGGAGTTTCATCATTAGCTCACTAAAGGCCTGGAGTTTCACCATTCACAAACAACAGGCCTGGAGTTTCACTCATTCACTCTCTACAGCCCTGGAGTTTCATGATTCACCAACTCCAGGCCTGGAGTTTCATCATTCACTCACCACAGCCCTGGAGCTTCAGCCATTCACTCACTACAGGCCTGGAGTTTCATCATTCACTCACTAGAGGCCTGGAGTTTCATCATTCACTCACTACAGGCTTGGATTTTCATCATTCACACACCACAGTCCTGGAGTTTCATCATTCACTCACTACTGGCCTCGAGTTTCATGATTCACTCACTAAAGGCCTCGAATTTCATCATTCACTCACTACAGGCCTGGAGTTTCATCATTCACTCACTACAGGCCTGGAGTTTCATCATTCACTCACTTTAGGCCTGGAATTTCATCATTCACAAACTACACGCCTGGAGTTTCATCATTCACACACTACACGCCTGGAGTTTCATCATTCACTCACTACAGGCCTGGAGTTTCATCATTCACACACTACAGGCCTGGAGTTTCATCATTCACTCACTACAGGCCTGGAGTTTCATCATTCACTCACTACAGGCCTGCAGTATCAACATGCACTCACTACAGGCCTGGAGTTTCATCATTCACACACTACAGACCTGGAGTTTCATCATTCACTCACTGCAGGCCTGGAGTTTCATCATTCACTCACTACAGGCCTGGAGTTTCATCTTTCACTCACTAGAGCCCTGGAGTTTCATCATTCAACAGTACAGGCCTGGAGCTGCATCTTTCACACACTACAGGCCTGGAGTTTCAGACATTCGCACACTACAGGCCAGGAGCTTCATCATTCACTCACTACAGGCCTGCAGTTTCAGCCATTAACTCACCACAGGCCTGGAGTTTCATCATTCACACACTAAGGCTTGGATTTCATCATTCACTCACTACAGGCCTGGAGTGTCATCATTCACTCACTACTGGCCTGGAGTTTCATCATTCACACACTACAGGCCTGGAGTTTCATCATTCACTCATTTCAGGCCTGGAGTTTCATCATTCACAAACTACACACCTGGAGTTTCATCATTCACACACTACACACCTGGAGTTTCATCATTCACTCACTACAGGCCTGGCGTTTCATCATTCACACACAACAGGACTGGAGTTTCATCATTCAGTCACCACAGGCCTGGAGTTTCATCATTCACTCACTACAGGCCTGCAGTATCATCATTCACTCACTGCCGGCCTGGAGTTTCATCATTCACTCACTAGAGGCCTGGAGTTTCATCATTCACTTACTACAAGTTTGGAGTTTCATCATTCGCTCACTACAGGCCTGGAGTTTCATCATTAACTCACTACAGGACTCGAGTTTCATCATTCACTCACTACAGGCCTGGAGTTTCATCATTCGCACACAACAGGCCTCGAGTTTCATCATTCACTCATACAGGCCTGGAGTTTCTTCATTCACATACTACAGGCCTGGAGTTTCATCATTCTGTCACTACAGGTCTGGAGTTTCATCATTCACACACTACAGGCCTGGAGTTTCATCATTAGCACACTACACGCCTGGAGTTTCATCATTCACTCACGACGTGCCTGGAGTTTCAGCATTAACTCAGTACAGGCCTTGAGTTTCATACTTCACTCACTACATTCCTGGGGTTTCATCTTTCTATCACTACAGGCCTGTAGATTCATCATTCACTCACTACAGGCCAGGGGTTTCAGCCATTTACACACGACAGGTGAGGACTTTCATCATTCACTCACTACAGGCCTGGAGTTTCATCATTCACTCATTACAGCGCTGGAATTTCATCATTCACACACTACAGGCCTGGAGTTTCATTATTCACACACTACAGGCCTGGACTTTCATCATTCACTCACTATAGGCCTGGAGTTTCATCATTCACTCACTACAAGCCTGGAGTTTCAGCCATTCATTCACTACAGGCCTGCAGTTTCATCATTCACTCAGTTCAGGCCTGGAGTTTCATCATTCACTCACTACAGGCCTGGAGTTTCATCATTAGCTCACTAAAGGCCGGGAGTTTCATCATTCACAAACAACAGGCCTGGAGTTTCACTCATTCACTCTCTACAGCCCTGGAGTTTCATTCATTCACTCACTACAGGCCTGCAGTTTCATCATTCACTCACCACAGGCCTGGAGCTTCAGCCATTCACTCACTACAGGCCTGGAGTTACAGCCAATCACTCACTACAGGCCTGGAGTTTCATCATTCACTCACTAGAGGCCTGGAGTTTCATCATTCACTCACTACAGGCTTGGATTTTCATCATTCACTCACTACTGGCCTCGAGTTTCATCATTCACTCACTAAAGGCCTGGAGTTTCACTGATTCACTCACTTCAGGCCTGGAGTATCATCATTCACACACTACATGCCTCGAGTTTCATCATTCACTCAGTACAGGACTGGAGTTTCATCATTCACACACTACACGCCTGGAGTTTCATCATTCACTCACTACAGGCCTGGAGTTTCATAATTCACTCACGTTAGGACTGGAATTTCATCATTCACAAACTACACGCCTGGAGTTTCATCATTCACACACTACACGCCTGGAGTTTCATCATTCACTCACTACAGGCCTGGAGTTTCATCATTCACACACTACAGGCCTGGAGTTTCATCATTCACTCACTACAGGCCTAGAGTTTCATCATTCACTCACTACAGGCCTGCAGTATCATCATTCACTCACTACAGGCCTGGAGTTTCATCATTCACAAACTACACAGCTGGAGTTTCATCATTCACACACTACACGCCTGGAGTTTCATCATTCACTCACTACAAGACTGGAGTTTCATCATTCACACACTACAGGCCTGGAGTTTCATCATTCACTCACTACAAGACTGGAGTTTCATCATTAACTCACTACAGGCCTCGAGTTTCATCATTCACTCACTACAGGCCTGGAGTTTCACTCATTCACTCACTACAGGCCTGGAGTTTCATCATTCGCACACTACAGGCCTGGAGTTTCATCATTCACTCACCACAGGCCTGGAGTTTCATCATTCACATACTACAGGCCTGGAGTTTCATCATTCACTCACTTTTGGCCTGGAGTTTCATCATTCACAAACTACACGCCTAGAGTTTCATCATTCACACACTACACGCCTGGAGTTTCATCATTCACTCACGACGTGCCTGGAGTTTCAGCATTAACTCAGTACCGTCCTGGAGTTTCCTACTTCACTCACTACATTCCTGGGGTTTCATCTTTCTATCACGACAGCCTGGTGTTTCATCATTCACTCACTACAGGCCTGGAGTTTCAGCCATTCACACACGACAGGTGTGGAGTTTCATCATTCACTCACTACAGGCCTGGAGTTTCATCATACACTCACTACAGCGCTGGGGTTTCATCATTCACACACTACAGGCCTGGAGTTTCATAATTCACACACTACAGGCCTGGATTGTCATCATTCACTCACTATAGGCCTGGCGTTTCATCATTCACTCACTACAGGCCTGGAGTTTCAGCCATTCATTCACTACTGGCCTGCAGTTTCATCATTCACTCAGTTCAGGCCTGGAGTTTCATCATTCACTCACTACAGTCCTGATGTTTCATCATTCATTCACCACAGCCCTGGAGCTTCAGCCATTCACTCACTACAGGATGGAGTTTCAGCCAATCACTCACTACAGGCCTGGAGTTTCATCATTCACTCACTAGAGGCCTGGAGTTTCATCATTCACTCACTACAGGCTTGGAGTTTCATCATTCACACACTACAGGCCTGGAGTTTCATCATTCACTCACTACAGGCCTAGAGTTTCATCATTCACTCACTACAGGCCTGGAGTTTCATCATTCACAAACTACACAGCTGGAGTTTCATCATTCACACACTACACGCCTGGAGTTTCATCATTCACTCACTACAAGACTGGAGTTTCATCATTCACTCACTACAGTCCTGATGTTTCATCATTCACTCACCACAGCCCTGGAGCTTCAGCCATTCACTCACTACAGGATGGAGTTTCAGCCAATCACTCACTACAGGCCTGGAGTTTCATCATTCACTCACTACAGGCCTGGAGTTTCATCATGCACTCTCTACAGGCCTGGGGTTTCATCATTCACACACTACAGACCTGGAGTTTCATCATTCACTCACTGCAGGCCTGGAGTTTCATCATTCACTCACTACAGGCCTGGAGTTTCATCATTCACAAACTACACAGCTGGAGTTTCATCATTCACACACTACACGCCTGGAGTTTCATCATTCACTCACTACAAGACTGGAGTTTCATCATTCACACACTACAGGCCTGGAGTTTCATCATTCACTCACTACAAGACTGGAGTTTCATCATTCACACACTACAGGCCTGGAGTTTCATCATTCACTCACTAGAGGCCTGCAGTTTCATCATTCACTCACTGCAGGCCTGGAGTTTCATCATTAACTCACTACAGGCCTCGAGTTTCATCATTCACTCACTACAGGCCTGGAGTTTCACTCATTCACTCACTACAGGCCTGGAGTTTCATCATTCGCACACTACAGGCCTGGAGTTTCATCATTCAGTCACCACAGGCCTGGAGTTTCATCATTCACATACTACAGGCCTGGAGTTTCATCATTCACTCACTTTTGGCCTGGAGTTTCATCATTCACAAACTACACGCCAAGAGTTTCATCATTCACACACTACACGCCTGGAGTTTCATCATTCACTCACTACAGGCCTGGAGTTTCAGCCATTCATTCACTACAGGCCTGGAGTTTCATCATTAACTCACTACTGGCCTCGAGTTTCATCATTCACTCACTACAGGCCTGGAGTTTCATCATTTGCACACTACAGGCCTGGAGTTTCATCATTCACATACTACAGGCCTGGAGTTTCATCATTCACTCTCTTCAGTCCTTGAGTTTCATCATTCACTCACGACAGGCCTGGAGTGTCATCATTCACTCACTACTGGCCTGGAGATTCATCATTCACACACTAGAGGCCTGGAGTTTCGTCATTCACTCACTTTAGGCCTGGAGATTCCTCATTCTCAAACTACCCGCCTGGAGTTTCATCATTCACATACTACACGCCTGGAGTTTCATCATTCACTCACTACAGGCCTGGAGTTTCATCATTCACTCACTACTGGCCTCGAGTTTTTTCATTCACACACTGCAGGCCTGGAGTTTCATCATTCACTCACTACTGGCCTCGAGTTTCATCATTCACTCACTACAGGCCAGGAGTTTTTTCATGCACTCACTACACGCCTGGAGTTTCATCATTCACACACTACAGGCCTGGGGTTTCATCATTCAGTCACCACAGGCCTGGAGTTTCATCATTCACTCACTACAGGCCTGCAGCATCATCATTCACTCACTACAGGCCTGGAGTTTCATCATTCACTCACTAGAGGCCTAGACTTTCATCATTCACTTACTACAGGTTTGGAGTTTCATCATTCGCACACTACAGGCCTGGAGTTTCATCATTAACTCACTACAGGCCTCGAGTTTCATCATTCACTGACTACAGGCCTGGAGTTTCATCATTCGCACACTACAGGCCTCGAGTTTCATCATTCACTAATACAGGCCTGGAGTTTCATCATTCACATACTACAGGCCGGGAGTTTCATCATTCACTCTCTTCAGGCCTGGAGTTTCATCATTCAATCACTACAGGCCTGGAGTTTCATCATTCACTCACGACGTGCCTGGAGTTTCAGCATTAACTCAGTACAATACTGGATTTTCATACTTCACTCAGTACATTCCTGGGTTTTCATCTTTCTATCACTACAGGCCTGGAGTTTCATCATTCACTCACTACAGGCCAGGAGTTTCAGCCATTCACACACAACAGGTGTGGAGTTTCTTCATTCACTCACTACAGGCCTGGAGTTTCATCATACATTCACTTCAGCGCTGGAGTTTCATCATTCACACACTACAGGCCTGGAGTTTCATTATTCACACACTACAGGCCTGGATTGTCATCATTCACTCAATATAGGCCTGGAGTTTCAGCCATTCATTCACTACAGGCCTGCAGATTCATCATTCACTCAGTTCAGGCCTGGAGTTTCATCATTCACTCACTACGGGCCTGGTGTTTCATCATTCACTCACCACAGGCCTGGTGCTTCAGCCATTCACTCACTACAGGCCTGGAGTTTCAGCCAATCACTCACTACAGGCCTGGAGTTTCATCAAACACTCACTAGAGGCCTGGAGTTTCATCATTCACTCACTACAGGCTTGGTGTTTCATCATTCACACACTACAGGCCTGGAGTTTCATTATTCACTCACTACAGGCCTGGAGTTTCAGCCATTCATTCACTACAGGCCTGCAGTTTCATCATTCGCTCAGTTCAGGCCTGGAGTTTCATCATTCACTCACTACAGTCCTGGAGTTTCAGCCATTCATTCACTTCAGGTCTGGAGTTTCATCATTAACTCACTACTGGCCTCGAGTTTCATCATTCACTCACTACAGGCCTGGAGTTTCAGCCATTCACTCATTCACTCACTACAGGCCTGGAGTTTCATCATTCGCACACTACAGGCCTCGAGTTTCATCATTCACTCATACAGGCCTGGAGTTTCATCATTCACATACTACAGGCCTAGAGTTTCATCATTCACTCTCTTCAGTCCTGGAGTTTCATCATTCACTCACGACAGGCCTGGAGTGTCATCATTCACTCACTCCTGGACTGGAGTTTCATTATTCACGCACTAGAGGCCTGGAGTTTCATCATTCACTCACTTTAGGCCTGGAGTTTCATCATTCTCAAACTACCCGCCTGGAGTTTCATCATTCACACACTACACGCCTGGAGGTTCATCATTCACTCACTACAGGCCTGGAGTTTCATCATTCACTCACTACAGGCCTGGAGTTTCATCATTCACTCACTACAGGCCTGGAGTTTCATCATTCACTCACTACAGGCCTGCAGTATCATCATGCACTCACTACAGGCCTGGAGTTTCATCATGCACTCACTACAGGCCTGGAGTTTCATTATTCACTCACTACAGGCCTGGAGTTTCATCTTTCACTCAGTAGAGCCCTGGAGTTTCATCATTCAACAGTACAGGCCTGGAGCTGCATCTTTCACACACTACAGACCTGGAGTTTTAGCCATTCGCACACTACAGGCCTGGAGCTTCATCATTAACTCACTTCAGGCCTGGAGCTTCATCATTCACTCACTACAGGCCTGGAGTTTCATCCATTCACTCACCACAGGCCTGGAGTTTCAGGCATTGACACACAACAGGCCTGGAGTTTTCATCATTCAAACACTACAGGCCTGGAGTTTCAAAATTCACTCACTACAGGCCTGGAGTTTCATCTTTCACTCACTACATTCCTGGAGATTCATCATTCACACACTACAGGCCTGGAGTTTCAGCCATTCACTCACTTCAGGCCTGGAGTTTCATCATTCACACACTACAGACCTGGAGTTTCATCATTCACTCACCTCTGGCCTGGATTTTCATCATTCACTCACTACAGGCCTGGAGGTTCATCATTCACACACTACAGGCCTTGAGTTTCATCATTCACACACTACAGGCCTGGAGTTTCATCATTCACCCTCCATAGGCCTGGAGTTTCATCATTCACTCACTACAGGCATGGAGCTTCAGCCATTCACTCACTAAAGGACTGGAGTTTCATCATTCATTCACTACAGGCCTGGAGTTTCATCATTCACTCACTACAGGCCTGGAGTTTCATCATTCACTCACTACAGGCCTGGAGTTTCACTCATCACTCTCTTCAGGCCTTGAGTTTCATTATTCACTCACCACAGGCCTGGAGTTTCATCATTCACAAACTACAGCCCTGAAGTTTCATCATTCACTCACTACAGGCCTCGAGTTTCATCATTCACAAACTACAGCCCTGGAGTTTCATCATTCACTCACTACAGGCCTGGAGTTTCATCATTCACACACTACAGGCCTGGAGTTTCATCATTAATTCACTACAGGCCTGGAGTTTCATCATTCACTCACTACAGGCCTGGAGTTTCACTCATCACTCTCTTCAGGCCTTGAGTTTCATTATTCACTCACCACAGGCCTGGAGTTTCATCATTCACAAACTACAGCCCTGGAGTTTCATCATTCACTCACTACAGGCCTCGAGTTTCATCATTCACAAACTACAGCCCTGGAGTTTCATCATTCACTCACTACAGGCCTGGAGTTTCACTCATTCACTCACTTCAGGCCTGGAGTTTCATCATTCACTCACTACAGTCCTGGAGTTTCATCATTCACTCTCCACAGGCCTGGAGTTTCATCATTCACATACTACAGGCCTGGAGTTTCATCATTCAATGTCTTCAGGCCTGGAGTTTCATCATTCAATCACTACAGGCCATGAGTGTCATCATTCACACACCACAGGCCTGGAGTTTCATCATTCACTCACTTTTGGCCTCGAGTTTCATCATTCACAAACTGCACGCCTAGAGTTTCATCATTCACACGCTACACGCCTGGAGTTTCATCATTCACTCACGACGTGCCTGGAGTTTCAGCTTTAACTCCATACAGTCCTGGAGTTTCATACTTCACTCACTACATTCCTGGGGTTTCATCTTTCTATCACTACAGGCCTGGAGTTTCATCATTCACTCACTACAGGCCAGGAGTTTCAGCCATTCACACACGACAGGTGTGGAGTTTCATCATTCACTCACTACAGGCCTGGAGTTTCATCATACACTCACTACAGCGCTGGAGTTTCATCATTCACACACTACAGGCCTGGAGTTTCATCATTCACACACTACAGGCCTGGATTGTCATCATTCACTCACTATAGGCCTGGAGTTTCAGCCATTCATTCACTACAGGCCTGCAGTTTCAACATTTACTCAGTTCAGGCCTGGAGTTTCATCATTCACTAACTACATGCCTGGTGTTTCATCATTCACTCACCACAGGCCTGGAGCTTCAGTCATTCACTCACTACAGGCCTGGAGTTTCAGCCAATCACTCACTACAGGCCTGGAGTTTCATCATTCACTCACTACAGGCCTGGAGTTTCATCATTCACTCACTAGAGGCCTGGAGTTTCATCATTCACTCACTACAGGCTTGGAGTTTCATCATTCACTCACTACAGGCCTGGAGTTTCATCATTCACTCACTACAGGCCTGGAGTTTCATCATTCACACACTACAGGCCTGGAGTTTCATCCATTCACTCACGACAGGCCTGGGGTTTCAGGCATTGACACACGGCAAGCCTGGAGTTTTCATCATTCAAACACCACAGGCCTCGAGTTTCGAAATTCAATCACTACAGGCCTGGAGTTTCAGCCAATCACTCACTACAGGCCTGGAGTTTCATCATTCACTCACTACAGGCCTGGAGTTTCATCATTCACTCACTAGAGGCCTGGAGTTTCATCATTCACTCACTAGAGGCCTGGAGTTTCATCATTCACTCACTACAGGCTTGGAGTTTCATCATTCACACACTTCAGGCCTGGAGTTTCATCATTCACTCACTACATTCCTGGAGTTTCATCATTCACTCACTACAGGCCTGGAGTTTCAGCCATTCACTCACTTCAGGCCTGGAGTTTCATCATTCACACACTACAGGCCTGGAGTTTCATCATTCACACACTTCAGGATTGGAGTTTCATCATTCACACACTACAGGCCTTGAGTTTCATCATTCACACACAACAGGCCTGGAGTTTCATCATTCACCCTCCATCGGCCTGTAGTTTCATCATTCACTCACAACAGGCCTGGAGCTTCAGCCATTCACTCACTACAGGCCTGGAGTTTCATCATTAATTCACTACAGGACTGGAGTTTCTCTCATCACTCTCTTCAGGCGTTGAGTTTCATCATTCACTCACCACAGGCCTGGAGTTTCATCATTCACAAACTATAGCCCTGGAGTTTCATCATACACTCACTGCAGGCCTGGAGTTTCACTCATTCACTCACTACAGGCCTGGAGTTTCATCATTCACTCTCTACAGGCCTGGAGTTTCATCATTCCTCATTACAGGCCTGGAGTTTCATCATTCACTCACTACAGGATTGGAGTTTCATCATTCACTCACTACAGGCCTGGAGTTTCAGCCATTCACTCACTACAGCCTCGAGTTTCATCATTCACTCACTACAGACCTGGAGCTTCAGCCATTCACTCACTACAGGCCTGTAGTTTCATCATTCATTCACTACAGGCCTGGAGTTTCATCATTCACTCACTACAGGCCTGGAGTTTCATCATTCACTCACTACAGGCCTGGAGTTTCATCATTAATTCACTACAGGCCTGGAGTTTCACTCATCACTCTCTTCAGGCGTTGAGTTTCATCATTCACTCACCACAGGCCTGGAGTTTCATCATTCACATACTACAGGCCTGGAGTTTCATAATTCAATGTCTTCAGGCCTGGAGTTTCATCATTCAATCACTACAGGCCATGAGTGTCATCATTCACACACCACAGGCCTGGAGTTTCATCATTCACTCACTTTTGGCCTGGAGTTTCATCATTCACTCACGACGTGCCTGGAGTTTCAGCATTAACTCAGTACAGTCCTGGAGTTTCATACTTCACTCACTACATTCCTGGGGTTTCATCTTTCTATCACTACAGGCCTGGAGTTTCATCATTCACTCACTACAGGCCAGGAGTTTCAGCCATTCACACACGACAGGTCTGGAGTTTCATCATTCACTCACTACAGGCCTGGAGTTTCATCATACACTCACTACAGCGCTGGAGTTTCATCATTCACACACTACAGGCCTGGAGTTTCATCATTCACACACTACAGGCCTGGATTGTCATCATTCACTCACTATAGGCCTGGAGTTTCAGCCATTCATTCTCTACAGGCCTGCAGTTTCATCATTCACTCAGTTCAGGCCTGGAGTTTATTCATTCACTAACTACATGCCTGGTGTTTCATCATTCACTCACCACAGGCCTGGAGCTTCAGTCATTCACTCACTACAGGCCTGGAGTTTCAGCCAATCACTCACTACAGGCCTGGAGTTTCATCATTCACTCACTAGAGGCCTGGAGTTTCATCATTCACTCACTAAAGGCTTGGAGTTTCATCATTCACTCACTACAGGCCTGGAGTTTCATCATTCACTCACTACAGGCCTGGAGTTTCATCCATTCACTCACCACAGGCCTGGAGTTTCAGGCATTCACTCATTCACTCACTACAGGCCTGGAGTTTCACTTATTCAATCACTACAGGCCTGAAGTTTCATGATTCACTCACTAGAGGCCTGGCGTTTCATCATTCTCACACTAGAGGCCTGGAGTTTCATCATTCACTCACTACAGGCCTGGAGTTTCATGATTCACTCACTAGAGGCCTGGAGTTTCATCATTCTCACACTAGAGGCCTGGAATTTCATCATTCACTCACTACAGGCCTGGAGTTTCATCATTCACTCACTACAGGCCTGGAGTTTCATCATTCACTCACTACAGGCCTAGAGTTTCGTCATTCATTCACTACAGTCCTGGAGTTACATCATTCACTCACTACAGGCCTGGAGTTTCATCATTCACTCACTACAGGCCTGGAGTTTCAGCATTCACTCACTACAGGCCTGGAGTTTCAGCCATTCTTTCACTACAGGCCTGGAGTTTCAACATTCGCACACTACAGGACTGGAGCCTCATCATTCACTCATACAGGCCTGGAGTATCATCATTCACACATTACAGGCCTGGAGTTTCATCATTCACTATCTTCAGGCCTGGATTTTCACCATTCACTCACTACAGGCCTGGATTTTCAGCCATTCATTCACTTCAGGCCTGGAGTTTCAGCCATTCACTCATTCACTCACTACAGCCTGGAGTTTCATCTTTCGCACACTACAGGCCTCGAGTTTCATCATTCACTCATACAGGCCTGGAGTTTCATCAATCACAAACTACAGCCCTGGAGTTTCATCATTCACTCACTACATTCCTGGAGTTTCATCATTCACACACTACCGGCCTGGAGTTTCAGCCATTCATTCACTTCAGGCCTGGAGTTTCATCATTCACACACTAGAGGCCTGGAGTTTCATCATTCACTCACTTTAGGCCTGGAGTTTCATCATTCTCAAACTACCCGCCTGGAGTTTCATCATTCACACACTACAGTCCTGGAGTTTCATCATTCACTCACTACAGGCCTGGAGTTTCATCATTCACACACCACAGGCCTGGAGTTTCATCATTCACTCACTACATGCCTGGAGTTTCATCATTCATAAACTACACGCCTGGAGTTTCATCATTCACTCAAAACAGGCCTTGAGTTTCATCATTCACACACTTCAGGCCTGGAGTTTCATCATTCAGTCACCACAGGCCTGGAGTTTCGACATTCTCTCATTAGAGGCCTGCAGTATCATCATTCAGTCACTACTGGCCTGGAGTTTCATCATTCAACAGTACAGGCCTGGAGCTGCATCTTTCACACACTACAGGCCTGGAGTTTCAGCCATTCGCACACTACAGGCCTGGAGCTTCATCATTTACTCACTACAGGCCTGGAGTTTCAGCCAATCACTCACTACAGGTCTGCAGTTTCATCATTCACTCACTACAGGCCTGGAGTTTCATCATTCACTCACTACAGGAATGGAGTTTCAGCCATTCACTCACTTCAGGCCTGGAGTTTCATCATTCACACTCTACAGGCCTGGAGTTTCATCATTCACTCACTACAGGCCTGGAGTTTAATTATTTGCACACTACAGACCTGGAGTTTCAACAATAACTCACTACAGGCCTCGAGTTTCATCATTCACTCACTACAGGCCTGGAGTTTCACTCATTCACTCACGACGGGCCTGGAGTTTAATCATTTGCACACTACAGGCCTCGACTTTCATCATTCACTCATACAGGCCTGGAGCTTCAGCCATTCACTCAATACAGGCCTGGACATTTAGCTAATCACTCACTACAGGCCTGGAGCTTCATCATTCACTCACTACAGGCCTGGAGTTTCATCATTCACTCACTACAGGCCTGGAGTTTCATCATTCACTCACTACAGGCCTGGAGTTTCATCCATTCACTCACCACAGGCCTGGAGTTTCAGGCATTCACACACGACAGGTCTGGAGTTTCATCATTCACACGCTACAGGCCTGGAGTTTCATCATTCACTCACTACATTCCTGGAGCTTCATCATTCACACAGTACAGGCCTGGAGTTTCAGCCATTCACTCACTTCAGGCCTGGAGTTTCATCATTCACTCACTACAGACCTGGAGTTTCATCATTCCCTCACCTCTGGCCTGGATTTTCATCATTCACTCACTACAGGCCTGGAGTCCATCATTCACACACTACAGGCCTTGAGTTTCATCATTCACACACAACAGGCCTGGAGTTTCATCATTCACTATATTCAGTCATGGATTTTCATCATTCACTCACCTCTGGCCTGGAGTGTTATCATTCACTCACTACTGGCCGGGAGTTTCATCATTGACACACTACAGGCCTGGAGTTTCATCATTCAAACGCTTTGGGCCTGGAGTTTCATCATTCATAAACTACACGCCTGGAGTTTCATCATTCACACACTACATGCCTGGAGTATCATCATTCACTCACTACAGGCCCTGAGTTTCATCATTCACACACTACACGCCTGGAGTTTCATCATTAACTCACTACAGGCCTGGAGTTTTATCATTCACTCACTACAGGCCTGGAGTTTCATCATTCAACAGTACAGGCCTGGAGGTGCATCTTTCACACCCTACAGGCCTGGAGTTTCAGCCATTCGCACACTACAGGCCTGGAGCTTCATCATTCACTCACTACAGGCCTGGAGCTTCATCATTCACTCACTACAGGCCTGGAGTTTCAGCCAATCACTCACTACAGGTCTGCAGTTTCATCATTCACTCACTACAGGCCTGGAGTTTCATCATTCACTCACTACAGGAATAGAGTTTCAGCCATTCACTCACTTCAGGCCTGGAGTTTCATCATTCACACTCTACAGGCCTGGAGTTTCATCATTCACTCACTACAGGTCTGGATTTTAATTATTTGCACACTACAGACCTGGAGTTTCAACAATAACTCACTACAGGCCTCGAGTTTCATCATTCACTCACTACAGGCCTGGAGTTTCACTCATTCACTCACGACGGGCCTGGAGTTTAATCATTTGCACACTACAGGCCTGGAGTTTCATCATTAACTCACTACTGGCCTCGAGTTTCATCATTCACTCACTACAGGCCTGGTGTTTCAGCCATTCACTCATTCACCCTCTACAGGCCTGGAGTTTCATCATTCGCACACTACAGGCCTCGAGTTTCATCATTCACTCATACAGGCCTGGAGTTTCATCATTCACATACTACAGGCCTGGAGTTTCATCATTCACTCTCTTCAGGCCTGGAGTTTCATCATTCACTCACGACAGGCCTGGAGTTTCATCATTCACACACTACAGGCCTGGAGTTTCATCATTCACTCACTACAGGCCTGGAGTTTCATCATGCACTCACTACAGGCCTGGAGTTTCATCATTCACACACTACAGGCCTGGAGTTTCATCATTCACTCCCTGCAGGCCTGGGGTTTCATTATTCACTCACTACAGGCCTGGAGTTTCATCTTTCACTCACTAGAGCCCTGGAGTTTCATCATTCAACAGTACAGGCCTGGAGCTGCATCTTTCACACACTACAGACCTGGAGTTTCAGCCATTCGCACACTACAGGCCAGGAGCTTCATCATTCACTCACTACAGGCCTGGAGTTTCATCATTCACTCACTACAGGCCTGGAAGTTCATCATTAACACAGTACAGGCCTGGAGCTTAATCTTTCACACACTACAGACCTGGAGTTTAAGCCATTCGCACACTACAGGCCTGGAGCTTCATCATTAACTCTCGTCAGGCCTGGAGCTTCATCATTCACTCACTACAGGCCTGGAGTTTCATCCATTCACTCACTACAGGCCTGGAGTTTCATCCATTCACTCACAACAGGCCTGGAGTTTTATCCATTCACTCACAACAGGCCTGGAGTTTCATCCATTCACTCACTACAGGCCTGGAGTTTTCATCATTCAAAAACTACAGGCCTGGAGTTTCATCATTCACTCACTACATTCCTGGAGTTTCATCATTCACACTCTACAGGCCTGGAGTTTCAGCCATTCACTCACTCCAGGCCTGGAGTTTCATCATTCACACACTACAGACCTGGAGTTTCAACATTCACTCACCTCTGGCCTGGATTTTCATCATTCACTCACTACAGGCAGGGAGTTTCATCATTCACACACTATAGGCCTGGAGCTTCAGCCATTCACTCACTACAGTCCTGGAGTTTCATCATTCATTCACTACAGGCCTGGAGTTTCATCATTCACTCACTACAGGCCTGGAGTTTCATCATTAATTCACTACAGGCCTGGAGTTTCGCTCATCACTCTCTTCAGGCGTTGAGTTTCATCATTCACTCACCACAGGCCTGGAGCTTCAGCCATTCACTCACTGCAGTCCTGGAGTTTCATCATTCACTCTCTACAGGCCTGGAGTTTCATCATTCCTCATTACAGGCCTGGAGTATCATCATTCACTCACTACAGGATTGGAGTTTCATCATTCACTCACTACAGGCGTGGAGTTTCATCATTCACACACTACAGGCCTGGAGTTTCAGGCATTCACACACGACAGGCCTGGAGTTTTCATCATTCAAACACTACAGGCCTGGAGTTTCAAAATTCACTCACTACAGGCATGGAGTTTCATCATTCACACACTACAGGCCTGGAGTTTCATCATTCACTCACTACATTCCTGGAGTTTCATCATTCACACACTACAGGCCTGGAGTTTCATCATTCACACACTACAGGCCTGGAGTTTCAGCCATTCACTCACTTCAGGCGTGGAGTTTCATCATTCACACACTACAGACCTGGAGTTTCAACATTCACTCACCTCTGGCCTGGATTTTCATCATTCACTCACTACAGGCCTGGAGTTTCATCATTCACTCTCTACAGGCCTGGAGTTTCATCATTCCTCATTACAGTCCTGGAGTTACATCATTCACTCACTAAAGGCCTGGAGTTTCATCATTCACTCACTACAGGCCTGGAGTTTCAGCATTCACTCACTACAGGCCTGGAGTTTCAACCATTCACTCACTACAGGCCTGGAGTTCCATCATTCACTCACTACAGGCCTGGAGTTTCATCATTCACTCACTACAGGCCTGCCGTAGCATCATGCACTCACTACAGGCCTGGAGTTTCATCATTCACTCACTGCAGGCCTGGGGTTTCATTATTCACTCACTACAGGCCTGGAGTTTCATCTTTCACTCACTAGAGCCCTGGAGTTTCATCATTCAACAGTACAGGCCTGGAGATGCATCTTTCACACACTACAGACCTGGAGTTTAAGCCATTCGCACACTACAGGCCTGGAGCTTCATCATTAACTCTCTTCAGGCCTGGAGTTTCATCCATTCACTCACAACAGGCCTGGAGTTTTCATCATTCAAACACTACAGGCCTGGAGTTTCAAAATACACTCACTACAGGCATGGAGTTTCATCATTCACACACTACAGGCCTGGAGTTTCAGCCATTCACTCACTTCAGGCCTGGAGTTTCATCATTCACACACTGCAGACCTGGAGTTTCAACATTCACTCACCTCTGGCCTGGATTTTCATCATTCACTCACTGCAGACCTGGAGTTTCAGCCATTCACTCACTACAGACCTGGAGTTTCAGCCATTCGCACACTACAGGCCAGGAGCTTCATCATTCACTCACTACAGGCCTGGAGTTTCATCATTCACTCACTACAGGCCTGGAAGTTCATCATTAACACAGTACAGGCCTGGAGCTTAATCTTTCACACACTACAGACCTGGAGTTTAAGCCATTCGCACACTACAGGCCTGGAGCTTCATCATTAACTCTCTTCAGGCCTGGAGCTTCATCATTCACTCACTACAGGCCTGGAGTTTCATCCATTCACTCACTACAGGCCTGGAGTTTCATCCATTCACTCACAACAGGCCTGGAGTTTCATCCATTCACTCACAACAGGCCTGGAGTTTCATCCATTCACTCACTACAGGCCTGGAGTTTTCATCATTCAAAAACTACAGGCCTGGAGTTTCATCATTCACTCACTACAGGCCTGGAGCTTCAGCCATTCACTCACTACAGTCCTGGAGTTTCATCATTCATTCACTACAGGCCTGGAGTTTCATCATTCACTCACTTCAGGCCTGGAGTTTCATCATTCACACACTACAGACCTGGAGTTTCATCATTCACTCACCTCTGGCCTGGATTTTCATCATTCACTCACTACAGGCCTGGAGTTTCATCATTCACACACTACAGGCCTTGAGTTTCATCATTCACACACATCAGGACTGGAGTTTCATCATTCACCCTCCATAGGCCTAGAGGTTCATCATTCACTCACTTCAGGCCAGGAGCTTCAGCCATTCACTCACTGCAGGCCTGGAGTTTCATCATTCATTCACTACAGGCCTGGAGTTTCATCATTCACTCACTACAGGCCTGGAGTTTCATCATTCACTCACTTCAGGCCAGGAGCTTCAGCCATTCACTCACTGCAGACCTGGAGTTTCATCATTCATTCACTACAGGCCTGGAGTTTCATCATTCACTCACTACAGGCCTGGAGTTTCATCATTAATTCACTACAGGCCTGGAGTTTCGCTCATCACTCTCTTCAGGCGTTGAGTTTCATCATTCACTCACCACAGGCCTGGAGTTTCATCATTCACAAACTACAGCCCTGGAGTTTCATCATTCACTCACTACAGGCCTGGAGTTTCACTCATTCACTCACTGCAGGCCTGGAGTTTCATCATTCACTCTCTACAGGCCTGGAGTTTCATCATTCCTCATTACAGGCCTGGAGTTTCATCATTCACTCACTACAGGATTGGAGTTTCATCATTCACTCACTACAGGCCTGGAGTTTCATCATTCACTCACTACAGGATTGGAGTTTCATCATTCACTCACTACAGGCCTGGAGTTTCATCATTCACTCACTACAGGCCTGGAGTTTCAGCCATTCACTCACTACAGGCCTGGAGTTTCATCATTCACTCACTACAGGATTGGAGTTTCATCATTCACTCACTACAGGCCTGGAGTTTCATCATTCACTCACTACAGGATTGGAGTTTCATCATTCACTCACTACAGGCCTGGAGTTTCATCATTCACTCACTACAGGCCTGGAGTTTCAGCCATTCACTCACTACCAGCCTGGAGTTTCATCATTCGCACACTACAGGACTGGAGCTTCATCATTCACTCACTTCAGGCCTGGAGTTTCATCATTCACACACTACAGACCTGGAGTTTCATCATTCACTCACCTCTGGCCTGGATTTTCATCATTCACTCACTACAGGCCTGGAGTTTCATCATTCACACACTACAGGCCTTGAGTTTCATCATTCACACACATCAGGACTGGAGTTTCATCATTCACCCTCCATAGGCCTAGAGGTTCATCATTCACTCACTACAGGCCTGGAGTTTCATCATTCATTCACTACAGGCCTGGAGTTTCATCATTCACTCACTACAGGCCTGGAGTTTCATCATTAATTCACTACAGGCCTCGAGTTTCGCTCATCACTCTCTTCAGGCGTTGAGTTTCATTATTCACTCACCACAGGCCTGGAGTTTCATCATTCACAAACTACAGCCCTGGAGTTTCATCATTCACTCACTACAGGCCTGGAGTTTCACTCATTCACTCACTGCAGGCCTGGAGTTTCATCATTCACTCTCTACAGGCCTGGAGTTTCATCATTCCTCATTACAGGCCTGGAGTTTCATCATTCACTCACTACAGGCCTGGAGTTTCATCATTCCTCATTACAGGCCTGGAGTTTCATCATTCACTCACTACAGGCCTGGAGTTTCATCATTCCTCATTACAGGCCTGGAGTTTCAGCATTCACTCACTACAGGCCTGGAGTTTCATCATTCGCACACTACAGGACTGGAGCTTCATCATTCACTCATACAGGCCTGGAGTTTCATCTTTCACTATCTTCAGGCCTGGATTTTCATCATTCACTCACTACAGGCCTGGAGTTTCATCATTCACTCACTACTGGCCTCGAGTTTCATCATTCACTCACCACAGGCCTGGAGTTTCATCTTTCACTATCTTCAGGCCTGGATTTTCATCATTCACTCACTACAGGCCTGGAGTTTCATCATTCACTCACTACTGGCCTCGAGTTTCATCATTCACTCACTACAGGCCTGGAGTTTCCGTCATTCACTCATTCACTCACTGCAGCCTGGAGTTTCAGCATTCGCACACTACAGGCCTGGAGTTTCATCATTCACTCATACAGGCCTTGAGTTTCATCATTCACTCACTACAGGCCTGGAGTTTCATCATTCACACACTACAGGCCTGGAGTTTCATCATTCACTCTCTTCAGTCCAGGAGTTTCATCATTCACTCACGACAGGCCTCGAGTGTCATCATTCACTCACTACTGGCCTGGAGTTTCATCATTCACTCACTTTAGGCCTGGAGTTTCATCATTCTCAAACTACCCGCCTGGAGTTTCATCATTCACACACTACATGCCTGGAGTTTCATCATTCACTCACTACTGGCCTGGAGTTTCATCATTCACACACTACAGGCCTGGAGTTTCATCATTCACTCACTACTGGCCTGGAGTTTCATCATTCACACACTACACGCCTGGAGTTTCATCATTCACACACTACAGGCCTGGAGTTTCATCATTAAATCACTACAGGCCTGGAGTGTCACTCATCTTTCTCTTCAGGCGTTGAGTTTCATCATTCACTCACTAGAGGCCTGGAGTTTCGTCATTCTCACACTACAGGCCTGGAGTTTCATCATTCCTCATTACAGGCCTGGAGTTTCATCATTCACTCACTGCAGGCCTGGGGTTTCATCATTCATTCACTACAGTCCTGGAGTTTCATCATTCACTCACTACAGGCCTGGAGTTTCATCATTCATTCACTACAGTCCTGGAGTTTCATCATTCACTCACTACATGCCTGGAGTTTCATCATTCGCACACTACAGGCCTCGAGTTTCATCATTCACTCACTACAGGCTTGGAGTTTCATCATTCACTCACTACAGGCCTGGAGTTTCATCTTTCACTCACTAGAGCCCTGGAGTTTCATCATTCAACAGTACAGGCCTGGAGCTGCATCTTTCACACAATACAGGCCTGGAGTTTCAGCCATTTGCACACTACAGGCCTGGAGCTTCATCATTCACTCACTACAGGCCTGGAGTTTCATCATTCACTCACTACAGGCCTGGAGTTTCATCAATCACTCACTGCAGGCCTGGAAGTTCATCATTAACACAGTACAGCTTCATCTTTCACACACTACAGACCTGGAGTTTAAGCCATTCGCACACTACAGGCCTGGCGCTTCATCATTAACTCCCTTCAGGCCTGGAGTTTCATCATTCACTCACTACAGGACTGGAGTTTCATCCATTCACTCACCACAGGCCTGGAGTTTCAGGCATTCACGCACGACAGGCCTGGAGTTTTCATCATTCAAACACTACAGGCCTGGAGTTTCAACATTCACTCACTACAGGCCTGGAGTTTCAGCCATTCACTCACTACAGGCCTGGAGTTTCATCATTCGCACACTACAGGACTGGAGCTTCATCATTCACTCATACAGGCCTGGAGTTTCATCATTCATTATCTTCAGGACTGGATTTTCATCATTCACTCACTACAGGCCTGGAGTGTCATCATTCACTCACTACTGGCCGAGAGTTTCATCATTCACACACTACAGGCCTGGAGTTTCACCAATCAAACAATTTGGGCCTGGAGTTTCATCATTCACAAACTACAGGCCTGGAGTGTCATCATTCACTCACTACTGGCCGAGAGTTTCATCATTCACACACTACAGGCCTGGTGTTTCATCATTCACACACTACAGGCCTGGAGTTTCATCATTCACTCACTACAGGCCTTGAGTTTCGTCATTCACACACTACAGGCCTGGAGTTTCATCATTATCTCACTACAGGCCTGGAGTTTCATCGTTCACTCACTACAGGACTGGAGTTTCAGCCATTCACTCACTTCTGGCCTGGAGTTTCATCATTCACACTCTACAGGCCTGGAGTTTCATCATTCACTCACTACAGGCCTGGAGTTTAATTATTTGCACACTACAGACCTGGAGTTTCAAAAATAACTCACTACAGGCCTCGAGTTTCATCATTCACTCACTACAGGCCTGGAGTTTCACTCATTCACTCACGACATGCCTGGAGTTTAATCATTTGCACACTACAGGCCTGGACTTTCATCATTCACTCATACAGGCCTGGAGCTTCAGCCATTCACTCACTACTGGCCTGGAGTTTCAGCCAATCACTCACTACAGGCCTGGAGTTTCATCATTCACTCACTAGAGGCCTGGAGTTTCATCATTTACTCACTACAGGCTTGGAGTTTCATCATTCACACACTGCAGGCCTGGAGTTTCATTATTAACTCACTACTGGCCTCGAGTTTCATCATTCGCACACTACAGGCCTCGAGTTTCATCATTCACTCATACAGGCCTGGAGTTTCATCATTCACATACTAGAGGCCTGGAGTTTCATCATTCACTCTCTTCAGGCCTGGTGTTTCATCATTCACTCACGACAGGCCTGGAGTGTCATCATTCACTCACTACTGGCCTGGAGTTTCATCATTCACACACTAGAGGCTGGAGTTTCATCATTCACTCACTTTAGGCCTGGAGTTTCATCATTCACACACTACAGGCCTGGAGTTTCATCATTCACTCACTACAGTCCTGGAGTTTCATCATTCACTCACGACAGGCCTGCAGTATCATCATGCACTCACTACAGGCCTTGAGTTTCATCATTCACACACTACAGGCCTGGAGTTTCATCATTCACTCACTGCAGGCCTGGAGTTTCATTATTCACTCACTACAGGCCTGGAGTTTCATCTTTCACTCACTAGAGCCCTGGAGTTTCATTATTCAACAGTACAGGCCTGGAGCTGCATCTTTCACACACTACAGGCCTGGAGTTTCAGCCATTCGCACACTACAGGCCTGGAGCTTCATCATTAACTCACTACAGGCCTGGAGTTTCATCATTCACTCACTACAGGCCTGGTGTTTCAGGCATTCACACACGACAGGCCTGGAGTTTTCATCATTCAAACACTACAGGCCTGGAGTTTCAAAATTCACTCACTACAGGCCTGGAGATACATCATTCACTCACTACATTCCTGGAGTTTCATCATTCACACACTACAGACCTGGAGTTTCATCATTCACTCACCTCTGGCCTGGATTTTCATCATTCACTCACTACAGGCCTGGAGTTTCATCATTCACACACTACAGGCCTTGAGATTCATCATTCACACACTACAGGCCTGGAGTTTCATCATTCACCCTCCACAGGCCTGGAGTTTCATCATTCACTCACTACAGGCCTGGAGTTTCATCATTCAATTTCTACAGGCCTGGAGTTTCATCATTCACACACTACAGGCCTGGAGTTTCAACATTCACTCACTACATTCCTGGAGTTTCATCATTCACACACTACAGTCCTCTAGTTTCAGCCATTCACTCACTTCAGGCCTGGAGTTTCATCATTCACACACAACAGGCCTGGAGTTTCATCATTCACCCTCCATAGGCCTGGAGTTTCATCATTCACTCACCACAGGCCTGCAGGTTCATCATTCACAAACTACAGCCCTGGAGTTTCATCATTCACTCAGTACAGGCCTGGAATTTCACTCATTCACTCACTACAGGCCAGGAGTTTCATCATTCACTCACTAGAGGCCTGGAGTTTCGTCATTCTCACACTACAGGCCTGGAGTTTCATCATTCCTCATTACAGGCCTGGAGTTTCATCATTCACTCACTACAGTCCTGGAGATTCATCATTCACTCACTACCGGCCTGGAGTTTCATCATTCATTCACTACAGTCCTGGAGCTTCATCATTCACTCACTACAGGCCTGGAGTTTCATCATTCACTCACTACAGGCCTGGAGTTTCAGCATTCACTCACTACAGGCCTGGAGTTTCAGCCATTCACTCACTACAGGCCTGGAGCTTCATCATTCACTCATACAGGCCTGGAGTTTCATCATTCACTGTCTTCAGGCCTGGATTTTCATCATTCACTCACTACAGGCCTGGAGTTTCATCATTCACAAACTACACGCCTGGAGTTTCATCATTCACACACTACAGGCCTGGAGTTTCATCATTATCTCACTACAGGCCTGGAGTTTCGTCATTCACTCACTACACGCCTGCAGTATCATCATTCAGTCACTACTGGCCTGGAGTTTCATCATTCAACAGTACAGGCCTGGAGCTGCATATTTCACACACTACAGGCCTGGAGCTTCATCATTCACTCACTACAGGCCCGGCTTTTCAGCCAATCACTCACTACAGGCCTGCAGTTTCATCATTCACTCACTACAGGCCTGGAGTTTCATCATTCACTCACTACAGGACTGGATTTTCAGCCATTCACTCACTTCAGGCCTGGAGTTTCATCATTCACACTCTACAGGCCTGGAGTTTCATCATTCACTCACTACAGGCCTGGAGATTCACTCATTCACTCACGACAGGCCTGGAGTTTAATCATTTGCACACTACAGGCCTGGACTTTCATCATTCACTCATACAGGCCTGGAGCTTCAGCCATTCACTCACTACTGGCCTGGAGTTTCAGCCAATCACTCACTACAGGCCTGGAGTTTCATCATTCACTCACTAGAGGCCTGGAGTTTCATCATTCACTCACTACAGACTTGGAGTTTCATCATTCACACTCTACAGGCCTGGAGTTTCATTATTAACTCACTACTGGCCTCGAGTTTCATCATTCACTCACTACAGGCCTGGAGTTTCAGCCATTCACTCATTCACTCACTACAGGCCTGGAGTTTCATCATTCGCACACTACAGGCCTCGAGTTTCATCATTCACTCATACAGGCCTGGAGTTTCATCATTCACATACTAGAGGCCTGGAGTTTCATCATTCACTCACGACAGGCCTGGAGTGTCATCATTCACTCACTACTGGCCTGGACTTTCATCATTCACACACTAGAGGCCTGGAGTTTCATCATTCACTCACTTTAGGCCTGGAGTTTCATCATTCACACACTACAGGCCTGGAGTTTCATCATTCACTCACTACAGGCCTGCAGTATTATCATTCAGTCACTACTGGCCTGCAGTTTCAGCATTCACTCACTTTAGGCCTGGAGTTTCATCATTCTCAAACTACCCGCCTGGAGTTTCATCATTCACACACTACACGCCTGGAGTTTCATCATTCAATCTCTTCAGACCTGGAGTTTCATCATTCACTCACTTTTGGCCTGGAGTTTCATAATTCACAAACTACACGCCTGGAGTTTCATCATTCACTCACGACGTGCCTGGAGTTTCAGCATTAACTCAGTACAGTCCTGGAGTTTCATACTTCACTCACTACATTCCTGGGGTTTCATCTTTCTATCACTACAGGCCTGGAGTTTCATCACTCACTCACTACAGGCCAGGAGTTTCAGCCATTCACACACGACAGGTGTGGAGTTTCATCATTCACTCACTACAGGCCTGGAGTTTCATTATACACTCACTACAGCGCTGGAGTTTCATCATTCACACACTAAAGGCCTGGAGTTTCATCATTCACACACTACAGGCCTAAATTGTCATCATTCACTCACTATAGGCCTGGAGTTTCATCATTCACTCACTAGAGGCCTGGAGTTTCATCATTCACTCACTACAGGCTTGGAGTTTCATCATTCACTCATGAGAGGCCTGGAGCTTCATCATTCAATCATACAGGCCTGGAGTTTCATCATTCACATACTACAGGCCTCGAGTTTCATCATTCACTCACTACAGGCTTGGAGTTTCATCATTCACTCACTACAGGCTTGGAGTTTCATCATTCACTCACTACAGGCCTGGAGTTTCATCATTAACTCACTACTGGCCTCGATTTTCATCATTCACTCACTACATGCCTGGAGTTTCATCATTGGCACACTACAGGCCTCGAGTTTCATCATTCACTCACTACAGGCTTGGAGTTTCATCATTCACTCACTACAGGCCTGGAGTTTCATCTTTCACTCACTAGAGCCCTGGAGTTTCATCATTCAACAGTACAGGCCTGGAGCTGCATCTTTCACACACTACGGGCCTGGAGTTTCAGCCATTTGCACACTACAGGCCTGGAGCTTCATCATTCACTCACTACAGGCCTGGAGTTTCATCATTCACTCACTACAGGCCTGGAGTTTCATCATTCACTCACTACAGGCCTGGAGTTTCATCATTCACTCACTACAGGCCTGGAAGTTCATCATTAACACAGTACAGCTTCATCTTTCACACACTACAGACCTGGAGTTTAAGCCATTCGCACACTACAGGCCTGGCGCTTCATCATTAACTCCCTTCAGGCCTGGAGCTTCATCATTCACTCACTACAGGACTGGAGTTTCATCCATTCACTCACCACAGGCCTGGAGTTTCAGGCATTCACACACGACAGGCCTGGAGTTTTCATCATTCAAACACTACAGGCCTCGAGTTTCAAAATTCACTCACTACAGGCATGGAGTTTCATCATTCACACACTACAGGCCTGGAGTTTCAACATTCACTCACTACATTCCTGGAGTTTCATCATTCACACACTACAGGCCTCTAGTTTCAGCCATTCACTCACTTCAGGCCTGGAGTTTCATCATTCACACACTACAGACCTGGAGTTTCATCATTCACTCACCTCGGGCCTGGATTTTCATCATTCACTCACTACAGGCCTGGAGTTTCATCATTCACACACTACAGGCCTTGAGTTTCATCATTCACACACAACAGGCCTGGAGTTTCATCATTCACCCTCCAAAGGCCTGGAGTTTCATCATTCACTCACTACAGGCCTGGAGCTTCAGCCATTCACTCACTACAGGCCTGGAGTTTCATCATTCATTCACTACAGGCCTGGAGTTTCATCATTCACTCACTGCAGGCCTGGAGTTTCATCATTCACTCACTACAGGCCTGGAGTTTCAATCATCACTCTGTTCAGGCGTTGAGTTTCATCAATCACTCACCACAGGCCTGGAGTTTCATCATTCACAAACTACAGCCCTGGAGTTTCACTCATTCACTCACTACAGGCCTGGAGTTCCATCATTCACTCACTACAGGCCTGGAGTTTCATCATTCTCACACTACAGGCCTGGAGTTTCATCATTCACTCTCTACAGGCCTGGAGTTTCATCATTCCTCATTACAGGCCTGGAGTTTCATCATTCACTAACTACAGGATTGGAGTTTCATCATTCACTCACTGCAGGCCTGGAGTTTCATCATTCATTCACTACAGTCCTGGAGTTACATCATTCACTCACTACAGGCCTGGAGTTTCATCATTCACTCACTATAGGCCTGGAGTTTCATCATTCACACACTACAGGCCTGGAGTTTCATCATTCACTCACTACAGGCCTGGAGTTTCAGCATTCACTCACTACAGGCCTGGAGTTTCAGCCATTCACTCACTACAGGCCTGGAGTTTCATCATTCGCACACTACAGGACTGGAGCTTCATCATTCACTCATACAGTCCTGGAGTATCATCATTCACACATTACAGGCCTGGAGTTTCATCGTTCACTATCTTCAGGACTGGATGTTCATCATTCACTCACTACAGGCCTGGAGTGTCATCATTCACTCACTACTGGCCGAGAGTTTCATCATTCACACACTACAGGCCTGGAGTTTCACCAATCAAACACTTTGGGCCTGGAGTTTCATCATTCACAAACTACACGCCTGGAGTTTCATCATTCACACACTACAGTCCTGGAGTTTCATCATTCACTCACTACAGGCCTTGAGTTTCGTCATTCACACACTACAGGCCTGGAGTTTCATCTTTGTCTCACTACAGGCCTGGAGTTTCATCATTCACTCACTACAGGCCTGCAGTATCATCATTCAGTCACTACTGGCCTGGAGTTGCATCATTCAACAGTACAGGCCTGGAGCTGCATCTTTCACACACTACAGGCCTGGAGTTTCAGCCATTCGCACACTACAGGCCTGGAGCTTCATCATTCACTCACTACAGGCCTGGAGCTTCATCATTCACTCACTACAGGCCTGGAGTTTCATCATTCACTCACTACAGGCCTGGAGTTTCATCGTTCACTCACTACAGGACTGGAGTTTCAGCATTTCACTCACTTCTGGCCTGGAGTTTCATCATTCACACTCTACAGGCCTGGAGATTCATCATTCACTCACTACAGGCCTGGAGTTTAATTATTTGCACACTACAGACCTGGAGTTTCAACAATAACTCACTACAGGCCTCGAGTTTCATCATTCACTCACTACAGGCCTGGAGTTTCACTCATTCACTCACTACAGGCCTGGAGTTTAATCATTTGCACACTACAGGCCTGGACTTTCATCATTCACTCATACAGGCCTGGAGCTTCAGCCATTCACTCACTACTGGCCTGGAGTTTCAGCCAATCACTCACTACAGGCCTGGAGTTTCATCATTCACTCACTACAGGCCTGGAGTTTCATCATTCACACACTACAGGCCTGGAGTTTCATTATTAACTCACTACTGGCCTCGAGTTTCATCATTCACTCACTACAGGACTGGAGTTTCATCATTCGCACACTACAGGCCTCGAGTTTCATCATTCACTCATACAGGCCTGGAGTTTCATCATTCACATACTACAGGCCTGGAGTTTCATCATTCACTCGCTTCAGGCCTGGAGTTTCATCATTCACTCACGACAGGCCTGGAGTGTCATCATTCACTCACTACTGGCCTGGAGTTTCATCATTCACACACTAGAGGCTGGAGTTTCATCATTCACTCACTTTAGGCCTGGAGTTTCATCATTCACACACTACAGGACTGGAGTTTCATCATTCACTCACTACAGGCCTGCAGTATCATCATTCAGTCACTACTGGCCTGGAGTTTCAGCATTCACTCACTTTAGGCCTGGAGTTTCATCATTCTCAAACTACACGCCTGGAGTTTCATCATTCAATCTCTTCAGACCTGGAGTTTCATCATTCAATCACTACAGGCCTGGAGTGTCATCATTCACATACTACAGGCCTCGAGTTTCATCATTCACTCACTACAGGCTTGGAGTTTCATCATTCACTCACTACAGGCTTGGAGTTTCATCATTCACTCACTACAGGCCTGGAGTTTCATCTTTCACTCACTAGAGCCCTGGAGTTTCATCATTCAACAGTACAGGCCTGGAGCTGCATCTTTCACACACTACAGGCCTGGAGTTTCAGCCATTTGCACACTACAGGCCTGGAGCTTCATCATTCACTCACTACAGGCCTGGAGTTTCATCATTCACTCACTACAGGCCTGGAGTTTCATCATTCACTCACTACAGGCCTGGAAGTTCATCATTAACACAGTACAGCTTCATCTTTCACACACTACAGACCTGGAGTTTAAGCCATTCGCACACTACAGGCCTGGCGCTTCATCATTAACTCCCTTCAGGCCTGGAGCTTCATCATTCACTCACTACAGGACTGGAGTTTCATCCATTCACTCACCACAGGCCTGGAGTTTCAGGCATTCACACACGACAGGCCTGGAGTTTTCATCATTCAAACACTACAGCCCTCGAGTTTCAAAATTCAGTCACTACAGGCATGGAGTTGCATCATTCACACACTACAGGCCTGGAGTTTCAACATTCACTCACTACATTCCTGGAGTTTCATCATTCACACACTACAGGCCTCTAGTTTCAGCCATTCACTCACTTCAGGCCTGGAGTTTCATCATTCACACACTACAGACCTGGAGTTTCATCATTCACTCACCTCGGGCCTGGATTTTCATCATTCACTCACTACAGGCCTGGAGTTTCATCATTCACACACTACAGGCCTTGAGTTTCATCATTCACACACTACAGGCCTTGAGTTTCATCATTCACTCACTACAGGCCTGGAGTTTCATCATTCACCCTCCAAAGGCCTGGAGTTTCATCATTCACTCACTACAGGCATGGAGCTTCAGCCATTCACTCACTACAGGCCTGGAGTTTCATCATTCATTCACTACAGGCCTGGAGTTTCATCATTCACTCAATACAGGCCTGGAGTTTCATCATTCACTCACTACAGGCCTGGAGTTTCAATCATCACTCTCTTCAGGCGTTGAGTTTCATCATTCACTCACCACAGGCCTGGAGTTTCATCATTCACAAACTACAGCCCTGGAGTTTCATCATTCTCACACTACAGGCCTGGAGTTTCATCATTCACTCTCTACAGGCCTGGAGTTTCATCATTCCTCATTACAGGCCTGGAGTTTCATCATTCACTCACTTCAGGCCTGGTGTTTCAGCATTCACTCACTACAGGCCTGGAGTTTCATCATTGGCACACTACAGGACTGGAGCTTCATCATTCACTCATACAGGCCTGGAGTTTCATCGTTCACTATCTTCAGGACTGGATTTTCATCATTCACTCACTACAGGCCTGGAGTGTCATCATTCACTCACTACTGGCCGAGAGTTTCATCATTCACACACTACAGGCCTGGAGTTTCACCAATCAAACACTTTGGGCCTGGAGTTTCATCATTCACAAACTACACGCCTGGAGTTTCATCATTCACACACTACAGTCCTGGAGTTTCATCATTCACTCACTACAGGCCTTGAGTTTCGTCATTCACACACTACAGGCCTGGAGTTTCATCATTGTCTCACTACAGGCCTGGAGTTTCATCATTCACTCACTACAGGCCTGCAGTATCATCATTCAGTCACTACTGGCCTGGAGTTGCATCATTCAACAGTACAGGCCTGGAGCTGCATCTTTCACACACTACAGGCCTGGAGTTTCAGCCATTCGCACACTACAGGCCTGGAGCTTCATCATTCACTCACTACAGGCCTGGAGCTTCATCATTCACTCACTACAGGCCTGGAGTTTCATCATTCACTCACTACAGGCCTGGAGTTTCATCGTTCACTCACTACAGGACTGGAGTTTCAGCCATTCACCCACTTCTGGCCTTGAGTTTCATCATTCACACTCTACAGGCCTGGAGTTTCATCATTCACTCACTACAGGCCTGGAGTTTAATTATTTGCACACTACAGACCTGGAGTTTCAACAATAACTCACTACAGGCCTCGAGTTTCATCATTCACTCACTACAGGCCTGGAGTTTCACTCATTCACTCACGACAGGCCTGGAGTTTAATCATTTGCACACTACAGGACTGGACTTTCATCATTCACTCATACAGGCCTGGAGCTTCAGCCATTCACTCACTACTGGCCTCGAGTTTCAGCCAATCACTCAATACAGGCCTGGAGTTTCATCATTCACTCACTACAGGCTTGGAGTTTCATCATTCACACACTACAGGCCTGGAGTTTCATTATTAACTCACTACTGGCCTCGAGTTTCATCATTCACTCACTACAGGACAGGAGTTTCATCATTAGCACACTACAGGCCTCGAGTTTCATCATTCACTCATACAGGCCTCGAGTTTCATCATTCACAAACTACAGGCCTGGAGTTTCATCATTCACTCTCTTCAGGCCTGGAGTTTCATCATTCACTCACGACAGGCCTGGAGTGTCATCATTCACTCACTACTGGCCTGGGGTTTCATCATTCACACACTAGAGGCTGGAGTTTCATCATTCACTCACTTTAGGCCTGGAGTTTCATCATTCACACACTACAGGCCTGGAGTTTCATCATTCACTCACTACACGCCTGGAGTTTCATCATTCACTCACTACAGGCCTGCAGTATCATCATGCACTCGCTACAGGCCTGGAGTTTCATCATTCACACACTACAGGCCTGGAGTTTCATCATTCACTCACTGCAGGCCTGGAGTTTCATTATTCACTCACTACAGGCCTGGAGTTTCATCTTTCACTCACTAGAGTCCTGGAGTTTCATCATTCAACAGTACAGGCCTGGAGCTGCATCTTTCACACACTACAGACCTGGAGTTTCAGCCATTCGCACACTACAGGCCTGGAGCTTCATCATTCACTCACTACAGGCCTGGAGTTTCAGGCATTCACATACGACAGGCCTGGAGTTTTCATCATTCACACACTACAGGCCTGGAGATACATCATTCACTCACTACATTCCTGGAGTTTCATCATTCCCACACTACAGACCTGGAGTTTCATCATTCACTCACATCTGGCCTGGATTTTCATCATTCACACACTACAGGCCTTGAGATTCATCATGCACACACTACAGGCCTGGAGTTTCATCATTCACCCTCCACAGGCCTGGAGTTTCATCATTCACGCACTACAGGCCTGGAGTTTCATCATTCATTCACTACAGGCCTGGAGTTTCATCATTCACTCACTAAAGGCCTGGAGCTTCAGCCATTCACTCACTATAGGCCTGGAGTTTCATCATTCATTCACTACAGGCCTTGAGTTTAATCATTCACTCACTACCGGTCTGGAGTTTCATCATTCACTCACTACAGGCCTGGAGTTTCATCATTCACTCACTGCATGCCTGGAGTTTCATCTATCACTCACTACAGGCCTGGAGTTTCACTCATTCAGTCACTGCAGGCCTGGAGTTTCATCATTCACACACTACAGGCCTGGAGTGTCATCATTCACTCTCTACAGGCCTGGAGTTTCATCATTCACTTACTACAGGCCTGGAGTTTCATCATTCACTCACGACAGGCCTGGAGTTTCATCATTCACTCACTACAGTCCTGGAGTTTCATCATTCACTCACTACAGGCCTGGATTTTCATCATTCACTCACTACCGGTCTGGAGCTTCATCATTCACTCACTACAGGCCTGGAGTTTCATCCATTCACTCACCACAGGCCTGGAGTTTCAGGCATTCACACACGACAGGGCTGGTGTTTTCATCATTCAAACACTACAGGCCTGGAGTTTCAAAATTCACTCACTACAGGCCTGGAGTTTCATCATTCACTCACTACATTCCTGGAGTTTCATCATTCACACACTACCGGCCTGGAGTTTCAGCCATTCACTCACTTCAGGCCTGGAGTTTCATCATTCACACACTACAGACCTTGAGTTTCATCGTTCACTCACTACAGGCCTTTAGTTTCACTCATTCAGTCACTACATTCCTGGAGTTCCATCATTCACACAATACAGGCCTGGAGTGTCATCATTCACTCACTACCGGTCTGGAGTTTCATCATTCACTCACTACAGGCCTCGAGTTTCATCATTCACTCACTGCAGGCCTGGAGTTTCATCATTCACTCTCTACAGGCCTTGAGTTTCATCATTCACTCACTTAAGGTCTGGAGTTTGATCAATCAGTCACTACAGGCCTGGAGTTTCAGCAATTCACTCACTACAGGCCTGGAGTTTCACTCATTCAGTCACTGCAGGCCTGGAGTTTCATCATTCACACACTACAGGCCTGGAGTGTCATCATTCACTCTCTACAGGCCTGGAGTTTCATCATTCACTTACTACAGGCCTGGAGTTTCATCATTCACTCACTACAGGCCTGGAGTTTCATCATTCACTCACTACATTCCTGTAGTTTCAGCCATTCACTCACTTCAGGCCTGGAGTTTCATCATTCACTCACCTCTGGCCCGGATTTTCATCATTCACTCACTACAGGCCTGGAGTTTCATCATTCACACACTACAGGCCTTGAGTTTCAGCATTCACAGACTACAGGCCTGGAGTTTCATCATTCACTCACTACAGGCCTGGAGTTTCATCATTCAGACACTACAGGCCTGGAGCTTCATCAATAATTCACTACAGGCCTGGAGTTTCATCATTCACTCACTACAGGCCTGGAGTTTCATCATTCATTCACTACAGTCCTGGAGTTACATCATTCACTCACTACAGGCCTGGAGTTTCATCATTCACTCACTACAGGGATGGAGTTTCATCATTAGCACAATACAGGCCTGGAGTTTCATCATTCACTCACTACAGGCCTTTAGTTTCACTCATTCAGTTACTACATTCCTGGAGTTCCATCATTCACACACTACAGGCCTGGAGTGTCATCATTCACTCACTACAGGCCTGGAGTTTCATCATTCACTCACTACAGGCCTGGAGATTCTTCATTCACTAACTACAGGCCTGGAGTTCCGTCCATTCACTCACCACAGGCCTGGAGTTACATCATTCACACACTACAGGCCAGGAGTTTCATCCATTCACTCACTACAGGCCTGGAGTTACATCATTCACACACTACAGGGATGGAGTTTCATCATTAGCACAATACAGGCCTGGAGTTTCATCATTCACTCACTACAGGACTGGAGTTTCATCATTCGCACACTACAGGCCTCGAGTTTCATCATTCACTCATACAGGCCTGGAGTTTCATCATTCACATACTACTGGCCTGGAGTTTCATCATTCACTCTCTTCAGGCCTGGAGTTTCATCATTCACTCACGACAGGCCTGGAGTGTCATCATTCACTCACTACTGGCCTGGGGTTTCATCATTCACACACTAGAGGCTGGAGTTTCATCATTCACTCACTTTAGGCCTGGAGTTTCATCATTCACACACTACAGGCCTGGAGTTTCATCATTCACTCACTACACGCCTGGAGTTTCATCATTCACTCACTACAGGCCTGCAGTATCATCATGCACTCACTACAGGCCTGGAGTTTCATCATTCACACACTACAGGCCTGGAGTTTCATCATTCACTCACTGCAGGCCTGGAGTTTCATTATTCACTCACTACAGGCCTGGAGTTTCATCTTTCACTCACTAGAGCCCTGGAGTTTCATCATTCAACAGTACAGGCCTGGAGCTGCATCTTTCACACACTACAGGCCTGGAGTTTCAGCCATTCGCACACTACAGGCCTGGAGCTTCATCATTCACTCACTACAGGCCTGGAGTTTCATCATTCACTCACTACAAGCATGGAAGTTCATCATTAACACAGTACAGGCCTGGAGCTTCATCTTTCACACACTACTGACCTGGAGTTTAAGCCATTCGCACACTACAGGCCTGGAGCTTCATCATTCACTCACTACAGGCCTGGAGTTTCAGGCATTCACACACGACAGGCCTGGAGTTTTCATCATTCACACACTACAGGCCTGGAGATACATCATTCACTCACTACATTCCTGGAGTTTCATCATTCCCACACTACAGACCTGGAGTTTCATCATTCACTCACATCTGGCCTGGATTTTCATCATTCACACACTACAGGCCTTGAGATTCATCATGCACACACTACAGGCCTGGAGTTTCATCATTCACCCTCCACAGGCCTGGAGTTTCATCATTCACGCACTACAGGCCTGGAGTTTCATCATTCATTCACTACAGGCCTGGAGTTTCATCATTCACTCACTAAAGGCCTGGAGCTTCAGCCATTCACTCACTACAGGCCTGGAGTTTCATCATTCATTCACTACAGGCCAGGAGTTTAATCATTCACTCACTACAGGCCTGGAGTTTCATCATTCACTCACTACAGGCCTTTAGTTTCACTCATTCAGTCACTACATTCCTGGAGTACCATCATTCACACACTACAGGCCTGGAGTGTCATCATTCACTCACTACCGGTCTGGAGTTTCATCATTCACTCACTACAGGCCTCGAGTTTCATCATTCACTCACTGCAGGCCTGGAGTTTCATCATTCATTCTCTACAGGCCTGGAGTTTCAGCCATTCACTCACTACAGGAATGCAGTTTCAGCCATTCACTCACTTCAGGCCTCGAGTTTCATCATTCACTCACTGCAGGCCTGGAGTTACATCAATCACTCACTACAGGCCTGGATTTTCATCATTCACTCACTACCGGTCTGGAGTTTCATCATTCACTCACTACAGGCCTGGAGTTTCATCATTCACTCACTGCAGGCCTGGAGTTTCATCCATCACTCACTACAGGCCTGGAGTTTCACTCATTCAGTCACTGCAGGCCTGGAGTTTCATCATTCACACACTACAGGCCTGGAGTGTCATCATTCACTCTCTACAGGCCTGGAGTTTCATCATTCACTTACTACAGTCCTGGAGTTTCATCATTCACTCACGACGGGCCTGGAGTTTCATCATTCACTCACTACAGTCCTGGAGTTTCATCATTCACTCACTACAGGCCTGGATTCTCATCATTCACTCACTACCGGTCTGGAGCTTCATCATTCACTCACTACAGGCCTGGAGTTTCATCCATTCACTCACCACAGGCCTGGAGTTTCAGGCATTCACACACGACAGGGCTGGTGTTTTCATCATTCAAACACTACAGGCCTGGAGTTTCAAAATTCACTCACTACAGGCATGGAGTTTCATCATTCACACACTACAGGCCTGGAGTTTCATCATTCACTCACTACATTCCTGGAGTTTCATCATTCACACACTACCGGCCTGGAGTTTCAGCCATTCACTCACTTCAGGCCTGGAGTTTCATCATTCACACACTACAGGCCTGGAGTTTCATCATTCACTCACTACAGGCCTTGAGTTTCATCATTCACACACTACAGGCCTTGAGTTTCATCGTTCACAAACTACAGGCCTGGAGCTTCATCATTCACCCTCCAGAGGCCTGCAGCTTCATCATTCACCCTCCAGAGGCCTGGAGCTTCAGCCATTCACTCACTACAGGCCTGGAGTTTCATCATTCATTCACTACAGGCCTGGAGTTTCATCATGCACTCACTACAGGCCTGGAGTTTCATCATTCACTCACTACAGGCCTGGAGCTTAATCATTAATTCACTACAGGCCTGGAGTTTCATCATACACTCACTACAGGCCTGGAGCTTCATCATTCATTCACTACAGGCCTGGAGTTTCATCATACACTCACTACAGGCCTGGAGTTTCATCATTCATTCACTACAGTCCTGGAGTTACATCATTCACTCACCACAGGCCTGGAGTTTCATCATTCACACACTACAGGCCTGGAGTTTCATCATTCCATTACTACAGGCCTGGAGTTACATCATTCACTCACTGCAGGCCTGGAGTTTCATCATTCACACACTACAGGCCTGGAGCTTCATCATTAATTCACTACAGGTCTGGAGTTTCATCATTCACTCACTACAGGCCTGGAGTTTCATCATTCATTCACTACAGTCCTGGAGTTACATCATTCACTCACGACAGGCCTGGAGTTTCATCATTCACTCACTACAGGCCTGCAGCTTCATCATTAATTCACTACAGGCCTGGAGTTTCATCATTCACTCACTACAGGCCTGGAGTTTCACAATTCACTTACTACAGACCTGGAGTTTCATCATTCCCACACTACAGGCCTGGAGTTTCATCATTCCATTACTACAGGCCTGGAGGTGTACCATTCACTCACTACAGGACTGGAGTTTCATCATTCAATCACTACAGGCCTGGAGATTCTTCATTCACTAACTACAGGCCTGGAGTTTCGTCCATTCACTCACCACAGGCCTGGAGTTACATCATTCACACACTACAGGCCAGGGGTTTCATCCATTCACTCACTACAGGCCTGGAGTTACATCATTCACACACTACAGGGATGGAGTTTCATCATTAGCACAATACAGGCCTGGAGTTTCATCATTCACTCACTACAGGCCTGGAGTTTCAGCCATTCATTCACTACATTCCTGGAGTTTCATCATTAACTCACTGTAGGCCTGGAGTTTCATCATTCACTCACCACAGGCCTGGAGTTTCATCATTAACACACTACAGGCCTGGAGTTTCATGATTCACTCACTATAGGTCTGGAGTTTGATCCATCAGTCACTACAGGCCTGGAGTTTCAGCATTCACTCACTACAGGCCAGGAGTTTCAGCCATTCATTCACTACATTCCTGGAGTTTCATCATTCACTCTCTACAGGCCTGGAGCTTCATCATTCACTCACTTCAGGCCTTGAGTTTCATCATTCACTCACCACAGGGCTGGAGTTTCATCATTCAGAAACAACAGCCCTGGAGTTTCATCATTCACTCACTACAGGCCTTTAGTTTCACTCATTCAGTCACTAAATTCCTGGAGTTCCATCATTCACACAATACAGGCCTGGAGTGTCATCATTCACTCACTACCGGTCTGGAGTTTCATCATTCACTCACTAAAGGCCTGGAGTTTCATCATTCACTCACTGCAGGCCTGGAGTTTCATCATTCACTCTCTACAGGCCTGGAGTTTCAGCCATTCACTCACTACACGAATGCAGTTTCAGCCATTCACTCACTGCAGGCCTCGAGTTTCATCATTCACTCACTAAAGGTCTGGAGTTTGATCAATCAGTCACTACAGGCCTGGAGTTTCAGCAATTCACTCACTACAGGCCTGGAGTTTCACTCATTCAGTCACTGCAGGCCTGGAGTTTCATCATTCACTCACTACAGGGATGGAGTTTCATCATTAGCACAATACAGGCCTGGAGTTTCATCATTCACTCACTACAGGCCTTTAGTTTCACTCATTCAGTTACTACATTCCTGGAGTTCCATCATTCACACACTACAGGCCTGGAGTGTCATCATTCACTCACTACAGGCCTAGAGTTTCATCATTCACTCACTACAGGCCTGGAGATTCTTCATTCACTAACTACAGGCCTGGAGTTTCGTCCATTCACTCACCACAGGCCTGGAGTTACATCATTCACACACTACAGGCCAGGAGTTTCATCCATTCACTCACTACAGGCCTGGAGTTACATCATTCACACACTACAGGGATGGAGTTTCATCATTAGCACAATACAGGCCTGGAGTTTCAGCCATTCATTCACTACATTCCTGGAGTTTCATCATTAACACACTACAGGCCTGGAGTTTCATGATTCAATCACTATAGGTCTGGAGTTTCATCAGTCAGTCACTACAGGCCTGGAGTTTCAGCAATTCACTCACTACATTCCTGGAGTTTCATCATTCACTCACTTCAGGCCTTTAGTTTCACTCATTCAGTCACTACATTCCTGGAGTTCCATCATTCACACACTACAGGCCTGGAGTTTCATCATTCACTCACTACAGGCCTCGAGTTTCATCATTCACTCACTGCAGGCCTGGAGTTTCATCATTCACTCTCTACAGGCCTGGAGTTTCAGCCATTCACTCACTACAGGAATGCAGTTTCAGCCATTCACTCACTGCAGGCCTCGAGTTTCTTCATTCACTCTCTGCAGGCCTGGAGTTACATCATTCACTCACTACAGGCCTGGATTTTCATCATTCACTCACTACAGGCCTGGATTTTCATCATTCACTCACTACCGGTCTGGAGCTTCATCATTCACTCACTACAGGCCTGGAGTTTCATCCATTCACTCACCACAGGCCTGGAGTTTCAGGCATTCACACACGACAGGGCTGGTGTTTTCATCATTCAAACACTACAGGCCTGGAGTTTCAAAATTCACTCACTACAGGCATGGAGTTTCATCATTCACTCACTACATTCCTGGAGTTTCAGCCATTCACTCACTTCAGGCCTGGAGTTTCATCATTCACACACTACAGGCCTGGAGTTTCATCATTCACTCACTACAGGCCTGGAGTTTCATCATTCACACACTACAGGCCTTGAGTTTCAGCATTCACAGACTACAGGCCTGGAGTTTCATCATTCACTCACTACAGGCCTGGAGTTTCATCATTCAGACACTACAGGCCTGGAGCTTCATCATTAATTCACTACAGGCCTGGAGTTTCATCATTCACTCACTACAGGCCTGGAGTTTCATCATTCATTCACTACAGTCCTGGAGTTACATCATTCACTCACTACAGGCCTGGAGTTTCATCATTCACTCACTACAGGGATGGAGTTTCATCATTAGCACAATACAGGCCTGGAGTTTCATCATTCACTCACTACAGGCCTTTAGTTTCACTCATTCAGTTACTACATTCCTGGAGTTCCATCATTCACACACTACAGGCCTGGAGTGTCATCATTCACTCACTACAGGCCTAGAGTTTCATCATTCACTCACTACAGGCCTGGAGATTCTTCATTCACTAACTACAGGCCTGGAGTTTCGTCCATTCACTCACCACAGGCCTGGAGTTACATCATTCACACACTACAGGCCAGGAGTTTCATCCATTCACTCACTACAGGCCTGGAGTTACATCATTCACACACTACAGGGATGGAGTTTCATCATTAGCACAATACAGGCCTGGAGTTTCAGCCATTCATTCACTACATTCCTGGAGTTTCATCATTAACACACTACAGGCCTGGAGTTTCATGATTCAATCACTATAGGTCTGGAGTTTCATCAGTCAGTCACTACAGGCCTGGAGTTTCAGCAATTCACTCACTACATTCCTGGAGTTTCATCATTCACTCACTTCAGGCCTTTAGTTTCACTCATTCAGTCACTATATTCCTGGAGTTCCATCATTCACACACTACAGGCCTGGAGTTTCATCATTCACTCACTACAGGCCTCGAGTTTCATCATTCACTCACTGCAGGCCTGGAGTTTCATCATTCACTCTCTACAGGCCTGGAGTTTCAGCCATTCACTCACTACAGGAATGCAGTTTCAGCCATTCACTCACTGCAGGCCTCGAGTTTCTTCATTCACTCTCTGCAGGCCTGGAGTTACATCATTCACTCACTACAGGCCTGGATTTTCATCAATCACTCACTACCGGTCTGGAGTTTCATCATTCACTCACTACAGGCCTGGAGTTTCATCATTCACTCACTGCAGGCCTGGAGTTTCACTCATTCAGTCACTGCAGGCCTGGAGTTTCATCATTCACTCACTACAGGCCTGGAGTTTCACTCACTCAGTCACTGCAGGCCTGGAGTTTCATCATTCACTCACCTCTGGCCTGGATTTTCATCATTCACTCACTACAGGCCTGGAGTTTCATCATTCACACACTACAGGCCTTGAGTTTCATCATTCACACACTACAGGCCTGGAGTTTCATCCTTCATCCTCCACAGGCCTGGAGTTTCATCATTCACTCACTACAGGCCTGGAGCTTCAGCCATTCACTCACTACAGCCCTCGGGTTTCATCATTAATTCACTACAGACCTGGAGTTTCATCATTCACACACTACAGGCCTGGAGTGTCATCATTCACTCTCTACAGGCCTGGAGTTTCATCATTCACTTACTACAGGCCTGGAGTTTCATCACTCACTCACGACAGGCCTGGAGTTTCATCATTCACTCACTACAGTCCTGGTGTTTCATCATTCACTCACTACAGGCCTGGATTTTCATCATTCACTCACTACCGGTCTGGAGCTTCATCATTCACTCACTACAGGCCTGGAGTTTCATCCATTCACTCACCACAGGCCTGGAGTTTCAGGCATTCACACACGACAGGGCTGGTGTTTTCATCATTCAAACACTACAGGCCTGGAGTTTCAAAATTCACTCACTACAGGCATGGAGTTTCATCATTCACTCACTACATTCCTGGAGTTTCAGCCATTCACTCACTTCAGGCCTGGAGTTTCATCATTCACACACTACAGGCCTGGAGTTTCATCATTCACTCACTGCAGGCCTGGAGTTTCATCATTCACACACTACAGGCCTTGAGTTTCAGCATTCACAGACTACAGGCCTGGAGTTTCATCATTCACTCACTACAGGCCTGGAGTTTCATCATTCAGACACTACAGGCCTGGAGCTTCATCATTAATTCACTACAGGCCTGGAGTTTCATCATTCACTCACTACAGGCCTGGAGTTTCATCATTCATTCACTACAGTCCTGGAGTTACATCATTCACTCACTACAGGCCTGGAGTTTCATCATTCACTCACTACAGGGATGGAGTTTCATCATTAGCACAATACAGGCCTGGAGTTTCATCATTCACTCACTACAGGCCTTTAGTTTCACTCATTCAGTTACTACATTCCTGGAGTTCCATCATTCACACACTACAGGCCTGTAGTGTCATCATTCACTCACTGCAGGCCTGGAGTTTCATCATTCACTCACTACAGGCCTGGAGATTCTTCATTCACTAACTACAGGCCTGGAGTTTCGTCCATTCACTCACCACAGGCCTGGAGTTACATCATTCACACACTACAGGCCAGGAGTTTCATCCATTCACTCACTACAGGCCTGGAGTTACATCATTCACACACTACAGGGATGGAGTTTCATCATTAGCACAATACAGGCCTGGAGTTTCATCATTCACTCACTACAGGCCTGGAGTTTCAGCCATTCATTCACTGCATTCCTGGAGTTTCATCAGTAACTCACTGTAGGCCTGGAGTTTCATCATTCACTCACCACAGGCCTGGAGTTTCATCATTAACACACTACAGGCCTGGAGTTTCATGATTCAATCACTATAGGTCTGGAGTTTCATCAGTCAGTCACTACAGGCCTGGAGTTTCAGCAATTCACTCACTACAGGCCAGGAGTTTCAGCCATTCATTCACTACATTCCTGGAGTTTCATCATTCACTCTCTACAGGCCTGGAGCTTCATCATTCACTCACTTCAGGCCTGGAGTTTCATCATTCACTCACTACACGCCTTTAGTTTCACTCATTCAGTCACTACATTCCTGGAGTTCCATCATTCACACACTACAGGCCTGGAGTGTCATCATTCACTCACTACCGGTCTGGAGTTTCATCATTCACTCACTACAGGCCTCGAGTTTCATCATTCACTCACTGCAGGCCTGGAGTTTCATCATTCACTCTCTACAGGCCTGAAGTTTCAGCCATTCACTCACTACAGGAATGCAGTTTCAGCCATTCACTCACTGCAGGCCTCGAGTTTCATCATTCATTCACTGCAGGCCTGGAGTTACATCATTCACTCACTACAGGCCTGGATTTTCATCATTCACTCACTACCGGTCTGGAGTTTCATCATTCACTCACTACAGGCCTGGAGTTTCATCATTCACTCACTGCAGGCCTGGAGTTTCACTCATTCAGTCACTGCAGGCCTGGAGTTTCATCATTCACTCACTACAGGCCTGGAGTTTCACTCACTCAGTCACTGCAGGCCTGGAGTTTCATCATTCACTCACCTCTGGCCTGGATTTTCATCATTCACTCACTACAGGCCTGGAGTTTCATCATTCACACACTACAGGCCTTGAGTTTCATCATTCACACACTACAGGCCTGGAGTTTCATCATTCATCCTCCACAGGCCTGGAGTTTCATCATTCACTCACTACAGCCCTGGAGCTTCAGCCATTCACTCACTACAGCCCTCGGGTTTCATCATTAATTCACTACAGGACTTCAGTTTCATCATACACTCACTACAGACCTGGAGTTTCATCATTCACACACTACAGGCCTGGAGTTTCATCATTCCATTACTACAGGCCTGGAGGTGTACCATTCACTCACTGCAGGCCTGGAGTTTCATCATTCACACACTACAGGCCTGGAACTTCATCATTAATTCACTACAGGCCTGGAGTTTCATCATTCACTCACTACAGGCCTGGAGTTTCATCATTCATTCACTACAGTCCTGGAGTTACATCATTCACTCACTACAGACCTGGAGTTTCATCATTCACTCACTACAGGCCTGGAACTTCATCATTAATTCACTACAGGCCTGGAGTTTCATCATTCACTCACTACAGGGCTGGAGTTTCATCATTCACTCACTACAGGCCTGGAGTTTCATCATTCATTCACTACAGTCCTGGAGTTACATCATTCACTCACTACAGGCCTGGAGTTTCATCATTCACTCACTACAGGCCTGGAGCTTCATCATTAATTCACTACAGGCCTGGAGTTTCATCATTCACTCACTACAGGCCTGGAGTTTCACAATTCACTTACTACAGACCCGGAGTTTGATCATTCCCACACTACAGGCCTGGAGTTTCATCATTCCATTACTACCGGCCTGGAGGTGTACCATTCACTCACTACAGGCCTGGAGTTTCATCATTCACTCACTACAGGCCTGGAGATTCTTCATTCACTAACTACAGGCCTGGAGTTTCGTCCATTCACTCACCACAGGCCTGGAGTTACATCATTCACACACTACAGGCCAGGAGTTTCATCCATTCACTCACTACAGGCCTGGAGTTACATCATTCAGACACTACAGGGATGGAGTTTGATCATTAGCACAATACAGGCCTGGAGTTTCATCATTCACTCACTACAGGCCTGGAGTTTCAGCCATTCATTCACTACATTCCTGGAGTTTCATCATTAACTCACTGTAGGCCTGGAGTTTCATCATTCACTCACCACAGGCCTGGAGTTTCATCATTAACACACTACAGGCCTGGAGTTTCATGATTCAATCACTATAGGTCTGGAGTTTGATCAATCAGTCACTACAGGCCTGGAGTTTCAGCAATTCACTCACTACAGGCCTGGAGTTTCAGCCATTCATTCACTACATTCCTGGAGTTTCATCATTCACTCTCTACAGGCCTGGAGCTTCATCATTCACTCACTTCAGGCCTTGAGTTTCATCATTCACTCACCACAGGGCTGGAGTTTCATCATTCAGAAACAACAGCCCTGGAGTTTCATCATTCACTCACTACAGGCCTTTAGTTTCACTCATTCAGTCACTACATTCCTGGAGTTCCATCATTCACACACTACAGGCCTGGAGTGTCATCATTCACTCACTACCGGTCTGGAGTTTCATCATTCACTCACTACAGGCCTCGAGTTTCATCATTCACTCACTGCAGGCCTGGAGCTTCATCATTCACTCACTACAGGCCTGGAGTTTCATCATTCACTCTCTACAGGCCTGGAGTTTCATCGTTCACTCACTACAGGACTGGAGTTTCAGCCATTCACCCACTTCTGGCCTTGAGTTTCATCATTCACACTCTACAGGCCTGGAGTTTCATCATTCACTCACTACAGGCCTGGAGTTTCATCATTAACTCACTACAGGCCTGGAGTTTCATCATTCACTCACTACAAGCCTGGAGTTTCTCTCATTCACTCACTACAGGCCTGGAGTTTCATCATTCACTCACTACTGGCCGAGAGTTTCATCATTCACACACTACAGGCCTGGAGTTTCACCAATCAAACACTTTGGGCCTGGAGTTTCATCATTCACAAACTACACGCCTGGAGTTTCATCATTCACACACTACAGTCCTGGAGTTTCATCATTCACTCACTACAGGCCTTGAGTTTCGTCATTCACACACTACAGGCCTGGAGTTTCATCATTGTCTCACTACAGGCCTGGAGTTTCATCATTCACTCACTACAGGCCTGCAGTATCATCATTCAGTCACTACTGGCCTGGAGTTGCATCATTCAACAGTACAGGCCTGGAGCTGCATCTTTCACACACTACAGGCCTGGAGTTTCAGCCATTCGCACACTACAGGCCTGGAGCTTCATCATTCACTCACTACAGGCCTGGAGCTTCATCATTCACTCACTACAGGCCTGGAGTTTCATCATTCACTCACTACAGGCCTGGAGTTTCATCGTTCACTCACTACAGGACTGGAGTTTCAGCCATTCACCCACTTCTGGCCTTGAGTTTCATCATTCACACTCTACAGGCCTGGAATTTCATCATTCACTCACTACAGGCCTGGAGTTTAATTATTTGCACACTACAGACCTGGAGTTCCAACAATAACTCACTACAGGCCTCGAGTTTCATCATTCACTCACTACAGGCCTGGAGTTTCACTCATTCACTCACGACAGGCCTGGAGTTTAATCATTTGCACACTACAGGCCTGGACTTTCATCATTCACTCATACAGGCCTGGAGCTTCAGCCATTCACTCACTACTGGCCTCGAGTTTCAGCCAATCACTCAATACAGGCCTGGAGTTTCATCATTCACTCACTACAGGCTTGGAGTTTCATCATTCACACACTACAGGCCTGGAGTTTCATTATTAACTCACTACTGGCCTCGAGTTTCATCATTCACTCACTACAGGCCTGGAGTTTCATCATTAGCACACTACAGGCCTCGAGTTTCATCATTCACTCATACAGGCCTCGAGTTTCATCATTCACAAACTACAGGCCTGGAGTTTCATCATTCACTCTCTTCAGGCCTGGAGTTTCATCATTCACTCACGACAGGCCTGGAGTGTCATCATTCACTCACTACTGGCCTGGGGTTTCATCATTCACACACTAGAGGCTGGAGTTTCATCATTCACTCACTTTAGGCCTGGAGTTTCATCATTCACACACTACAGGCCTGGAGTTTCATCATTCACTCACTACACGCCTGGAGTTTCATCATTCACTCACTACAGGCCTGCAGTATCATCATGCACTCACTACAGGCCTGGAGTTTCATCATTCACACACTACAGGCCTGGAGTTTCATCATTCACTCACTGCAGGCCTGGAGTTTCATTATTCACTCACTACAGGCCTGGAGTTTCATCTTTCACTCACTAGAGCCCTGGAGTTTCATCATTCAACAGTACAGGCCTGGAGCTGCATCTTTCACACACTACAGACCTGGAGTTTCAGCCATTCGCACACTACAGGCCTGGAGCTTCATCATTCACTCACTACAGGCCTGGAGTTTCAGGCATTCACACACGACAGGCCTGGAGTTTTCATCATTCACACACTACAGGCCTGGAGATACATCATTCACTCACTACATTCCTGGAGTTTCATCATTCCCACACTACAGACCTGGAGTTTCATCATTCACTCACATCTGGCCTGGATTTTCATCATTCACACACTACAGGCCTTGAGATTCATCATGCACACACTACAGGCCTGGAGTTTCATCATTCACCCTCCACAGGCCTGGAGTTTCATCATTCACGCACTACAGGCCTGGAGTTTCATCATTCATTCACTACAGGCCTGGAGTTTCATCATTCACTCACTAAAGGCCTGGAGCTTCAGCCATTCACTCACTATAGGCCTGGAGTTTCATCATTCATTCACTACAGGCCTTGAGTTTAATCATTCACTCACTACCGGTCTGGAGTTTCATCATTCACTCACTACAGGCCTGGAGTTTCATCATTCACTCACTGCAGGCCTGGAGTTTCATCTATCACTCACTACAGGCCTGGAGTTTCACTCATTCAGTCACTGCAGGCCTGGAGTTTCATCATTCACACACTACAGGCCTGGAGTGTCATCATTCACTCTCTACAGGCCTGGAGTTTCATCATTCACTTACTACAGGCCTGGAGTTTCATCATTCACTCACGACAGGCCTGGAGTTTCATCATTCACTCACTACAGTCCTGGAGTTTCATCATTCACTCACTACAGGCCTGGATTTTCATCATTCACTCACTACCGGTCTGGAGCTTCATCATTCACTCACTACAGGCCTGGAGTTTCATCCATTCACTCACCACAGGCCTGGAGTTTCAGGCATTCACACACGACAGGGCTGGTGTTTTCATCATTCAAACACTACAGGCCTGGAGTTTCAAAATTCACTCACTACAGGCCTGGAGTTTCATCATTCACTCACTACATTCCTGGAGTTTCATCATTCACACACTACCGGCCTGGAGTTTCAGCCATTCACTCACTTCAGGCCTGGAGTTTCATCATTCACACACTACAGACCTTGAGTTTCATCGTTCACTCACTACAGGCCTTTAGTTTCACTCATTCAGTCACTACATTCCTGGAGTTCCATCATTCACACAATACAGGCCTGGAGTGTCATCATTCACTCACTACCGGTCTGGAGTTTCATCATTCACTCACTACAGGCCTCGAGTTTCATCATTCACTCACTGCAGGCCTGGAGTTTCATCATTCACTCTCTACGGGCCTGGAGTTTCAGCCATTCACTCACTAAACGAATGCAGTTTCAGCCATTCACTCACTGCAGGCCTTGAGTTTCATCATTCACTCACTTAAGGTCTGGAGTTTGATCAATCAGTCACTACAGGCCTGGAGTTTCAGCAATTCACTCACTACAGGCCTGGAGTTTCACTCATTCAGTCACTGCAGGCCTGGAGTTTCATCATTCACACACTACAGGCCTGGAGTGTCATCATTCACTCTCTACAGGCCTGGAGTTTCATCATTCACTTACTACAGGCCTGGAGTTTCATCATTCACTCACTACAGGCCTGGAGTTTCAAAATTCACTCACTACAGGCATGGAGTTTCATCATTCACTCACTACATTCCTGTAGTTTCAGCCATTCACTCACTTCAGGCCTGGAGTTTCATCATTCACACACTACAGACCTGGAGTTTCATCATTCACTCACCTCTGGCCCGGATTTTCATCATTCACTCACTACAGGCCTGGAGTTTCATCATTCACACACTACAGGCCTTGAGTTTCAGCATTCACAGACTACAGGCCTGGAGTTTCATCATTCACTCACTACAGGCCTGGAGTTTCATCATTCAGACACTACAGGCCTGGAGCTTCATCAATAATTCACTACAGGCCTGGAGTTTCATCATTCACTCACTACAGGCCTGGAGTTTCATCATTCATTCACTACAGTCCTGGAGTTACATCATTCACTCACTACAGGCCTGGAGTTTCATCATTCACTCACTACAGGGATGGAGTTTCATCATTAGCACAATACAGGCCTGGAGTTTCATCATTCACTCACTACAGGCCTTTAGTTTCACTCATTCAGTTACTACATTCCTGGAGTTCCATCATTCACACACTACAGGCCTGGAGTGTCATCATTCACTCACTACAGGCCTGGAGTTTCATCATTCACTCACTACAGGCCTGGAGATTCTTCATTCACTAACTACAGGCCTGGAGTTTCGTCCATTCACTCACCACAGGCCTGGAGTTACATCATTCACACACTACAGGCCAGGAGTTTCATCCATTCACTCACTACAGGCCTGGAGTTACATCATTCACACACTACAGGGATGGAGTTTCATCATTAGCACAATACAGGCCTGGAGTTTCATCATTCACTCACTACAGGACTGGAGTTTCATCATTCGCACACTACAGGCCTCGAGTTTCATCATTCACTCATACAGGCCTGGAGTTTCATCATTCACATACTACTGGCCTGGAGTTTCATCATTCACTCTCTTCAGGCCTGGAGTTTCATCATTCACTCACGACAGGCCTGGAGTGTCATCATTCACTCACTACTGGCCTGGGGTTTCATCATTCACACACTAGAGGCTGGAGTTTCATCATTCACTCACTTTAGGCCTGGAGTTTCATCATTCACACACTACAGGCCTGGAGTTTCATCATTCACTCACTACACGCCTGGAGTTTCATCATTCACTCACTACAGGCCTGCAGTATCATCATGCACTCACTACAGGCCTGGAGTTTCATCATTCACACACTACAGGCCTGGAGTTTCATCATTCACTCACTGCAGGCCTGGAGTTTCATTATTCACTCACTACAGGCCTGGAGTTTCATCTTTCACTCACTAGAGCCCTGGAGTTTCATCATTCAACAGTACAGGCCTGGAGCTGCATCTTTCACACACTACAGGCCTGGAGTTTCAGCCATTCGCACACTACAGGCCTGGAGCTTCATCATTCACTCACTACAGGCCTGGAGTTTCATCATTCACTCACTACAAGCATGGAAGTTCATCATTAACACAGTACAGGCCTGGAGCTTCATCTTTCACACACTACTGACCTGGAGTTTAAGCCATTCGCACACTACAGGCCTGGAGCTTCATCATTCACTCACTACAGGCCTGGAGTTTCAGGCATTCACACACGACAGGCCTGGAGTTTTCATCATTCACACACTACAGGCCTGGAGATACATCATTCACTCACTACATTCCTGGAGTTTCATCATTCCCACACTACAGACCTGGAGTTTCATCATTCACTCACATCTGGCCTGGATTTTCATCATTCACACACTACAGGCCTTGAGATTCATCATGCACACACTACAGGCCTGGAGTTTCATCATTCACCCTCCACAGGCCTGGAGTTTCATCATTCACGCACTACAGGCCTGGAGTTTCATCATTCATTCACTACAGGCCTGGAGTTTCATCATTCACTCACTAAAGGCCTGGAGCTTCAGCCATTCACTCACTACAGGCCTGGAGTTTCATCATTCATTCACTACAGGCCAGGAGTTTAATCATTCACTCACTACAGGCCTGGAGTTTCATCATTCACTCACTACAGGCCTTTAGTTTCACTCATTCAGTCACTACATTCCTGGAGTACCATCATTCACACACTACAGGCCTGGAGTGTCATCATTCACTCACTACCGGTCTGGAGTTTCATCATTCACTCACTACAGGCCTCGAGTTTCATCATTCACTCACTGCAGGCCTGGAGTTTCATCATTCATTCTCTACAGGCCTGGAGTTTCAGCCATTCACTCACTACAGGAATGCAGTTTCAGCCATTCACTCACTTCAGGCCTCGAGTTTCATCATTCACTCACTGCAGGCCTGGAGTTACATCAATCACTCACTACAGGCCTGGATTTTCATCATTCACTCACTACCGGTCTGGAGTTTCATCATTCACTCACTACAGGCCTGGAGTTTCATCATTCACTCACTGCAGGCCTGGAGTTTCATCCATCACTCACTACAGGCCTGGAGTTTCACTCATTCAGTCACTGCAGGCCTGGAGTTTCATCATTCACACACTACAGGCCTGGAGTGTCATCATTCACTCTCTACAGGCCTGGAGTTTCATCATTCACTTACTACAGTCCTGGAGTTTCATCATTCACTCACGACGGGCCTGGAGTTTCATCATTCACTCACTACAGTCCTGGAGTTTCATCATTCACTCACTACAGGCCTGGATTCTCATCATTCACTCACTACCGGTCTGGAGCTTCATCATTCACTCACTACAGGCCTGGAGTTTCATCCATTCACTCACCACAGGCCTGGAGTTTCAGGCATTCACACACGACAGGGCTGGTGTTTTCATCATTCAAACACTACAGGCCTGGAGTTTCAAAATTCACTCACTACAGGCATGGAGTTTCATCATTCACACACTACAGGCCTGGAGTTTCATCATTCACTCACTACATTCCTGGAGTTTCATCATTCACACACTACCGGCCTGGAGTTTCAGCCATTCACTCACTTCAGGCCTGGAGTTTCATCATTCACACACTACAGGCCTGGAGTTTCATCATTCACTCACTACAGGCCTTGAGTTTCATCATTCACACACTACAGGCCTTGAGTTTCATCGTTCACAAACTACAGGCCTGGAGCTTCATCATTCACCCTCCAGAGGCCTGCAGCTTCATCATTCACCCTCCAGAGGCCTGGAGCTTCAGCCATTCACTCACTACAGGCCTGGAGTTTCATCATTCATTCACTACAGGCCTGGAGTTTCATCATGCACTCACTACAGGCCTGGAGTTTCATCATTCACTCACTACAGGCCTGGAGCTTAATCATTAATTCACTACAGGCCTGGAGTTTCATCATACACTCACTACAGGCCTGGAGCTTCATCATTCATTCACTACAGGCCTGGAGTTTCATCATACACTCACTACAGGCCTGGAGTTTCATCATTCATTCACTACAGTCCTGGAGTTACATCATTCACTCACCACAGGCCTGGAGTTTCATCATTCACACACTACAGGCCTGGAGTTTCATCATTCCATTACTACAGGCCTGGAGTTACATCATTCACTCACTGCAGGCCTGGAGTTTCATCATTCACACACTACAGGCCTGGAGCTTCATCATTAATTCACTACAGGTCTGGAGTTTCATCATTCACTCACTACAGGCCTGGAGTTTCATCATTCATTCACTACAGTCCTGGAGTTACATCATTCACTCACGACAGGCCTGGAGTTTCATCATTCACTCACTACAGGCCTGCAGCTTCATCATTAATTCACTACAGGCCTGGAGTTTCATCATTCACTCACTACAGGCCTGGAGTTTCACAATTCACTTACTACAGACCTGGAGTTTCATCATTCCCACACTACAGGCCTGGAGTTTCATCATTCCATTACTACAGGCCTGGAGGTGTACCATTCACTCACTACAGGACTGGAGTTTCATCATTCAATCACTACAGGCCTGGAGATTCTTCATTCACTAACTACAGGCCTGGAGTTTCGTCCATTCACTCACCACAGGCCTGGAGTTACATCATTCACACACTACAGGCCAGGAGTTTCATCCATTCACTCACTACAGGCCTGGAGTTACATCATTCACACACTACAGGGATGGAGTTTCATCATTAGCACAATACAGGCCTGGAGTTTCATCATTCACTCACTACAGGCCTGGAGTTTCAGCCATTCATTCACTACATTCCTGGAGTTTCATCATTAACTCACTGTAGGCCTGGAGTTTCATGATTCACTCACTATAGGTCTGGAGTTTGATCCATCAGTCACTACAGGCCTGGAGTTTCAGCATTCACTCACTACAGGCCAGGAGTTTCAGCCATTCATTCACTACATTCCTGGAGTTTCATCATTCACTCTCTACAGGCCTGGAGCTTCATCATTCACTCACTTCAGGCCTTGAGTTTCATCATTCACTCACCACAGGGCTGGAGTTTCATCATTCAGAAACAACAGCCCTGGAGTTTCATCATTCACTCACTACAGGCCTTTAGTTTCACTCATTCAGTCACTAAATTCCTGGAGTTCCATCATTCACACAATACAGGCCTGGAGTGTCATCATTCACTCACTACCGGTCTGGAGTTTCATCATTCACTCACTACAGGCCTGGAGTTTCATCATTCACTCACTGCAGGCCTGGAGTTTCATCATTCACTCTCTACAGGCCTGGAGTTTCAGCCATTCACTCACTACACGAATGCAGTTTCAGCCATTCACTCACTGCAGGCCTCGAGTTTCATCATTCACTCACTAAAGGTCTGGAGTTTGATCAATCAGTCACTACAGGCCTGGAGTTTCAGCAATTCACTCACTACAGGCCTGGAGTTTCACTCATTCAGTCACTGCAGGCCTGGAGTTTCATCATTCACACACTACGGCCTGGAGTGTCATCATTCACTCTCTACAGGCCTGGAGTTTCATCATTCACTTACTACAGGCCTTGAGTTTCATCATTCACTCACGACAGGCCTGGAGTTTCATCATTCACTCACTACAGTCCTGGTGTTTCATCATTCACTCACTACAGGCCTGGATTTTCATCATTCACTCACTACCGGTGTGGAGCTTCATCATTCACTCACTACAGGCCTGGAGTTTCATCCATTCACTCACCACAGGCCTGGAGTTTCAGGCATTCACACACGACAGGGCTGGTGTTTTCATCATTCAAACACTACAGGCCTGGAGTTTCAAAATTCACTCACTACAGGCATGGAGTTTCATCATTCACTCACTACATTCCTGGAGTTTCAGCCATTCACTCACTTCAGGCCTGGAGTTTCATCATTCACACACTACAGGCCTGGAGTTTCATCATTCACTCACTACAGGCCTGGAGTTTCATCATTCACACACTACAGGCCTTGAGTTTCAGCATTCACAGACTACAGGCCTGGAGTTTCATCATTCACTCACTACAGGCCTGGAGTTTCATCATTCAGACACTACAGGCCTGGAGCTTCATCATTAATTCACTGCAGGCCTGGAGTTTCATCATTCACTCACTACAGGCCTGGAGTTTCATCATTCATTCACTACAGTCCTGGAGTTACATCATTCACTCACTACAGGCCTGGAGTTTCATCATTCACTCACTACAGGGATGGAGTTTCATCATTAGCACAATACAGGCCTGGAGTTTCATCATTCACTCACTACAGGCCTTTAGTTTCACTCATTCAGTTACTACATTCCTGGAGTTCCATCATTCACACACTACAGGCCTGGAGTGTCATCATTCACTCACTACAGGCCTGGAGTTTCATCATTCACTCACTACAGGCCTGGAGATTCTTCATTCACTAACTACAGGCCTGGAGTTTCGTCCATTCACTCACCACAGGCCTGGAGTTACATCATTCACACACTACAGGCCAGGAGTTTCATCCATTCACTCACTACAGGCCTGGAGTTACATCATTCACACACTACAGGGATGGAGTTTCATCATTAGCACAATACAGGCCTGGAGTTTCAGCCATTCATTCACTACATTCCTGGAGTTTCATCATTAACACACTACAGGCCTGGAGTTTCATGATTCAATCACTATAGGTCTGGAGTTTCATCAGTCAGTCACTACAGGCCTGGAGTTTCAGCAATTCACTCACTACATTCCTGGAGTTTCATCATTCACTCACTTCAGGCCTTTAGTTTCACTCATTCAGTCACTACATTCCTGGAGTTCCATCATTCACACACTACAGGCCTGGAGTTTCATCATTCACTCACTACAGGCCTCGAGTTTCATCATTCACTCACTGCAGGCCTGGAGTTTCATCATTCACTCTCTACAGGCCTGGAGTTTCAGCCATTCACTCACTACAGGAATGCAGTTTCAGCCATTCACTCACTGCAGGCCTCGAGTTTCTTCATTCACTCTCTGCAGGCCTGGAGTTACATCATTCACTCACTACAGGCCTGGATTTTCATCAATCACTCACTACCGGTCTGGAGTTTCATCATTCACTCACTACAGGCCTGGAGTTTCATCATTCACTCACTGCAGGCCTGGAGTTTCACTCATTCAGTCACTGCAGGCCTGGAGTTTCATCATTCACTCACTACAGGCCTGGAGTTTCACTCACTCAGTCACTGCAGGCCTGGAGTTTCATCATTCACTCACCTCTTGGCCTGGATTTTCATCATTCACTCACTACAGGCCTGGAGTTTCATCATTCACACACTACAGGCCTTGAGTTTCATCATTCACACACTACAGGCCTGGAGTTTCATCATTCATCCTCCACAGGCCTGGAGTTTCATCATTCACTCACTACAGCCCTCGGGTTTCATCATTAATTCACTACAGACCTGGAGTTTCATCATTCACACACTACAGGCCTGGAGTGTCATCATTCACTCTCTACAGGCCTGGAGTTTCATCATTCACTTACTACAGGCCTGGAGTTTCATCATTCACTCACGACAGGCCTGGAGTTTCATCATTCACTCACTACAGTCCTGGTGTTTCATCATTCACTCACTACAGGCCTGGATTTTCATCATTCACTCACTACCGGTCTGGAGCTTCATCATTCACTCACTACAGGCCTGGAGTTTCATCCATTCACTCACCACAGGCCTGGAGTTTCAGGCATTCACACACGACAGGGCTGGTGTTTTCATCATTCAAACACTACAGGCCTGGAGTTTCAAAATTCACTCACTACAGGCATGGAGTTTCATCATTCACTCACTACATTCCTGGAGTTTCAGCCATTCACTCACTTCAGGCCTGGAGTTTCATCATTCACACACTACAGGCCTGGAGTTTCATCATTCACTCACTGCAGGCCTGGAGTTTCATCATTCACACACTACAGGCCTTGAGTTTCAGCATTCACAGACTACAGGCCTGGAGTTTCATCATTCACTCACTACAGGCCTGGAGTTTCATCATTCAGACACTACAGGCCTGGAGCTTCATCATTAATTCACTACAGGCCTGGAGTTTCATCATTCACTCACTACAGGCCTGGAGTTTCATCATTCATTCACTACAGTCCTGGAGTTACATCATTCACTCACTACAGGCCTGGAGTTTCATCATTCACTCACTACAGGGATGGAGTTTCATCATTAGCACAATACAGGCCTGGAGTTTCATCATTCACTCACTACAGGCCTTTAGTTTCACTCATTCAGTTACTACATTCCTGGAGTTCCATCATTCACACACTACAGGCCTGGAGTGTCATCATTCACTCACTGCAGGCCTGGAGTTTCATCATTCACTCACTACAGGCCTGGAGATTCTTCATTCACTAACTACAGGCCTGGAGTTTCGTCCATTCACTCACCACAGGCCTGGAGTTACATCATTCACACACTACAGGCCAGGAGTTTCATCCATTCACTCACTACAGGCCTGGAGTTACATCATTCACACACTACAGGGATGGAGTTTCATCATTAGCACAATACAGGCCTGGAGTTTCATCATTCACTCACTACAGGCCTGGAGTTTCAGCCATTCATTCACTGCATTCCTGGAGTTTCATCATTAACACACTACAGGCCTGGAGTTTCATGATTCAATCACTATAGGTCTGGAGTTTCATCAGTCAGTCACTACAGGCCTGGAGTTTCAGCAATTCACTCACTACAGGCCAGGAGTTTCAGCCATTCATTCACTACATTCCTGGAGTTTCATCATTCACTCTCTACAGGCCTGGAGCTTCATCATTCACTCACTTCAGGCCTGGAGTTTCATCATTCACTCACTACACGCCTTTAGTTTCACTCATTCAGTCACTACATTCCTGGAGTTCCATCATTCACACACTACAGGCCTGGAGTGTCATCATTCACTCACTACCGGTCTGGAGTTTCATCATTCACTCACTACAGGCCTCGAGTTTCATCATTCACTCACTGCAGGCCTGGAGTTTCATCATTCACTCTCTACAGGCCTGAAGTTTCAGCCATTCACTCACTACAGGAATGCAGTTTCAGCCATTCACTCACTGCAGGCCTCGAGTTTCATCATTCATTCACTGCAGGCCTGGAGTTACATCATTCACTCACTACAGGCCTGGATTTTCATCATTCACTCACTACCGGTCTGGAGTTTCATCATTCACTCACTACAGGCCTGGAGTTTCATCATTCACTCACTGCAGGCCTGGAGTTTCACTCATTCAGTCACTGCAGGCCTGGAGTTTCATCATTCACTCACTACAGGCCTGGAGTTTCACTCACTCAGTCACTGCAGGCCTGGAGTTTCATCATTCACACACTACAGACCTGGAGTTTCATCATTCACTCACCTCTGGCCTGGATTTTCATCATTCACTCACTACAGGCCTGGAGTTTCATCATTCACACACTACAGGCCTTGAGTTTCATCATTCACACACTACAGGCCTGGAGTTTCATCATTCATCCTCCACAGGCCTGGAGTTTCATCATTCACTCACTACAGGCCTGGAGCTTCAGCCATTCACTCACTACAGCCCTCGGGTTTCATCATTAATTCACTACAGGACTTCAGTTTCATCATACACTCACTACAGACCTGGAGTTTCATCATTCACACACTACAGGCCTGGAGTTTCATCATTCCATTACTACAGGCCTGGAGGTGTACCATTCACTCACTGCAGGCCTGGAGTTTCATCATTCACACACTACAGGCCTGGAACTTCATCATTAATTCACTACAGGCCTGGAGTTTCATCATTCACTCACTACAGGCCTGGAGTTTCATCATTCATTCACTACAGTCCTGGAGTTACATCATTCACTCACTACAGACCTGGAGTTTCATCATTCACTCACTACAGGCCTGGAACTTCATCATTAATTCACTACAGGCCTGGAGTTTCATCATTCACTCACTACAGGGCTGGAGTTTCATCATTCACTCACTACAGGCCTGGAGTTTCATCATTCATTCACTACAGTCCTGGAGTTACATCATTCACTCACTACAGGCCTGGAGTTTCATCATTCACTCACTACAGGCCTGGAGCTTCATCATTAATTCACTACAGGCCTGGAGTTTCATCATTCACTCACTACAGGCCTGGAGTTTCACAATTCACTTACTACAGACCCGGAGTTTGATCATTCCCACACTACAGGCCTGGAGTTTCATCATTCCATTACTACAGGCCTGGAGGTGTACCATTCACTCACTACAGGCCTGGAGTTTCATCATTCACTCACTACAGGCCTGGAGATTCTTCATTCACTAACTACAGGCCTGGAGTTTCGTCCATTCACTCACCACAGGCCTGGAGTTACATCATTCACACACTACAGGCCAGGAGTTTCATCCATTCACTCACTACAGGCCTGGAGTTACATCATTCACACACTACAGGGATGGAGTTTGATCATTAGCACAATACAGGCCTGGAGTTTCATCATTCACTCACTACAGGCCTGGAGTTTCAGCCATTCATTCACTACATTCCTGGAGTTTCATCATTAACTCTCTACAGGCCTGGAGTTTCAGCCATTCACTCACTACACGAATGCAGTTTCAGCCATTCACTCACTGCAGGCCTCGAGTTTCATCATTCACTCACTAAAGGTCTGGAGTTTGATCAATCAGTCACTACAGGCCTGGAGTTTCAGCAATTCACTCACTACAGGCCTGGAGTTTCACTCATTCAGTCACTGCAGGCCTGGAGTTTCATCATTCACACACTACGGCCTGGAGTGTCATCATTCACTCTCTACAGGCCTGGAGTTTCATCATTCACTTACTACAGGCCTTGAGTTTCATCATTCACTCACGACAGGCCTGGAGTTTCATCATTCACTCACTACAGTCCTGGTGTTTCATCATTCACTCACTACAGGCCTGGATTTTCATCATTCACTCACTACCGGTCTGGAGCTTCATCATTCACTCACTACAGGCCTGGAGTTTCATCCATTCACTCACCACAGGCCTGGAGTTTCAGGCATTCACACACGACAGGGCTGGTGTTTTCATCATTCAAACACTACAGGCCTGGAGTTTCAAAATTCACTCACTACAGGCATGGAGTTTCATCATTCACTCACTACATTCCTGGAGTTTCAGCCATTCACTCACTTCAGGCCTGGAGTTTCATCATTCACACACTACAGGCCTGGAGTTTCATCATTCACTCACTACAGGCCTGGAGTTTCATCATTCACACACTACAGGCCTTGAGTTTCAGCATTCACAGACTACAGGCCTGGAGTTTCATCATTCACTCACTACAGGCCTGGAGTTTCATCATTCAGACACTACAGGCCTGGAGCTTCATCATTAATTCACTACAGGCCTGGAGTTTCATCATTCACTCACTACAGGCCTGGAGTTTCATCATTCATTCACTACAGTCCTGGAGTTACATCATTCACTCACTACAGGCCTGGAGTTTCATCATTCACTCACTACAGGGATGGAGTTTCATCATTAGCACAATACAGGCCTGGAGTTTCATCATTCACTCACTACAGGCCTTTAGTTTCACTCATTCAGTTACTACATTCCTGGAGTTCCATCATTCACACACTACAGGCCTGGAGTGTCATCATTCACTCACTACAGGCCTAGAGTTTCATCATTCACTCACTACAGGCCTGGAGATTCTTCATTCACTAACTACAGGCCTGGAGTTTCGTCCATTCACTCACCACAGGCCTGGAGTTACATCATTCACACACTACAGGCCAGGAGTTTCATCCATTCACTCACTACAGGCCTGGAGTTACATCATTCACACACTACAGGGATGGAGTTTCATCATTAGCACAATACAGGCCTGGAGTTTCAGCCATTCATTCACTACATTCCTGGAGTTTCATCATTAACACACTACAGGCCTGGAGTTTCATGATTCAATCACTATAGGTCTGGAGTTTCATCAGTCAGTCACTACAGGCCTGGAGTTTCAGCAATTCACTCACTACATTCCTGGAGTTTCATCATTCACTCACTTCAGGCCTTTAGTTTCACTCATTCAGTCACTACATTCCTGGAGTTCCATCATTCACACACTACAGGCCTGGAGTTTCATCATTCACTCACTACAGGCCTCGAGTTTCATCATTCACTCACTGCAGGCCTGGAGTTTCATCATTCACTCTCTACAGGCCTGGAGTTTCAGCCATTCACTCACTACAGGAATGCAGTTTTAGCCATTCACTCACTGCAGGCCTCGAGTTTCTTCATTCACTCTCTGCAGGCCTGGAGTTACATCATTCACTCACTACAGGCCTGGATTTTCATCAATCACTCACTACCGGTCTGGAGTTTCATCATTCACTCACTACAGGCCTGGAGTTTCATCATTCACTCACTGCAGGCCTGGAGTTTCATCATTCACTCACTACAGGCCTGGAGTTTCACTCACTCAGTCACTGCAGGCCTGGAGTTTCATCATTCACTCACCTCTGGCCTGGATTTTCATCATTCACTCACTACAGGCCTGGAGTTTCATCATTCACACACTACAGGCCTTGAGTTTCATCATTCACACACTACAGGCCTGGAGTTTCATCATTCATCCTCCACAGGCCTGGAGTTTCATCATTCACTCACTACAGGCCTGGAGCTTCAGCCATTCACTCACTACAGCCCTCGGGTTTCATCATTAATTCACTACAGACCTGGAGTTTCATCATTCACACACTACAGGCCTGGAGTGTCATCATTCACTCTCTACAGGCCTGGAGTTTCATCATTCACTTTCTACAGGCCTGGAGTTTCATCATTCACTCACGACAGGCCTGGAGTTTCATCATTCACTCACTACAGTCCTGGTGTTTCATCATTCACTCACTACAGGCCTGGATTTTCATCATTCACTCACTACCGGTCTGGAGCTTCATCATTCACTCACTACAGGCCTGGAGTTTCATCCATTCACTCACCACAGGCCTGGAGTTTCAGGCATTCACACACGACAGGGCTGGTGTTTTCATCATTCAAACACTACAGGCCTGGAGTTTCAAAATTCACTCACTACAGGCATGGAGTTTCATCATTCACTCACTACATTCCTGGAGTTTCAGCCATTCACTCACTTCAGGCCTGGAGTTTCATCATTCACACACTACAGGCCTGGAGTTTCATCATTCACTCACTGCAGGCCTGGAGTTTCATCATTCACACACTACAGGCCTTGAGTTTCAGCATTCACAGACTACAGGCCTGGAGTTTCATCATTCACTCACTACAGGCCTGGAGTTTCATCATTCAGACACTACAGGCCTGGAGCTTCATCATTAATTCACTACAGGCCTGGAGTTTCATCATTCACTCACTACAGGCCTGGAGTTTCATCATTCATTCACTACAGTCCTGGAGTTACATCATTCACTCACTACAGGCCTGGAGTTTCATCATTCACTCACTACAGGGATGGAGTTTCATCATTAGCACAATACAGGCCTGGAGTTTCATCATTCACTCACTACAGGCCTTTAGTTTCACTCATTCAGTTACTACATTCCTGGAGTTCCATCATTCACACACTACAGGCCTGTAGTGTCATCATTCACTCACTGCAGGCCTGGAGTTTCATCATTCACTCACTACAGGCCTGGAGATTCTTCATTCACTAACTACAGGCCTGGAGTTTCGTCCATTCACTCACCACAGGCCTGGAGTTACATCATTCACACACTACAGGCCAGGAGTTTCATCCATTCACTCACTACAGGCCTGGAGTTACATCATTCACACACTACAGGGATGGAGTTTCATCATTAGCACAATACAGGCCTGGAGTTTCATCATTCACTCACTACAGGCCTGGAGTTTCAGCCATTCATTCACTGCATTCCTGGAGTTTCATCAGTAACTCACTGTAGGCCTGGAGTTTCATCATTCACTCACCACAGGCCTGGAGTTTCATCATTAACACACTACAGGCCTGGAGTTTCATGATTCAATCACTATAGGTCTGGAGTTTCATCAGTCAGTCACTACAGGCCTGGAGTTTCAGCAATTCACTCACTACAGGCCAGGAGTTTCAGCCATTCATTCACTACATTCCTGGAGTTTCATCATTCACTCTCTACAGGCCTGGAGCTTCATCATTCACTCACTTCAGGCCTGGAGTTTCATCATTCACTCACTACACGCCTTTAGTTTCACTCATTCAGTCACTACATTCCTGGAGTTCCATCATTCACACACTACAGGCCTGGAGTGTCATCATTCACTCACTACCGGTCTGGAGTTTCATCATTCACTCACTACAGGCCTCGAGTTTCATCATTCACTCACTGCAGGCCTGGAGTTTCATCATTCACTCTCTACAGGCCTGAAGTTTCAGCCATTCACTCACTACAGGAATGCAGTTTCAGCCATTCACTCACTGCAGGCCTCGAGTTTCATCATTCATTCACTGCAGGCCTGGAGTTACATCATTCACTCACTACAGGCCTGGATTTTCATCATTCACTCACTACCGGTCTGGAGTTTCATCATTCACTCACTACAGGCCTGGAGTTTCATCATTCACTCACTGCAGGCCTGGAGTTTCACTCATTCAGTCACTGCAGGCCTGGAGTTTCATCATTCACTCACTACAGGCCTGGAGTTTCATCATTCACACACTACAGACCTGGAGTTTCATCATTCACTCACCTCTGGCCTGGATTTTCATCATTCACTCACTACAGGCCTGGAGTTTCATCATTCACACACTACAGGCCTTGAGTTTCATCATTCACACACTACAGGCCTGGAGTTTCATCATTCATCCTCCACAGGCCTGGAGTTTCATCATTCACTCACTACAGGCCTGGAGCTTCAGCCATTCACTCACTACAGCCCTCGGGTTTCATCATTAATTCACTACAGGACTTCAGTTTCATCATACACTCACTACAGACCTGGAGTTTCATCATTCACACACTACAGGCCTGGAGTTTCATCATTCCATTACTACAGGCCTGGAGGTGTACCATTCACTCACTGCAGGCCTGGAGTTTCATCATTCACACACTACAGGCCTGGAACTTCATCATTAATTCACTACAGGCCTGGAGTTTCATCATTCACTCACTACAGGCCTGGAGTTTCATCATTCATTCACTACAGTCCTGGAGTTACATCATTCACTCACTACAGACCTGGAGTTTCATCATTCACTCACTACAGGCCTGGAACTTCATCATTAATTCACTACAGGCCTGGAGTTTCATCATTCACTCACTACAGGGCTGGAGTTTCATCATTCACTCACTACAGGCCTGGAGTTTCATCATTCATTCACTACAGTCCTGGAGTTACATCATTCACTCACTACAGGCCTGGAGTTTCATCATTCACTCACTACAGGCCTGGAGCTTCATCATTAATTCACTACAGGCCTGGAGTTTCATCATTCACTCACTACAGGCCTGGAGTTTCACAATTCACTTACTACAGACCCGGAGTTTGATCATTCCCACACTACAGGCCTGGAGTTTCATCATTCCATTACTACAGGCCTGGAGGTGTACCATTCACTCACTACAGGCCTGGAGTTTCATCATTCACTCACTACAGGCCTGGAGATTCTTCATTCACTAACTACAGGCCTGGAGTTTCGTCCATTCACTCACCACAGGCCTGGAGTTACATCATTCACACACTACAGGCCAGGAGTTTCATCCATTCACTCACTACAGGCCTGGAGTTACATCATTCACACACTACAGGGATGGAGTTTCATCATTAGCACAATACAGGCCTGGAGTTTCATCATTCACTCACTACAGGCCTGGAGTTTCAGCCATTCATTCACTACATTCCTGGAGTTTCAGCCATTCATTCACTACATTCCTGGAGTTTCATCATTCACTCACTTCAGGCCTTGAGTTTCATCATTCACTCACCACAGGGCTGGAGTTTCATCATTCAGAAACAACAGCCCTGGAGTTTCATCATTCACTCACTACAGGCCTTTAGTTTCACTCATTCAGTCACTACATTCCTGGAGTTCCATCATTCACACACTACAGGCCTGGAGTGTCATCATTCACTCACTACCGGTCTGGAGTTTCATCATTCACTCACTACAGGCCTCGAGTTTCATCATTCACTCACTGCAGGCCTGGAGTTTCATCATTCACTCTCTACAGGCCTGGAGTTTCAGCCATTCACTCACTACAGGAATGCAGTTTCAGCCATTCACTCACTGCAGGCCTCGAGTTTCATCATTCACTCACTGCAGGCCTGGAGTTACATCATTCACTCACTACAGGCCTGGATTTTCATCATTCACTCACTACCGGTCTGGAGTTTCATCATTCACTCACTACAGGCCTGGAGTTTCATCATTCACTCACTGCAGGCCTGGAGTTTCATCATTCACTCACTACAGGACTGGAGTTTCATCATTCACTCACTGCAGGCCTGGAGTTTCAGCAATTCACTCACTACACTCCTGCAGTTGCATCATTCACTCACTATAGGCCTGTAGTTTCATCATTCACTCACTACAGGCCTGGAGTTTCATCATTAAATCACTACAGGCCTGGAGTTTCATCATTCACTCACTACAGGCCTGGAGTTTCATTACTCACTCACTACAGGCCTGGGGTTTCAGCCATTCACTCACTACAGGCCTGGAGTTTCATCATTCACACACTACAGGCCTGGAGTTTCATCATTCATCCTCCACAGGCCTGGAGTTTCATCATTCACTCACTACAGGCCTGGAGCTTCAGCCATTCACTCACTACAGCCCTCGGGTTTCATCATTAATTCACTACAGGCCTGGAGTTTCATCATACACTCACTACAGACCTGGAGTTTCATCATTCACACACTACAGGCCTGGAGTTTCATCATTCCATTACTACAGGCCTGGAGGTGTACCATTCACTCACTGCAGGCCTGGAGTTTCATCATTCACACACTACAGGCCTGGAACTTCATCATTAATTCACTACAGGCCTGGAGTTTCATCATTCACTCACTACAGGGCTGGAGTTTCATCATTCACTCACTACAGGCCTGGAGTTTCATCATTCATTCACTACAGTCCTGGAGTTACATCATTCACACACTACAGGCCAGGAGTTTCATCCATTCACTCACTACAGGCCTGGAGTTACATCATTCACACACTACAGGCCTGGAGTTTCATCATTCACTCACTACATTCCTGGAGTTTCATCAGTAACTCACTGTAGGCCTGGAGTTTCATCATTAACACACTACAGGCCTGGAGTTTCATGATTCAATCACTATAGGTCTGGAGTTTCATCAGTCAGTCACTACAGGCCTGGAGTTTCAGCAATTCACTCACTACAGGCCAGGAGTTTCAGCCATTCATTCACTACATTCCTGGAGTTTCATCATTCACTCACTTCAGGCCTGGAGTTTCATCATTCACTCACTACAGGCCTTTAGTTTCACTCATTCAGTCACTACATTCCTGGAGTTCCATCATTCACACACTACAGGCCTGGAGTGTCATCATTCACTCACTACCGGTCTGGAGTTTCATCATTCACTCACTACAGGCCTCGAGTTTCATCATTCACTCACTGCAGGCCTGGAGTTTCATCATTCACTCTCTACAGGCCTGGAGTTTCATCATTCACTCACTACAGGAATGCAGTTTCAGCCATTCACTCACTGCAGGCCTCGAGTTTCATCATTCACTCACTGCAGGCCTGGAGTTACATCATTCACTCACTACAGGCCTGGATTTTCATCATTCACTCACTACCGGTCTGGAGTTTCATCATTCACTCACTACAGGCCTGGAGTTTCATCATTCACTCACTGCAGGCCTGGAGTTTCACTCATTCAGTCACTGCAGGCCTGGAGTTTCATCATTCACTCACTACAGGCCTGGAGTTTCACTCACTCAGTCACTGCAGGCCTGGAGTTTCATCATTCACACACTACAGACCTGGAGTTTCATCATTCACTCACCTCTGGCCTGGATTTTCATCATTCACTCACTACAGGCCTGGAGTTTCATCATTCACACACTACAGGCCTTGAGTTTCATCATTCACACACTACAGGCCTGGAGTTTCATCATTCATCCTCCACAGGCCTGGAGTTTCATCTTTCACTCACTACAGGCCTGGAGCTTCAGCCATTCACTCACTACAGCCCTCGGGTTTCATCATTAATTCACTACAGGCCTGGAGTTTCATCATACACTCACTACAGACCTGGAGTTTCATCATTCACACACTACAGGCCTGGAGTTTCATCATTCCATTACTACAGGCCTGGAGGTGTACCATTCACTCACTGCAGGCCTGGAGTTTCATCATTCACACACTACAGGCCTGGAACTTCATCATTAATTCACTACAGGCCTGGAGTTTCATCATTCACTCACTACAGGGCTGGAGTTTCATCATTCACTCACTACAGGCCTGGAGTTTCATCATTCATTCACTACAGTCCTGGAGTTACATCATTCACTCACTACAGGCCTGGAGTTTCATCATTCACTCACTACAGGCCTGGAGCTTCATCATTAATTCACTACAGGCCTGGAGTTTCATCATTCACTCACTACAGGGCTGGAGTTTCATCATTCACTCACTACAGGCCTGGAGTTTCATCATTCATTCACTACAGTCCTGGAGTTACATCATTCACTCACTACAGGCCTGGAGTTTCATCATTCACTCACTACAGGCCTGGAGCTTCATCATTAATTCACTACAGGCCTGGAGTTTCATCATTCACTCACTACAGGCCTGGAGTTTCACAATTCACTTACTACAGACCCGGAGTTTGATCATTCCCACACTACAGGCCTGGAGTTTCATCATTCCATTACTACAGGCCTGGAGGTGTACCATTCACTCACTACAGGCCTGGAGTTTCATCATTCACTCATACAGGCCTGGAGATTCTTCATTCACTAACTACAGTCCTGGAGTTTCGTCCATTCACTCACCACAGGCCTGGAGTTACATCATTCACACACTACAGGCCAGGAGTTTCATCCATTCACTCACTACAGGCCTGGAGTTACATCATTCACACACTACAGGGATGGAGTTTCATCATTAGCACAATACAGGCCTGGAGTTTCATCATTCACTCACTACAGGCCTGGAGTTTCAGCCATTCATTCACTACATTCCTGGAGTTTCATCATTAACTCACTGTAGGCCTGGAGTTTCATCATTCACTCACCACAGGCCTGGAGTTTCATCATTAACACACTACAGGCCTGGAGTTTCATGATTCAATCACTATAGGTCTGGAGTTTGATCAATCAGTCACTACAGGCCTGGAGTTTCAGCAATTCACTCACTACAGGCCTGGAGTTTCAGCCATTCATTCACTACATTCCTGGAGTTTCATCATTCACTCACTTCAGGCCTTGAGTTTCATCATTCACTCACCACAGGGCTGGAGTTTCATCATTCAGAAACAACAGCCCTGGAGTTTCATCATTCACTCACTACAGGCCTTTAGTTTCACTCATTCAGTCACTACATTCCTGGAGTTCCATCATTCACACACTACAGGCCTGGAGTGTCATCATTCACTCACTACCGGTCTGGAGTTTCATCATTCAATCACTACAGGGCTCGAGTTTCATCATTCACTCACTGCAGGCCTGGAGTTTCATCATTCACTCTCTACAGGCCTGGAGTTTCAGCCATTCACTCACTACAGGAATGCAGTTTCAGCCATTCACTCACTGCAGGCCTCGAGTTTCATCATTCACTCACTGCAGGCCTGGAGTTACATCATTCACTCACTACAGGCCTGGATTTTCATCATTCACTCACTACCGGTCTGGAGTTTCATCATTCACTCACTACAGGCCTGGAGTTTCATCATTCACTCACTGCAGGCCTGGAGTTTCATCATTCACTCACTACAGGACTGGAGTTTCATCATTCACTCACTGCAGGCCTGGAGTTTCAGCAATTCACTCACTACATTCCTGCAGTTGCATCATTCACTCACTATAGGCCTGTAGTTTCATCATTCACTCACTGCAGGCCTGGAGTTTCATCATTAAATCACTACAGGCCTGGAGTTTCATCATTCACTCACTACAGGCCTGGAGTTTCATTACTCACTCACTACAGGCCTGGGGTTTCAGCCATTCACTCACTACAGGCCTGGAGTTTCATCATTCACACACTACAGGCCTGGAGTTTCATCATTCATCCTCCACAGGCCTGGAGTTTCATCATTCACTCACTACAGGCCTGGAGCTTCAGCCATTCACTCACTACAGCCCTCGGGTTTCATCATTAATTCACTACAGGCCTGGAGCTTCAGCCATTCACTCACTACAGCCCTCGGGTTTCATCATTAATTCACTACAGGCCTGGAGTTTCATCATTCACTCACTACAGGCCTGGAGTTTCATCATACACTCACTACAGACCTGGAGTTTCATCATTCACACACTACAGGCCTGGAGTTTCATCATTCACTCACTACAGGGCTGGAGTTTCATCATTCACTCACTACAGGCCTGGAGTTTCATCATTCATTCACTACAGTCCTGGAGTTACATCATTCACTCACTACAGGCCTGGAGTTTCATCATTCACTCACTACAGGCCTGGAGTTTCATCATTCACTCACTACAGGCCTGGAGTTTCATCATTCACTCACTACAGGCCTGGAGCTTCATCATTAATTCACTACAGGCCTGGAGTTTCATCATTCACTCACTACAGGCCTGGAGTTTCACAATTCACTTACTACAGACCCGGAGTTTGATCATTCCCACACTACAGGCCTGGAGTTTCATCATTCCATTACTACAGGCCTGGAGGTGTACCATTCACTCACTACAGGCCTGGAGTTTCATCATTCACTCACTACAGGCCTGGAGATTCTTCATTCACTAACTACAGGCCTGGAGTTTCGTCCATTCACTCACCACAGGCCTGGAGTTACATCATTCACACACTACAGGCCAGGAGTTTCATCCATTCACTCACTACAGGCCTGGAGTTTCATTACTCACTCACTACAGGCCTGGAGTTACATCATTCACTCACTACAGGCCTGGATTTTCATCATTCACTCACTACCGGTCTGGAGTTTCATCATTCACTCACTACAGGCCTGGAGTTTCATCATTCACTCACTGCAGGCCTGGAGTTTCATCATTCACTCACTACAGGACTGGAGTTTCATCATTCACTCACTGCAGGCCTGGAGTTTCAGCAATTCACTCACTACATTCCTGCAGTTGCATCATTCACTCACTATAGGCCTGTAGTTTCATCATTCACTCACTGCAGGCCTGGAGTTTCATCATTAAATCACTACAGGCCTGGAGTTTCATCATTCACTCACTACAGGCCTGGAGTTTCATTACTCACTCACTACAGGCCTGGGGTTTCAGCCATTCACTCACTACAGGCCTGGAGTTTCATCATTCACACACTACAGGCCTGGAGTTTCATCATTCATCCTCCACAGGCCTGGAGTTTCATCATTCACTCACTACAGGCCTGGAGCTTCAGCCATTCACTCACTACAGCCCTCGGGTTTCATCATTAATTCACTACAGGCCTGGAGTTTCATCATACACTCACTACAGACCTGGAGTTTCATCATTCACACACTACAGGCCTGGAGTTTCATCATTCACTCACTACAGGGCTGGAGTTTCATCATTCACTCACTACAGGCCTGGAGTTTCATCATTCATTCACTACAGTCCTGGAGTTACATCATTCACTCACTACAGGCCTGGAGTTTCATCATTCACTCACTACAGGCCTGGAGTTTCATCATTCACTCACTACAGGCCTGGAGTTTCATCATTCACTCACTACAGGCCTGGAGCTTCATCATTAATTCACTACAGGCCTGGAGTTTCATCATTCACTCACTACAGGCCTGGAGTTTCACAATTCACTTACTACAGACCCGGAGTTTGATCATTCCCACACTACAGGCCTGGAGTTTCATCATTCCATTACTACAGGCCTGGAGGTGTACCATTCACTCACTACAGGCCTGGAGTTTCATCTTTCACTCACTACAGGCCTGGAGATTCTTCATTCACTAACTACAGGCCTGGAGTTTCGTCCATTCACTCACCACAGGCCTGGAGTTACATCATTCACACACTACAGGCCAGGAGTTTCATCCATTCACTCACTACAGGCCTGGAGTTACATCATTCACACACTACAGGGATGGAGTTTCATCATTAGCACAATACAGGCCTGGAGTTTCATCATTCACTCACTACAGGCCTGGAGTTTCAGCCATTCATTCACTACATTCCTGGAGTTTCATCATTAACTCACCGTAGGCCTGGAGTTTCATCATTCACTCACCACAGGCCTGGAGTTTCATCATTAACACACTACAGGCCTGGAGTTTCATGATTCAATCACTATAGGTCTGGAGTTTGATCAATCAGTCACTTCAGGCCTTGAGTTTCATCATTCACTCACCACAGGGCTGGAGTTTCATCATTCAGAAACAACAGCCCTGGAGTTTCATCATTCACTCACTACAGGCCTTTAGTTTCACTCATTCAGTCACTACATTCCTGGAGTTCCATCATTCACACACTACAGGCCTGGAGTGTCATCATTCACTCACTACCGGTCTGGAGTTTCATCATTCACTCTCTACAGGCCTCGAGTTTCATCATTCACTCACTGCAGGCCTGGAGTTTCATCATTCAATCTCTACAGGCCTGGAGTTTCAGCCATTCACTCACTACAGGAATGCAGTTTCAGCCATTCACTCACTGCAGGCCTCGAGTTTCATCATTCACTCACTGCAGGCCTGGAGTTACATCATTCACTCACTACAGGCCTGGATTTTCATCATTCACTCACTACCGGTCTGGAGTTTCATCATTCACTCACTACAGGCCTGGAGTTTCATCATTCACTCACTGCAGGCCTGGAGTTTCATCATTCACTCACTACAGGACTGGAGTTTCATCATTCACTCACTGCAGGCCTGGAGTTTCAGCAATTCACTCACTACATTCCTGCAGTTGCATCATTCACTCACTATAGGCCTGTAGTTTCATCATTCACTCACTGCAGACCTGGAGTTTCATCATTAAATCACTACAGGCCTGGAGTTTCATCATTCACTCACTACAGGCCTGGAGTTTCATTACTCACTCACTACAGGCCTGGGGTTTCAGCCATTCACTCACTACAGGCCTGGAGTTTCATCATTCACACACTACAGGCCTGGAGTTTCATCATTCACACACTACAGGCCTGGAGTTTCATCATTCATTCACTACAGTCCTGGAGTTACATCATTCACTCACTGCAGGCCTGGAGTTTCATCATTCACTCACTACAGGCCTGGAGTTTCATTACTCACTCACTACAGGCCTGGGGTTTCAGCCATTCACTCACTACAGGCCTGGAGTTTCATCATTCACACACTACAGGCCTGGAGTTTCATCATTCACACACTACAGGACTGGAGTTTCATCACTCATTCACTACAGGCCTGGATTATCATCATTCACTCAGTACCGGCCTGGAGTTTCATCATTCACTCACTACAGGTCTGGAGTTTCATCATTCACTCACTACAGGCCTGGAGTTTCATCACTCACACACTACAGGCCTGGAGTTTCATCATTCACTCACTATAGGTCTGGAGTTTCATCATTCAGTCACTACAGGCCTGGAGTTTCAGCAATTCACTCACTACAGGCCTGGAGTTTCAGCCATTCATTCACTACATTCCTGGAGTTTCATCATTCACTCACTGTAGGCCTGGAGTTTCATCATTCACTCACCACAGGCCTGGAGTTTCATCATTAACACACTACAGGCCTGGAGTTTCATGATTCACTCACTATAGGTCTGAAGTTTCATCAATCAGTCACTACAGGCCTGGAGTTTCAGCAATTCACTCACTACAGGCCTGGAGTTTCAGCCATTCATTCACTACATTCCTGGAGTTTCATCATTCACTCACTGTAGGCCTGGAGTTTCATCATTCACTCACCACAGGCCTGGAGTTTCATCATTAACACACTACAGGCCTTGAGTTTCATCATTCACAGACTACAGGCCTGGAGTTTCATCATTCACCCTCCAGAGGCCTGGAGTTTCATCATTCACTCACTACAGGCCTGGAGCTTCAGCCATTCACTCACTACAGGCCTGGAGTTTCATCATTCATTCACTACAGGCCTGGAGTTTCATCATGCACTCACTACAGGCCTGGAGTTTCATATTTCACTCACTACAGGCCTGGAGCTTCCACATTAATTCACTGCAGGCCTGGAGTTTCATCATACACTCACTACAGGCCTGGAGTTTCATCATTCATTCACTACAGTCCTGGAGTTACATCATTCACTCACCACAGGCCTGGAGTTTCATCATTCACTCACTACAGGCCTGGAGTTTCACAATTCACTTACTACAGACCTGGAGTTTCATCATTCACACACTACAGGCCTGGAGTTTCATCATTCCATTACTACAGGCCTGGAGGTGTACCATTCACTCACTGCAGGCCTGGAGTTTCATCATTCACACACTACAGGCCTGGAGCTTCATCATTAATTCACTACAGGCCTGGAGTTTCATCATTCACTCACTACAGGCCTGGAGTTTCATCATTCATTCACTACAGTCCTGGAGTTACATCATTCACTCACTACAGGCCTGGAGTTTCATCATTCACTCACTACAGGCCTGGAGCTTCATCATTAATTCACTACAAGCCTGGAGTTTCATCATTCACTCACCACAGGCTGGAGTTACATCATTCACACACTACAGGCCAGGAGTTTCATCCATTCACTCACTACAGGCCTGGAGTTACATCATTCACACACTACAGGGATGGAGTTTCATCATTAACACACTACAGGCCTGGAGTTTCATCATTCACTCACTACAGGCCTGGAGTTTCAGCCATTCATTCACTACATTCCTGGAGTTTCATCATTAACTCACTGTAGGCCTGGAGTTTCATCATTCACTCACCACAGGCCTGGAGTTTCATCATTAACACACTACAGGCCTGGAGTTTCATGATTCACTCACTATAGGTCTGGAGTTTGATCAATCAGTCACTACAGGCCTGGAGTTTCAGCAATTCACTCACTACAGGCCTGGAGTTTCAGCCATTCATTCACTACATTCCTGGAGTTTCATCATTCACTCTCTACAGCCCTGGAGTTTCATCATTCACTCACTACAGGCCTTTAGTTTCACTCTTTCAGTCACTACATTCCTGGAGTTCCATCATTCACACACTACAGGCCTGGAGTGTCATCATTCACTCACTACCGGTCTGGAGTTTCATCATTCACTCACTACAGGCCTCGAGTTTCATCATTCACTCACTGCAGGCCTGGAGTTTCATCATTCACTCTCTACAGGCCTGGAGTTTCAGCCATTCACTCACTACAGGAATGCAGTTTCAGCCATTCACTCACTGCAGGCCTCGAGTTTCATCATTCACTCACTGCAGGCCTGGAGTTACATCATTCACTCACTACAGGCCTGGATTTTCATCATTCAATCACTACCTGTCTGGAGTTTCATCATTCACTCACTACAGGCCTGGAGTTTCATCATTCACTCACTGCAGGCCTGGAGTTTCATCATTCACTCACTACAGGCCTGGAGTTTCACTCATTCAGTCACTGCAGGCCTGGAGTTTCATCATTCACACACTACATACCTGGAGTTTCATCATTCACTCTCCTCTGGCCTGGATTTTCATCATACACTCATTACAGGCCTGGAGTTTCATCATTCACCCACTACAGGCCTTGAGTTTCATCAATCACACACTACAGGCCTGGAGTTTCATCATTCACCCTCCACAGGCCTGGAGTTTCATCATTCACTCACTACAGGCCTGGAGCTTCAGCCATTCACTCACTACAGCCCTGGAGTTTCATCATTCATTCACTACAGGCCTGGAGTTTCATCATTCACTCACTACAGGCCTGGAGTTTCATCATTCACTCACTACAGGCCTGGAGCTTCATCATTAATTCACTACAGGCCTGGAGTTTCATCATACACTCACTACAGGCTTGGAGTTTCATCATTCATTCACTACAGTCCTGGAGTTACATCATTCACTCACTACAGGCCTGGAGTTTCATCATTCATTCACTACAGGCCTGGAGTTTCATCATTCACTCACTACAGGCCTGGAGTTTCACAATTCACTTACTACAGACCTGGAGTTTCATCATTCACACACTACAGGCCTGGAGTTTCATCATTCCATTACTACAGGCCTGGAGGTGTACCATTCACTCACTGCAGGCCTGGAGTTTCATCATTCACACACTACAGGCCTGGAGCTTCATCATTAATTCACTACAGGCCTGGAGTTTCATCATTCACTCACTACAGGCCTGGAGTTTCATCATTCATTCACTACAGTCCTGGAGTTACATCATTCACTCACTACAGGCCTGGAGTTTCATCATTCACTCACTACAGGCCTGGAGCTTCATCATTCACTCACTACAGGCCTGGAGTTTCACAATTCACTTACTACAGACCTGGAGTTTCATCATTCCCACACTACAGGCCTGGAGTTTCATCATTCCATTACTACAGGCCTGGAGGTGTACCATTCACTAACTGCAGGCCTGGAGTTTCATCATTCACTCACTACAGGCTTGGAGATTCTTCATTCACTAACTACAGGCCTGGAGTTTCGTCCATTCACTCACCACAGGCCTGGAGTTACATCATTCACACACTACAGGCCAGGAGTTTCATCCATTCACTCACTACAGGCCTGGAGTTACATCATTCACACACTACGGGGACGGAGTTTCATCATTAGCACAATACAGGGATGGAGTTTCATCATTCACTCACTACAGGCCTGGAGTTTCAGCCATTCATTCACTACATTCCTGGAGTTTCATCATTAACTCACTGTAGGCCTGGACTTTCATCATTCACTCACCACAGGCCTGGAGTTTCATCATTAACACACTACAGGCCTGGAGTTTCATGATTCACTCGCTAAAGGTCTGGAGTTTGATCAATCAGTCACTACACGCCTGGAGTTTCAGCAATTCACTCACTACAGGCCTGGAGTTTCACTCATTCAGTCACTGCAGGCCTGGAGTTTCATCATTCACACACTACAGGCCTGGAGTGTCATCATTCACTCTCTACGGGCCTGGAGTTTCATCATTCACACACTACAAGCCTGGAGTTTCATCATTCACTTACTACAGGCCTGGAGTTTCATCATTCACTCACGACAGGCCTGGAGTTTCATCATTCACTCACTACAGTCCTGGAGTTTCATCATTCACTCACTACAGGCCTGGATTTTCATCATTCACTCACTACCGGTCTGGAACTTCATCATTCACTCACTACAGGCCTGGAGTTTCATCCATTCACTCACCACAGGCCTGGAGTTTCAGGCATTCACACACGACAGGGCTGGTGTTTTCATCATTCAAACACTACAGGCCTGGAGTTTCAAAATTCACTCACTACAGGCATGGAGTTTCATCATTCACTCACTACATTCCTGGAGTTTCATCATTCACACACTACAGGCCTGGAGTTTCAGCCATTCACTCACTTCAGGCCTGGAGTTTCATCATTCACACACTACAGACCTGGAGTTTCATCATTCACTCACGACAGGCCTGGAGTTTCATCATTCACTCACTACAGGCCTGGAGTTTCATCATTCACTCACTACAGGTCTGGAGTTTCATCATTCACTCACTACAGGCCTGGAGTTTCATCATTCACTCACTACAGGTCTGGAGTTTCATCATTCACTCACTACAGGCCTGCAGCTTCATCATTAATTCACTACAGGCCTGGAGTTTCATCATACACTCACTACAGGCCTGGAGTTTCATCATTCATTCACTACAGTCCTGGAGTTACATCATTCACTCACTACAGGCCTGGAGTTTCATCATTCACTCACTACAGGCCTGGAGTTTCACAATTCACTTACTACAGACCTGGAGTTTCATCATTCACGCACTACAGGCCTGGGGTTTCATCATTCCATTACTACAGGCCTGGAGGTGTACCATTCACTCACTGCAGGCCTGGAGTTTCATCATTCAGACACTACAGGCCTGTAGCTTCATCATTAAGTCACTACAGGCCAGGAGTTTCATCATTCATTCACTACAGTCCTGGAGTTACATCATTCACTCACTACAGGCCTGGAGTTTCATCATTCACTCACTACAGGGATGGAGTTTCATCATTCACTCACTACAGGCCTGGAGATTCTTCATTCACTAACTACAGGCCTGGAGTTTCGTCCATTCACTCACCACAGGCCTGGAGTTACATCATTCACACACTACAGGCCAGGAGTTTCATCCATTCACTCACTACAGGCCTGGAGTTACATCATTCACACACTACAGGGATGGAGTTTCATCATTAGCACAATACAGGCCTGGAGTTTCATCATTCACTCACTACAGGCCTGGAGTTTCACCCATTCATTCACTACATTCCTGGAGTTTCATCAGTAACTCACTGTAGGCCTGGAGTTTCATCATTCACTCACCACAGGCCTGGAGTTTCATCATTAACACACTACAGGCCTGGAGTTTCATGATTCAATCACTATAGGTCTGAAGTTACATCAATCAGTCACTACAGGCCTGGAGTTTCAGCAATTCACTCACTACAGGCCAGGAGTTTCAGCCATTCATTCACTACATTCCTGGAGTTTCATCATTCACTCTCTACAGGCCTGGAGCTTCATCATTCACTCACTTCAGGCCTTGAGTTTCATCATTCACTCACCACAGGGCTGGAGTTTCATCATTCAGAAACAACAGCCCTGGAGTTTCATCATTCACTCACTACAGGCCTTTAGTTTCACTCATTCAGTCACTACATTCCTGGAGTTCCATCATTCACACACTACAGGCCTGGAGTGTCATCATTCACTCACTACCGGTCTGGAGTTTCATCATTCACTCACTACAGGCCTCGAGTTTCATCATTCACTCACTGCAGGCCTGGAGTTTCATCATTCACTCTCTACAGGCCTGGAGTTTCAGCCATTCACTCACTACAGGAATGCAGTTTCAGCCATTCACTCACTGCAGGCCTCGAGTTTCATCATTCACTCACTGCAGGCCTGGTGTTACATCATTCACTCACTACAGGCCTGGATTTTCATCATTCACTCACTACCGGTCTGGAGTTTCATCATTCACTCACTACAGGCCTGGAGTTTCATCATTCACTCACTGCAGGCCTGGAGTTTCATCATTCACTCACTACAGGCCTGGAGTTTCACTCATTCAGTCACTGCAGGCCTTGAGTTTCATCATTCACTCACTACAGGCCTGGAGTTTCACTCATTCACTCACTACAGGCCTGGAGTTTCATCATTCACTCACCTCTGGCCTGGATTTTCATCATTCACTCACTACAGGCCTGGAGTTTCATCATTCACTCACTACAGGCCTTGAGTTTCATCATTCACACACTACAGGCCTGGAGTTTCATCATTCACCCTCCACAGGCCTGGAGTTTCATCATTCACTCACTACAGGTCTGGAGCTTCAGCCATTCACTCACTACAGCCCTGGGGTTTCATCATTCATTCACTACAGGCCTGGAGTTTCATCATTCACTCACTACAGGCCTTGAGTTTCATCATTCACTCACTACAGGCCTGGAGCTTCATCATTAATTCACTACAGACCTGGAGTTTCATCATTCACACACTACAGGCCTGGAGTTTCATCATTCCATTACTACAGGCCTGGAGGTGTACCATTCACTCACTGCAGGCCTGGAGTTTCATCATTCACACACTACAGGCCTGGAGCTTCATCATTAATTCACTACCGGCCTGGAGTTACATCATTCACTCACTACAGGCCTGGAATTTCATCATTCATTCACTACAGTCCTGGAGTTACATCATTCACTCACTACAGGCCTGGAGTTTCATCATTCACTCACTACAGTCCTGGAGCTTCATCATTAATTCACTACAGGCCTGGAGTTTCATCATTCACTCACTACAGGCCTGGAGTTTCACAATTCACTTACTACAGACCTGGAGTTTCATCATTCCCACACTACAGGCCTGGAGTTTCATAATTCCATTACTACAGGCCTGGAGGTGTACCATTCACTCACTACAGGCCTGGAGTTTCATCATTCACTCACTACAGGCCTGGAGATTCTTCATTCACTAACTACAGGCCTGGAGTTTCGTCCATTCACTCACCACAGGCTGGAGTTACATCATTCACACACTACAGGCCAGGAGTTTCATTCATTCACTCACTACAGACCTGGAGTTACATCATTCACACACTACAGGGATGGAGTTTCATCATTAGCACAATACAGGCCTGGAGTTTCATCATTCACTCACTACAGGCCTGGAGTTTCAGCCATTCATTCACTACATTCCTGGAGTTTCATCATTCACTCACTGTAGGCCTGGAGTTTCATCATTCACTCACCACAGGCCTGGAGTTTCATCATTAACACACTACAGGCCTGGAGTTTCATGATTCACTCACTATAGGTCTGAAGTTTCATCAATCAGTCACTACAGCCCTGGAGTTTCAGCAATTCACTCACCACAGGCCTGGAGTTTCATCATTAACACACTACAGGCCTTGAGTTTCATCATTCACAGACTACAGGCCTGGAGTTTCATCATTCACCCTCCAGAGGCCTGGAGTTTCATCATTCACTCACTACAGGCCTGGAGCTTCAGCCATTCACTCACTACAGGCCTTGAGTTTCATCATTCATTCACTACAGGCCTGGAGTTTCATCATTCACTCACTACAGGTCTGGAGCTTCCACATTAATTCACTACAGGCCTGGAGTTTCATCATATACTCACTACAGGCCTGGAGTTTCATCATTCATTCACTACAGTCCTGGAGTTACATCATTCACTCACCACAGGCCTGGAGTTTCATCATTCACTCACCACAGGCCTGGAGTTTCAGCAATTCACTCACTACAGGCCTGGAGTTTCAGCCATTCATTCACTACATTCCTGGAGTTTCATCATTCACTCACTGTAGGCCTGGAGTTTCATCATTCACTCACCACAGGCCTGGAGTTTCATCATTAACACACTACAGGCCTTGAGTTTCATCATTCACAGACTATAGGCCTGGAGTTTCATCATTCACCCTCCAGAGGCCTGGAGTTTCATCATTCACTCACTACAGGCCTGGAGCTTCAGCCATTCACTCACTACAGGCCTGGAGTTTCATCATTCATTCACTACAGGCCTGGAGTTTCATCATTCACTCACTACAGGCCTGGAGCTTCCACATTAATTCACTACAGGCCTGGAGTTTCATCATACACTCACTACAGGCCTGGAGTTTCATCCATTCACTCACCACAGGCCTGGAGTTTCAGGCATTCACACACGACAGGGCTGGTGTTTTCATCATTCAAACACTACAGGCCTGGAGTTTCAAAATTCACTCACTACAGGCATGGAGTTTCATCATTCACTCACTACATTCCTGGAGTTTCATCATTCACACACTACAGGCCTGGAGTTTCAGCCATTCACTCACTTCAGGCCTGGAGTTTCATCATTCACACACTACAGACCTGGAGTTTCATCATTCACTCACGACAGGCCTGGAGTTTCATCATTCACTCACTACAGGCCTGGAGTTTCATCATTCACTCACTACAGGTCTGGAGTTTCATCATTCACTCACTACAGGCCTGGAGTTTCATCATTCACTCACTACAGGTCTGGAGTTTCATCATTCACTCACTACAGGCCTGCAGCTTCATCATTAATTCACTACAGGCCTGGAGTTTCATCATACACTCACTACAGGCCTGGAGTTTCATCATTCATTCACTACAGTCCTGGAGTTACATCATTCACTCACTACAGGCCTGGAGTTTCATCATTCACTCACTACAGGCCTGGAGTTTCACAATTCACTTACTACAGACCTGGAGTTTCATCATTCACGCACTACAGGCCTGGGGTTTCATCATTCCATTACTACAGGCCTGGAGGTGTACCATTCACTCACTGCAGGCCTGGAGTTTCATCATTCAGACACTACAGGCCTGTAGCTTCATCATTAAGTCACTACAGGCCAGGAGTTTCATCATTCATTCACTACAGTCCTGGAGTTACATCATTCACTCACTACAGGCCTGGAGTTTCATCATTCACTCACTACAGGGATGGAGTTTCATCATTCACTCACTACAGGCCTGGAGATTCTTCATTCACTAACTACAGGCCTGGAGTTTCGTCCATTCACTCACCACAGGCCTGGAGTTACATCATTCACACACTACAGGCCAGGAGTTTCATCCATTCACTCACTACAGGCCTGGAGTTACATCATTCACACACTACAGGGATGGAGTTTCACATTAGCACAATACAGGCCTGGAGTTTCATCATTCACTCACTACAGGCCTGGAGTTTCACCCATTCATTCACTACATTCCTGGAGTTTCATCAGTAACTCACTGTAGGCCTGGAGTTTCATCATTCACTCACCACAGGCCTGGAGTTTCATCATTAACACACTACAGGCCTGGAGTTTCATGATTCAATCACTATAGGTCTGAAGTTACATCAATCAGTCACTACAGGCCTGGAGTTTCAGCAATTCACTCACTACAGGCCAGGAGTTTCAGCCATTCATTCACTACATTCCTGGAGTTTCATCATTCACTCTCTACAGGCCTGGAGCTTCATCATTCACTCACTTCAGGCCTTGAGTTTCATCATTCACTCACCACAGGGCTGGAGTTTCATCATTCAGAAACAACAGCCCTGGAGTTTCATCATTCACTCACTACAGGCCTTTAGTTTCACTCATTCAGTCACTACATTCCTGGAGTTCCATCATTCACACACTACAGGCCTGGAGTGTCATCATTCACTCACTACCGGTCTGGAGTTTCATCATTCACTCACTACAGGCCTCGAGTTTCATCATTCACTCACTGCAGGCCTGGAGTTTCATCATTCACTCTCTACAGGCCTGGAGTTTCAGCCATTCACTCACTACAGGAATGCAGTTTCAGCCATTCACTCACTGCAGGCCTCGAGTTTCATCATTCACTCACTGCAGGCCTGGTGTTACATCATTCACTCACTACAGGCCTGGATTTTCATCATTCACTCACTACCGGTCTGGAGTTTCATCATTCACTCACTACAGGCCTGGAGTTTCATCATTCACTCACTACAGGCCTGGAGTTTCATCATTCACTCACTACAGGCCTGGAGTTTCACTCATTCAGTCACTGCAGGCCTTGAGTTTCATCATTCACTCACTACAGGCCTGGAGTTTCACTCATTCACTCACTACAGGCCTGGAGTTTCATCATTCACTCACCTCTGGCCTGGATTTTCATCATTCACTCACTACAGGCCTGGAGTTTCATCATTCACTCACTACAGGCCTTGAGTTTCATCATTCACACACTACAGGCCTGGAGTTTCATCATTCACCCTCCACAGGTCTGGAGCTTCAGCCATTCACTCACTACAGCCCTGGGGTTTCATCATTAATTCACTACAGACCTGGAGTTTCATCATTCACACACTACAGGCCTGGAGTTTCATCATTCCATTACTACAGGCCTGGAGGTGTACCATTCACTCACTGCAGGCCTGGAGTTTCATCATTCACACACTACAGGCCTGGAGCTTCATCATTAATTCACTACCGGCCTGGAGTTACATCATTCACTCACTACAGGCCTGGAATTTCATCATTCATTCACTACAGTCCTGGAGTTACATCATTCACTCACTACAGGCCTGGAGTTTCATCATTCACTCACTACAGTCCTGGAGCTTCATCATTAATTCACTACAGGCCTGGAGTTTCATCATTCACTCACTACAGGCCTGGAGTTTCACAATTCACTTACTACAGACCTGGAGTTTCATCATTCCCACACTACAGGCCTGGAGTTTCATAATTCCATTACTACAGGCCTGGAGGTGTACCATTCACTCACTACAGGCCTGGAGTTTCATCATTCACTCACTACAGGCCTGGAGATTCTTCATTCACTAACTACAGGCCTGGAGTTTCGTCCATTCACTCACCACAGGCTGGAGTTACATCATTCACACACTACAGGCCAGGAGTTTCATTCATTCACTCACTACAGACCTGGAGTTACATCATTCACACACTACAGGGATGGAGTTTCATCATTAGCACAATACAGGCCTGGAGTTTCATCATTCACTCACTACAGGCCTGGAGTTTCAGCCATTCATTCACTACATTCCTGGAGTTTCATCATTCACTCACTGTAGGCCTGGACTTTCATCATTCACTCACCACAGGCCTGGAGTTTCATCATTAACACACTACAGGCCTGGAGTTTCATGATTCACTCACTATAGGTCTGAAGTTTCATCAATCAGTCACTACAGCCCTGGAGTTTCAGCAATTCACTCACCACAGGCCTGGAGTTTCATCATTAACACACTACAGGCCTTGAGTTTCATCATTCACAGACTACAGGCCTGGAGTTTCATCATTCACCCTCCAGAGGCCTGGAGTTTCATCATTCACTCACTACAGGCCTGGAGCTTCAGCCATTCACTCACTACAGGCCTTGAGTTTCATCATTCATTCACTACAGGCCTGGAGTTTCATCATTCACTCACTACAGGTCTGGAGCTTCCACATTAATTCACTACAGGCCTGGAGTTTCATCATATACTCACTACAGGCCTGGAGTTTCATCATTCATTCACTACAGTCCTGGAGTTACATCATTCACTCACCACAGGCCTGGAGTTTCATCATTCACTCACCACAGGCCTGGAGTTTCAGCAATTCACTCACTACAGGCCTGGAGTTTCAGCCATTCATTCACTACATTCCTGGAGTTTCATCATTCACTCACTGTAGGCCTGGAGTTTCATCATTCACTCACCACAGGCCTGGAGTTTCATCATTAACACACTACAGGCCTTGAGTTTCATCATTCACAGACTATAGGCCTGGAGTTTCATCATTCACCCTCCAGAGGCCTGGAGTTTCATCATTCACTCACTACAGGCCTGGAGCTTCAGCCATTCACTCACTACAGGCCTGGAGTTTCATCATTCATTCACTACAGGCCTGGAGTTTCATCATTCACTCACTACAGGCCTGGAGCTTCCACATTAATTCACTACAGGCCTGGAGTTTCATCATACACTCACTACAGGCCTGGAGTTTCATCATTCATTCACTACAGTCCTGGAGTTACATCATTCACTCACCACAGGCCTGGAGTTTCATCATTCACTCACTACAGGCCTGGAGTTTCACAATTCACTTACTACAGTCCTGGAGTTTCATCATTCACACACTACAGGCCTGGAGTTTCATCATTCCATTACTACAGGCCTGGAGGTGTACCATTCACACACTGCAGGCCTGGAGTTTCATCATTCACACACTACAGTCCTGGAGCTTCATCATTAATTCACTACAGGCCTGGAGTTTCATCATTCACTCACCACAGGCCTGGAGTTTCATCATTCATTCACTACAGTCCTGGAGTTACATCATTCACTCACTACAGGCCTGGAGTTTCATCATTCACTCACTGCAGGCCTGGAGCTTCATCATTAATTCACTACAAGCCTGGAGTTTCATCATTCACTTACTACAGACCTGGAGTTTCATCATTCCCACACTACAGGCCTGGAGTTTCATCATTCCATTACTACAGGCCTGGAGGTGTACCATTCACTAACTACAGGCCTGGAGTTTCATCATTCACTCACTGCAGGCCTGGAGATTCTTCATTCACTAACTACAGGCCTGGAGTTTCGTCCATTCACTCACCACAGGCCTGGAGTTACATCATTCACACACTACAGGCCAGGAGTTTCAACCATTCACTCACTACAGGCCTGGAGTTACATCATTCACACACTACAGGGATGGAGTTTCATCATTAGCACACTACAGGCCTGGAGTTTCATCATTCACTCACTACAGGCCTGGAGTTTCAGCCATTCATTCACTACATTCCTGGAGATTCATCATTAGCTCACTGTAGGCCTGGAGTTTCATCATTCACTCACCACAGGCCTGGAGTTTCATCGTTAATACACTACAGGCCTGGAGTTTCATGATTCACTCACTATAGGTCTGGAGTTTGATCAATCAGTCACTACAGGCCTGGAGTTTCAGCAATTCACTCACTACAGGCCTGGAGTTTCAGCCATTCATTCACTACATTCCTGGAGTTTCATCATTCACTCTCTACAGCCCTGGAGTTTCATCATTCACTCACTACAGGCCTTTAGTTTCACTCATTCAGTCACTACATTCCTGGAGTTCCATCATTCACACACTAAAGGCCTGGAGTGTCATCATTCACTCACTACCGTTCTGGAGTTTCATCATTCACTCACTACAGGCCTCGAGTTTCATCATTCACTCACTACAGGCCTGGAGTTTCATCATTCACTCACTACAGGCCTGGAGCTTCATCATTAATTCACTACAAGCCTGGAGTTTCATCATTCACTCACTACAGGCCTGGAGTTTCACAATTCACTTACTACAGACCTGGAGTTTCATCATTCCCACACTACAGGCCTGGAGTTTCATCATTCCATTACTACAGGCCTGGAGGTGTACCATTCACTAACTACAGGCCTGGAGTTTCATCATTCACTCACTGCAGGCCTGGAGATTCTTCATTCACTAACTACAGGCCTGGAGTTTCGTCCATTCACTCACCACAGGCCTGGAGTTACATCATTCACACACTACAGGCCAGGAGTTTCAACCATTCACTCACTACAGGCCTGGAGTTACATCATTCACACACTACAGGGATGGAGTTTCATCATTAGCACACTACAGGCCTGGAGTTTCATCATTCACTCACTACAGGCCTGGAGTTTCAGCCATTCATTCACTACATTCCTGGAGATTCATCATTAACTCACTGTAGGCCTGGAGTTTCATCATTCACTCACCACAGGCCTGGAGTTTCATCGTTAATACACTACAGGCCTGGAGTTTCATGATTCACTCACTATAGGTCTGGAGTTTGATCAATCAGTCACTACAGGCCTGGAGTTTCAGCAATTCACTCACTACAGGCCTGGAGTTTCAGCCATTCATTCACTACATTCCTGGAGTTTCATCATTCACTCTCTACAGCCCTGGAGTTTCATCATTCACTCACTACAGGCCTTTAGTTTCACTCATTCAGTCACTACATTCCTGGAGTTCCATCATTCACACACTAAAGGCCTGGAGTGTCATCATTCACTCACTACCGTTCTGGAGTTTCATCATTCACTCACTACAGGCCTCGAGTTTCATCATTCACTCACTGCAGGCCTGGAGTTTCATCATTCACTCTCTACAGGCCTGGAGTTTCAGCCATTCACTCACTACAGGAATGCAGTTTCAGCCATTCACTCACTGCAGGCCTCGAGTTTCATCATTCACTCACTGCAGGCCTGGAGTTACATCATTCACTCACTACAGGCCTGGATTTTCATCATTCACTCACTACCGGTCTGGAGTTTCATCATTCACTCACTGCAGGCCTGGAGTTTCATCATTCACTCACTACAGGCCTGGAGTTTCACTCATTCAGTCACTGCAGGCCTGGAGTTTCATCATTCACACACTACAGACCTGGAGTTTCATCATTCACTCACCTCTGGCCTGGATTTTCATCATACACTCATTACAGGCCTGGAGATTCATCATTCACACACTACAGGCCTTGAGTTTCATCATTCACACACCACAGGCCTGGAGTTTCATCATTCACCCTCCACAGGCCTGGAGTTTCATCATTCACTCACTACAGGCCTGGAGCTTCAGCCATTCACTCACTACAGCCCTGGAGTTTCATCATTCATTCACTACAGGCCTGGAGTTTCATCATTCACTCACTACAGGCCTCGAGTTTCATCATTCACTCACTACAGGCCTGGAGCTTCATCATTAATTCACTACAGGCCTGGAGTTTCATCATACACTCACTACAGGCTTGGAGTTTCATCATTCATTCACTACAGTCCTGGAGTTACATCATTCACTCACTACAGGCCTGGAGTTTCATCATTCATTCACTACAGGCCTGGAGTTTCATCATTCACTCACTACAGGCCTGGAGTTTCACAATTCACTTACTACAGACCTGGAGTTTCATCATTCACACACTACAGGCCTGGAGTTTCATCATTCCATTACTACAGGCCTGGAGGTGTAATATTCACTCACTGCAGGCCTGGAGTTTCATCATTCACACACTACAGGCCTGGAGCTTCATCATTAATTCACTACAGGCCTGGAGTTTCATCATTCACTCACTACAGGCCTGGAGTTTCATCATTCATTCACTACAGTCCTGGAGTTACATCATTCACTCACTACAGGCCTGGAGTTTCATCATTCACTCACTACAGGCCTGGAGCTTCATCATTAATTCACTACAGGCCTGGAGTTTCATCATTCACTCACTACAGGCCTGGAGTTTCACAATTCACTTACTACAGGCCTGGAGTTTCATCATTCCCACACTACAGGCCTGGAGTTTCATCATTCCATTACTACAGGCCTGGAGGTGTACCATTCACTAACTGCAGGCCTGGAGTTTCATCATTCACTCACTACAGGCTTGGAGATTCTTCATTCACTAACTACAGGCCTGGAGTTTCGTCCATTCACTCACCACAGGCCTGGAGTTACATCATTCACACACTACAGGCCAGGAGTTTCATCCATTCACTCACTACAGGCCTGGAGTTACATCATTCACACACTACAGGGATGGAGTTTCATCATTAGCACAATACAGGCCTGGAGTTTCATCATTCACTCACTACAGGCCTGGAGTTTCAGCCATTCATTCACTACATTCCTGGAGTTTCATGATTCACTCGCTAAAGTTCTGGAGTTTGATCAATCAGTCACTACAGGCCTGGAGTTTCAGCAATTCACTCACTACAGGCCTGTTGTTTCACTCATTCAGTCACTGCAGGCCTGGAGTTTCATCATTCACACACTACAGGCCTGGAGTGTCATCATTCACTCTCTACGGGCCTGGAGTTTCATCATTCACTTACTACAGGCCTGGAGTTTCATCATTCACTCACGACAGGCCTGGAGTTTCATCATTCAGTCACTACAGTCCTGGAGTTTCATCTTTCACTCACTACAGGCCTGGATTTTCATCATTCACTCACTACCGGTCTGGAATTCATCATTCACTCACTACAGGCCTGGAGTTTCATCCATTCACTCACCACAGGCCTGGAGTTTCAGGCATTCACACACGACAGGGCTGGTGTTTTCATCATTCAAACACTACAGGCCTGGAGTTTCAAAATTCACTCACTACAGGCATGGAGTTTCATCATTCACTCACTACATTCCTGGAGTTTCATCATTCACACACTACAGGCCTGGAGTTTCAGCCATTCACTCACTTCAGGCCTGGAGTTTCATCATTCACACACTACAGACCTGGAGTTTCATCATTCACTCACGACAGGCCTGGAGTTTCATCATTCACTCACTACAGGCCTGGAGTTTCATCATTCACTCACTACAGGCCTGCAGCTTCATCATTAATTCACTACAGGCCTGGAGTTTCATCATACACTCACTACAGGCCTGGAGTTTCATCATTCATTCACTACAGTCCTGGAGTTACATCATTCACTCACTACAGGCCTGGAGTTTCATCATTCACTCACTACAGGCCTGGAGTTTCACAATTCACTTACTACAGACCTGGAGTTTCATCATTCACACACTACAGGCCTGGGGTTTCATCATTCCATTACTACAGGCCTGGAGGTGTACCATTCACTCACTGCAGGCCTGGAGTTTCATCATTCAGACACTACAGGCCTGGAGCTTCATCATTAATTCACTACAGGCCTGGAGTTTCATCATTCACTCACTACAGGCCTGGAGTTTCATCATTCATTCACTACAGTCCTGGAGTTACATCATTCACTCACTACAGGCCTGGAGTTTCATCATTCACTCACTACAGGCCTGGAGTTTCATCATTCACTCACTACAGGCCTGGAGCTTCATCATTAATTCACTACAGGCCTGGAGTTTCATCATTCACTCACTACAGGCCTGGAGTTTCACAATTCACTTACTACAGACCTGGAGTTTCATCATTCCCACACTACAGGCCTGGAGTTTCATCATTCCATTACTACAGGCCTGGAGGTGTACCATTCACTCACTACAGGACTGGAGTTTCATCATTCAATCACTACAGGCCTGGAGATTCTTCATTCACAAACTACAGTCCTGGAGTTTCGTCCATTCACTCACCACAGGCCTGGAGTTACATCATTCACACACTACAGGCCAGGAGTTTCATCTATTCACTCACTACAGGCCTGGAGTTACATCATTCACACACTACAGGGATGGAGTTTCATCATTAGCACAATACAGGCCTGGAGTTTCATCATTCACTCACTACAGTCCTGGAGTTTCACCCATTCATTCACTACATTCCTGGAGTTTCATCAGTAACTCACTGTAGGCCTGGAGTTTCATCATTCACTCACCACAGGCCTGGAGTTTCATCATTAACACACTACAGGCCTGGAGTTTCATGATTCAATCACTATAGGTCTGAAGTTTCATCAATCAGTCACTACAGGCCTGGAGTTTCAGCAATTCACTCACTACAGGCCTGGAGTTTCAGCCATTCATTCACTACATTCCTGGAGTTTCATCATTCACTCTCTACAGGCCTTGAGTTTCATCATTCACTCACTGCAGGCCTGGAGTTTCATCATTCACTCACTACAGGCCTGGAGCTTCATCATTCACTCACTTCAGGCCTTGAGTTTCATCATTCACTCACCACAGGGCTGGAGTTTCATCATTCAGAAACAGCAGCCCTGGAGTTTCATCATTCACTCACTACAGGCCTTTAGTTTCACTCATTCAGTCACTACATTCCTGGAGTTCCATCATTCACACACTACAGGCCTGGAGTGTCATCATTCACTCACTACCGGTCTGGAGTTTCATCATTCACTCACTACAGGCCTCGAGTTTCATCATTCACTCACTGCAGGCCTGGAGTTTCATCATTCACTCTCTACAGGCCTGGAGTTTCAGCCATTCACTCACTACAGGAATGCAGTTTCAGCCATTCACTCACTGCAGGCCTCGAGTTTCATCATTCACTCACTGCAGGCCTGGTGTTACATCATTCACTCACTACAGGCCTGGATTTTCATCATTCACTCACTACCGGTCTGGAGTTTCATCATTCACTCACTACAGGCCAGGAGTTTCATCATTCACTCACTGCAGGCCTGGAGTTTCATCATTCACTCACTACAGGCCTGGAGTTTCACTCATTCACTCACTACAGGCCTGGAGTTTCATCATTCACTCACTACAGGCCTGGAGTTTCATCATTCACTCACCTCTGGCCTGGATTTTCATCATTCACTCACTACAGGCCTGGAGTTTCACAATTCACTTACTACAGACCTGGAGTTTCATCATTCCCACACTACAGGCCTGGAGTTTCATCATTCCATTACTACAGGCCTGGAGGTGTACCATTCACTCACTACAGGACTGGAGTTTCATCATTCAATCACTACAGGCCTGGAGATTCTTCATTCACTAACTACAGGCCTGGAGTTTCGTCCATTCACTCACCACAGGCCTGGAGTTACATCATTCACACACTACAGGCCAGGAGTTTCATCCATTCACTCACTACAGGCCTGGAGTTACATCATTCACACACTACAGGGATGGAGTTTCATCATTAGCACAATACAGGCCTGGAGTTTCATCATTCACTCACTACAGGCCTGGAGTTTCACCCATTCATTCACTACATTCCTGGAGTTTCATCAGTAACTCACTGTAGGCCTGGAGTTTCATCATTAACACACTACAGGCCTGGAGTTTCATGATTCAATCACTATAGGTCTGAAGTTTCATCAATCAGTCACTACAGGCCTGGAGTTTCAGCAATTCTCTCACTACAGGCCTGGAGTTTCAGCCATTCATTCACTACATTCCTGGAGTTTCATCATTCATTCTCTACAGGCCTGGAGTTTCATCATTCACTCACTTCAGGCCCTGAGTTTCATCATTCACTCACCACAGGGCTGGAGTTTCATCATTCAGAAACAGCAGCCCTGGAGTTTCATCATTCACTCACTACAGGCCTTTAGTTTCACTCATTCAGTCACTACATTCCTGGAGTTCCATCATTCACACACTACAGGCCTGGAGTGTCATCATTCACTCACTACCGGTCTGGAGTTTCATCATTCACTCACTACAGGCCTGGAGTTTCATCATTCACTCTCTACAGGCCTGGAGTTTCAGCCATTCACTCACTACAGGAATGCAGTTTCAGCCATTCACTCACTGCAGGCCTCGAGTTTCATCATTCACACACTGCAGGCCTGGAGTTACATCATTCACTCACTACAGGCCTGGATTTTCATCATTCACTCACTACCGGTCTGGAGTTTCATCATTCACTCACTACAGGCCTGGAGTTTCATCATTCACTCACTGCAGGCCTGGAGTTTCATCATTCACTCACTACAGGCCTGGAGTTTCACTCATTCAGTCACTGCAGGCCTTGAGTTTCATCATTCACTCACTACAGGCCTGGAGTTTCACTCATTCACTCACTACAGGCCTGGAGTTTCATCATTCACTCACTACAGGCCTGGAGTTTCATCATTCACTCACCTCTGGCCTGGATTTTCATCATTCACTCACTACAGGCCTGGAGTTTCATCATTCACTCACTACAGGCCTTGAGTTTCATCATTCACACACTACAGGCCTGGAGTTTCATCATTCACCCTCCACAGGCCTGGAGTTTCATCATTCACTCACTACAGGCCTGGAGCTTCAGCCATTCACTCACTACAGCCCTGGGGTTTCATCATTCATTCACTACAGGCCTGGAGTTTCATCATTCACTCACTACAGGCCTTGAGTTTCATCATTCACTCACTACAGGCCTCGAGTTTCATCATACACTCACTACAGACCTGGAGTTTCATCATTCACACACTACAGGCCTGGAGTTTCATCATTCCATTACTACAGGCCTGGAGGTGTACCATTCACTCACTGCAGGCCTGGAGTTTCATCATTCACACACTACAGGCCTGGAGCTTCATCATTAATTCACTACAGGCCTGGAGTTTCATCATTCACTCACTACAGGCCTGGAGCTTCATCATTCATTCACTACAGTCCTGGAGTTACATCATTCACTCACTACAGGCCTGGAGTTTCATCATTCACTCACTACAGGCCTGGAGCTTCATCATTAATTCACTACAGGCCTGGAGTTTCATCATTCACTCACTACAGGCCTGGAGTTTCACAATTCACTTACTACAGACCTGGAGTTTCATCATTCCCACACTACAGGCCTGGAGTTTCATAATTCAATTACTACAGGCCTGGAGGTGTACCATTCACTCACTACAGGCCTGGAGTTTCATCATTCACTCACTACAGGCCTGGAGATTCTTCATTCACTAACTACAGGCCTGGAGTTTCGTCCATTCACTCACCACAGGCTGGAGTTACATCATTCACACACTACAGGCCAAGAGTTTCATCCATTCACTCACTACAGGCCTGGAGTTACATCATTCACACACTACAGGCCTGGAGTTTCATCATTCACTCACTACAGGCCTGGAGTTTCAGCCATTCATTCACTACATTCCTGGAGTTTCATCATTAACTCACTGTAGGCCTGGAGTTTCATCATTCACTCACCACAGGCCTGGAGTTTCATCATTAACACACTACAGGCCTGGAGTTTCATGATTCACTCACTATAGGTCTGGAGTTTGATCAATCAGTCACTACAGGCCTGGAGTTTCAGCAATTCACTCACTACAGGCCTGGAGTTTCAGCCATTCATTCACTACATTCCTGGAGTTTCATCATTCACTCTCTGCAGGACTGGAGCTTCATCATTCACTCACTTCAGGCCTTGAGTTTCATCATTCACTCACCACATGCCTGGTGTTTCATCATTCAGAAACAACAGCCCTGGAGTTTCATCATTCACTCACTACAGGCCTTTAGTTTCACTCATTCAGTCACTACATTCCTGGAGTTCCATCATTCACACACTACAGGCCTGGAGTGTCATCATTCACTCACTACCGGTCTGAAGTTTCATCATTCACTCACTACAGGCCTCGAGTTTCAGCCATTCACTCACTGCAGGCCTCGAGTTTCATCATTCAGTCATTGCAGGCCTGGAGTTACATCATTCACTCACTACAGGCCTGGATTTTCATCATTCACTCACTACCGGTCTGGAGTTTCATCATTCACTCACTACAGGCCTGGAGTTTCATCATTCACTCACTGCAGGCCTGGAGTTTCATCATTCACTCACTACAGGACTGGAGTTTCATCTTTCACTCACTGCAGGCCTGGAGTTTCATCATTCACTCACTACAGGCCTGGAGTTTCATCATTCACACACTACAGGCCTGGAGTGTCATCATTCACTCTCTTCAGGCCTGGAGTTTCATCATTCACTCACTACAGGCCTGGAGTTTCAGCAATTCACTCACTACATTCCTGCAGTTGCATCATTCACTCACTATAGGCCTGTAGTTTCATCATTCACTCACTACAGGCCTGGAGTTTCATTATTAAATCACTACAGGCGTGGAGTTTCATCATTCACACACTACAGGCCTGGAGTTTCATCATTCACACACTACAGGCCTGGAGTTTCATCATTCATTCACTACAGTCCTGGAGTTACATCATTCACTCACTGCAGGCCTGGAGTTTCATCATTCACTCACTACAGGCCTGGAGTTTCATTATTCACTCACTACAGGCCTGGAGTTTCAGCCATTCACTCACTACAGGCCTGGAGTTTCATCATTCACTCACTACAGGTCTGGAGTTTCATCATTCACTCACTACAGGCCTGGAGTTTCATCACTCACACACTACAGGCCTGGAGTTTCATCATTCACTCACTATAGGTCTGGAGTTTCATCATTCAGTCACTACAGGCCTGGAGTTTCAGCAATTCACTCACTACAGGCCTGGAGTTTCAGCCGTTCATTCACTACATTCCTGGAGTTTCATCATTCACTCACTGTAGGCCTGGAGTTTCATCATTCACTCACCACAGGCCTGGAGTTTCATCATAAACACACTACAGGACTGGTGTTTCATCATTCACTCACTGCAGGCCTGGAGCTTCAAAATTCATTCACCGGAGGCCGGGAGTTTCATCATTCACACACTACAGGCCTGGAGTTTCATCATTCACTCTCTACAGGCCTGGAGTTTCATCATTCACTCATTACAGGCCTGGAGTTTCATCATTCACTCATTACAAGCCTGGAGTTTCATCATTCACTGACTACATGCTTGGCGTTTCATCATTCACTCTCTACACACCTGGAGTTTCATCATTCACTTACTACAGGGCTGGAGTTTCATCATTCACTCACTACAGGCCTGGAGTTTCATCATTCATTCACTACAGTCCTGGAGTTACATCATTCACGCACTACAGGCCTGGAGTTTCATCATTCACTCACTACAGGCCTGGAGTTTCATCATTCACACACTACAGCCCTGGAGTTTCAGCCATTCACTCACTAGAGGCCTGGAGTTTCAACATTCACACTCTACAGGCCTGGAGTTTCATCATTCACTCACTACAGGCCTGTATTTTCATCATTCACTCACTACCGGTCTGGAGTTTCAGCCTTCACTCACTATAGACCTCGAATTTCATCATTCACTCACAAAATGCCTGGAGTTTCATCATTCACTATCTACAGGCCTGGAGTTTCATCATTCACTCACTAAAGGCCTCGAGTTTCATCATTCACTCACTAAGGCCTGGAGTTTCAGCCATTCACTCACTTCAGGCCTGGAGTTCCATCATTCACACACTACAGGCCTGGAGTTTCCTCATTCAATCACTACAGGCCTGGATTTTCATCATTCATTCAGTACCGGCCTGGAGTTTCATCATTCACTCACTACAGGTCTGGAGTTTCATCGTTCACTCACTACAGGCCTGGAGTGTCATCATTCACACACTACAGGCCTGGAGTTTCATCATTCACTCTCTACAGGCCTGGAGTTTCAGCCATTCACTCACTACAGGAATGCAGTTTCAGCCATTCACTCACTGCAGGCCTCGAGTTTCATCATTCACTCACTGCAGGCCTGGAGTCACATCATTCACTCACTACAGGCCTGGATTTTCATCATTCACTCACTACTGGTCTGGAGTTTCATCATTCACCCACTACAGGCCTGTAGTTTCATCATTCACTCACTGCTGGCCTGGAGTTTCATCATTCACTCACTACAGGCCTGGAGTTTCATCATTCACTCACTACAGGCCTGGAGTTTCACTCATTCAGTCACTGCAGGCCTGGAGTTTCATCATTCACACACTACAGGCCTGGAGTGTCATCATTCACTCTCCACAGGCCTGGAGTTTCATCATTCACACACTACAGGCCTGGAGTGTCATCATTTACTCTCTACAGGCCTGGAGTTTCATCATTCACTCACGACAGGCCTGGAGTTTCATCATTAACTTACTACGGGCCTGGAGTTTCATCATTCACTCACTACAGGCCTGGATTTTCATCATTCACTCACTACCGGTCTGGAGTTTCATCATTCACTCACTACAGTACTCGAGTTTCATCATTCACTCACTGCAGGCCTGGAGTTTCATCATTCTCTCAATGCAAGCCTTGAGTTTCATCATTCACTCACTACAGGCCTGGAGTTTCACTCATTCAGTCACTGCAGGCCTGGAGTTTCATCATTCACACACTACAGGCCTGGAGTGTCATCATTCACTCTCTACAGGCCTGGAGTTTCATCATTCACTCACTACAGGCCTGGAGTTTCATCATTCACACACTGCAGGCCTGGAGTTTCAGCCATTCACTCACTACAGGAATGCAGTTTCATCATTAACTCACTGCCGGCCTCGAGTTTCATCATTCACTCACTGCTGGCCTGGAGTTACATCTTTCACTCACTACAGGCCTGGATTTTCATCATTCACTCACTACCGGTCTGGAGTTTCATCATTCACTCACTACAGGCCTGGAGTTTCATCATTAACTCACTGCAGTCCTCGAGTTTCATCATTCTCTCAATGCAGGCCGTGAGTTTCATCATTGACTCACTGCAGGCCTGGAGTTACATCATTCACTCACTACGGGCCTGGAGTATCACTCATACACCATCTACAGGCCTGGAGTTTCATCATTCACTGACTACAGGCCTGGATTTTCATCATTCACTCACTACCGGTCTCGAGTTTCATCATTCACTCACTACAGGGCTCGAGTTTCATCATTCACTCTCTACAGGCCTGGGGTTTCAGCCATTCACTCACTACGTGAATGGAGTTTCATCATTTTCTCAATGCAGGCCCTGAGTTTCATCATTGACTCACTACAGGCCTGGAGTTTCATCAATCAGTCACTTACAGGCCTGGAGTTTCATCATTCATAAACTACAGGCCTTGAGTTTCATCATTCACTCACTATAGTTCTGGAGTTTCATCATTCACTCACTACAGGCCTGGAGTTTCAGCAATTCACTCACTACATTCCTGTAGTTGCATCATTCACTCACTATAGGCCTGTAGTTTCATCATTCACTCACTACAGGCCTGGGGTTTCATCATTAAATCACTACAGGCGTGGGGTTTCATTATTCACACACTACAGGCCTGGAGTTTCATCATTCACAAACTACAGGCCTGGAGTTTCAACATTCATTCACTACAGTCCTGGAGTTACATCATTTACTCACTGCAGGCCTGGAGTTTCATCATTCACTCACTACAGGCCTGGAGTTTCATCATTCACACACTACAGGCCTGGAGTTTCATCATTCACACACTACAGGACTGGAGTTTCATCACTCAATCACTAAAGGCCTGGATTACAATCATTCACTCTCTGTTGGCCTGGAGTTTCATCATTCACTCACTACAGGCCTGGAGTTTCATCATTCACTCACTGCAGGCCTGGAGTTTCATCATTCACACACTACAGGCCTGGAGTTTCATCACTCACTCTCTAGAGGCCTGGAGTTTCATCATTCCTCATTACAGGCCTGGAGTATCATCATTCACTCACGACAGGCCTGGAGTTTCGTCATTCACTCACGACAGGCCTGGAGTTTCATCATTCACACACTACAGGCCTGGAGCTTCATCTTTCACTCTCTAGAGGCCTGGAGTTTCATCATTCCTCATTACAGACTTGGAGTTTCATCATTCACTCACGACAGGCCTGGAGTTTCATCATTCACTCTCTAGAGGCCTGGAGTTTCGTCATTCACTCTCTACAGGCCTGGTGTTTCATCATTCACTTACTACAGGCCTGGAGTTACATCATTCACTCACTACAGGCCTGGAGTTTCATCATTCATTCACTACAGTCCTGGAGTTACATCATCCACTCTCTACAGGCCTGGAGTTTCATCATTCACTCACTACAGGCCTGGAGTTTCATCATTCACTCACTACAGGCCTGGATTTTCATCACTCACTCCCTACCGGTATGGAGTTTCAGCCATTCACTCTCTACAGACCTCGAGTTTAATCATTCACTCACTAAATGCCTGGAGTTTCATCATTCACTCACTACAGGCCTTTAGTTTCACTCATTCAGTCACTACAGGCCTGGAGTTCCATCATTCACACACTACAGGCCTGGAGTGTCATCATTCACTCTCTACAGTCCTGGAGTTTCATCATTCCTCATTACAGGCCTGAAGTTTCATCATTCACTTACTACAGGCCTGGCGTTTCATCGTTCACTCACTACAGGCCTGGAGTTTCATCATTCACTCACTACAGGCCTGGAGTTTCATCATTCACTCACTACTGTCCTGGAGTTACATCATTCACTCACTACAGGCCTGGATTTTCATCATTCAATCACTACCGGTCTGAAGTTTCATCATTCACTCACTACAGGCCTCGAGTTTCATCATTCACTCACTGCAGGCCTGGAGTTTCATCATTCACTCTCTACAGGCCTGGAGTTTCAGCCATTCACTCACTACAGGAATGGAGTTTCAGCCATTCACTCACGACAGTCCTGGAGGTTCATCATTCACTCACTGCAGGCCTTGAGTTTCATCATTGACTCACTACAGGCCTGGAGTTACATCATTCACTCACTACGGGCCTGGAGTATCACTCATACACCATCTACAGGCCTGGAGTTTCATCATTCACTGACTACAGGCCTGGAGTTTCATCATTCACTCATACAGGCCTGGAGTTTCATCATTCACACTCTACAGGCCTGGAGTTTCATCATTCACTCACTACAGGCCTGGAGTTTCATCATTCACAAACTTCAGGCCTGGAGTTTCATCATTCACTCACTACAGTCCTGGAGTTTCAGCCATCCATTCACTACATTCCTGAAGTTTCATCATTCACTCACTACAGGCCTGGAGTTTCATCATTAACTCACTACAGGCCTGGAGTTTCATCATTCACTCACTGCAGTCCTGGAGTTTCATCATTCACTCACTAGAGGCCTGGAGTTTCATTATTAACTCACTGCAGGCCTGGAGTTTCATCATTCACTCTCTGCAGGTCTGGAGTTTCATCATTCACTCACTAGAGGCCTGGAGTTTCATCATTCACACACTGCAGGCCTGGAGTTTCTTCATTCACTCTCTGCAGGACTGGAGTTTCATCATTCACTCACTAGAGGCCTGGACTTTCATCATTCACACACTGCAGGCCTGGAGTTTCATCATTCACACACTACTGGCCTGGAGTTTCAGCCTTTCACTCACCACAGGCCTGGATTTTCATCATTCACTCACTACCGGTCTGGAGTTTCATCATTCACTCACTACAGGCCTCGCCTTTCATCATTCACTCACTGCAGGCCTGGAGTTTCATCATTCACTCTCTACAGGCCTGGAGTTCCATCTTTCACTCACTAAAGGCCTTGAGTTTCATCATTCACTCACTATAGGCCTGGAGGTTCAGCCTTTACTCACAACATTCCTGGAGTTTCATCATTCACACACTACAGGCCTGGAGTTTCATCATTCACTCTCTAGAGGCCTGGAGTTTCATCATTCCTCATTACAGGCCTGGAGTTTCATCATTCACTCACGACAGGCCTGGAGTTTCATCATTCACTCTCTAGAGGCCTGGAGTTTCGTCATTCACTCTCTACAGGCCTGGTGTTTCATCATTCACTTACTACAGGCCTGGAGTTACATCATTCACTCACTACAGGCCTGGAGTTTCATCATTCATTCACTACAGTCCTGGAGTTACATCATTCACTCTCTACAGGCCTGGAGTTTCATCATTCACTCACTACAGGCCTGGAGTTTCATCATTCACTCACTACAGGCCTGGATTTTCATCACTCACTCCCTGCCGGTATGGAGTTTCAGCCATTCACTCTCTACAGACCTCGAGTTTCATCATTCACTCACTAAATGCCTGGAGTTTCATCATTCACTCACTACAGGCCTTTAGTTTCACTCATTCACTCACTACAGGCCTGGAGTTCCATCATTCACACACTACAGGCCTGGAGTGTCATCATTCACTCTCTACAGTCCTGGAGTTTCATCATTCCTCATTACAGGCCTGAAGTTTCATCATTCACTTACTACAGGTCTGGAGTTTCATCATTCACTCACTACAGGCCTGGAGTTTCATCATTCACTCACTACAGGCCTGGAGTTTCATCATTCACTCACTACTGTCCTGGAGTTACATCATTCACTCACTACAGGCCTGGATTTTCATCATTCACTCACTACCGGTCTGAAGTTTCATCATTCACTCACTACAGGCCTCGAGTTTCATCATTCACTCACTGCAGGCCTGGAGTTTCATCATTCACTCTCTACAGGCCTGGAGTTTCAGCCATTCACTCACTACAGGAATGGAGTTTCAGCCATTCACTCACGACAGTCCGGGAGGTTCATCATTCGCTCACTGCAGGCCTTGAGTTTCATCATTGACTCACTACAGGCCTGGAGTTACATCAATCACACACTACGGGCCTGGTGTTTCACTCATACACCATCTACAGGCCTGGAGTTTCATCATTCACTGACTACAGGCCTGGAGTTTCATCATTCACTCATACAGGCCTGGAGTTTCATCATTCACACTCTACAGGCCTGGAGTTTCATCATTCACTCACTACAGGTCTGGAGTTTCATCATTCACTCACTACAGGCCTGGAGTTTCATCATTCACGCACTACAGGCCTGGATTTTCATCATTCACAAACTACAGGCCTGGAGTTTCATCATTCACTCACTACAGTCCTGGAGTTTCAGCCATCCATTCACTACATTCCTGAAGTTTCATCATTCACTCACTACAGGCCTGGAGTTTCATCATTAACTCACTACAGGCCTGGAGTTTCATCATTCACTCACTGCAGGCCTGGAGTTTCATCATTCACTCACTAGAGGCCTGGAGTTTCATCATTCACACACTGCAGGCCTGGAGTTTCATCATTCACTCTCTGCAGGACTGGAGTTTCATCATTCACTCACTAGAGGCCTGGAGTTTCATCATTCACACACTGCAGGCCTGGAGTTTCATCATTCACACACTACTGGCCTGGAGTTTCTGCTTTTCACTCACCACAGGCCTGGATTTTCATCATTCACTCACTACCGGTCTGGAGTTTCATCATTCACTCACTACAGGCCTCGCCTTTCATCATTCACTCACTGCAGGCCTGGAGTTTCATCATTCACTCTCTACAGGCCTGGAGTTCCACCTTTCACTCACTAAAGGCCTTGAGTTTCATCATTCACTCACTATAGGCCTGGAGGTTCAGCCTTTACTCACAACATTCCTGGAGTTTCATCATTCACTCAGTACAGGCCTGGAGTTTCATCATTCACTCACTACAGGGCTGGATTTTCATCATTCACGCACTACAGGCCTGGAGATTCATCATTCACTCACTTCAGGCCTAGATTTTAATCATTCACTCACTACAGGCCTGGAGTTTCATCATTCACTCACTACATGCTTGGCGTTTCATCATTCACTCTCTACAGGCCTGGAGTTTCATCATTCACTTACTTGAGGCCTGGAATTTCATCATTCACTCTCTACAGGCCTGGAGTTCCATCATTCACACACTACAGGCCTGGAGTTTCATCATTCACACACTACAGGACTGGAGTTTCATCATTCACTCACTACAGGCCTGGATTTTAATCATTCACTCACTACAGGCTTGGAGTTTCATCATTCAATTACTACAGGCCTGGATTATCATCATTCACTCAGTCCCGGCCTGGAGTTTCATTATTCACTCACTACAGGTCTGGAGTTTCATCACTCACTCACTACAGGCCTGGAGCTACATTATTCACAGACTATAGGCCTGGAGTTTCTTCATTCACTCACTATAGGTCTGGAGTTTCATCATTCAGTCACTTCAGGCCTGGAGTTTCAGCAATTCACTCACTACAGGCCTGGAGTTTCAACCATTCATTCACTACATTCCTGGAGTTTCATCAATTGCTCACTGTAGGCCTGGAGTTTCATCATTCACTCACTACAGGCCTGGAGTTTCATCATTCACTCACTACTGTCCTGGAGTTACATCATTCACTCACTGCAGGCCAGGAGTTTCATCATTAACTCACTGGAGGCCTGGAGTATCATCATTCACTCACTACAGGCCTGGGGTTTCATCATTCACTCACTGCAGGCCTGGAGTTTCATCTCTCACTCCCTGCAGGCCTGGAGTTTCATCATTCACTCTCTGTTGGCCTGGAGTTTCATCATTCACTCACTACAGGCCTGGAGTTTCATCATTCACTCACTGCATGCCTGGAGTTTCATCATTCACACACTACAGGCCTGGAGTTTCATCATTCACTCTCTAGAGGCCTGGAGTTTCATCATTCCTCATTACAGGCCTGGAGTTTCATTAATCACTCACTACAGGCCTGGAGTTTCGGCCATTCACTCACTACAGGCCTGGAGTTTCATCATTCACACACTACAGGCCTGGAGTTTCATCATTCACACACTACAGGACTGGAGTTTCATCACTCAATCACTAAAGGCCTGGATTATAATCATTCACTCTCTGTTGGCCTGGAGTTTCATCATTCACTCACTACAGGCCTGGAGTTTCATCATTCACTCACTGCAGGCCTGGAGTTTCATCATTCACACACTACAGGCCTGGAGTTTCATCACTCACTCTCTAGAGGCCTGGAGTTTCATCATTCCTCATTACAGGCCTGGAGTATCATCATTCACTCACGACAGGCCTGGAGTTTCGTCATTCACTCTCTACAGGCCTGGAGTTTCATCATTCACACACTACAGGCCTGGAGTTTCATCTTTCACTCTCTAGAGGCCTGGAGTTTCATCATTCCTCATTACAGACCTGGAGTTTCATCATTCACTCACGACAGGCCTGGAGTTTCATCATTCACTCTCTAGAGGCCTGGAGTTTCGTCATTCACTCTCTACAGGCCTGGTGTTTCATCATTCACTCACTACAGGCCTGGAGTTTCATCATTCATTCACTACAGTCCTGGAGTTACATCATCCACTCTCTACAGGCCTGGAGTTTCATCATTCACTCACTACAGGCCTGGAGTTTCATCATTCACTCACTACAGGCCTGGATTTTCATCACTCACTCCCTACCGGTATGGAGTTTCAGCCATTCACTCTCTACAGACCTCGAGTTTAATCATTCACTCACTAAATGCCTGGAGTTTCATCATTCACTCACTACAGGCCTTTAGTTTCACTCATTCAGTCACTACAGGCCTGGAGTTCCATCATTCACACACTACAGGCCTGGAGTGTCATCATTCACTCTCTACAGTCCTGGAGTTTCATCATTCCTCATTACAGGCCTGAAGTTTCATCATTCACTTACTACAGGCCTGGCGTTTCATCATTCACTCACTACAGGCCTGGAGTTTCATCATTCACTCTCTACAGGCCTGGAGTTTCATCATTCACTCACTACTGTCCTGGAGTTACATCATTCACTCACTACAGGCCTGGATTTTCATCATTCAATCACTACCGGTCTGAAGTTTCATCATTCACTCACTACAGGCCTCGAGTTTCATCATTCACTCACTGCAGGCCTGGAGTTTCATCATTCACTCTCTACAGGCCTGGAGTTTCAGCCATTCACTCACTACAGGAATGGAGTTTCAGCCATTCACTCACGACAGTCCTGGAGGTTCATCATTCGCTCACTGCAGGCCTTGAGTTTCATCATTGACTCACTACAGGCCTGGAGTTACATCAATCACTCACTACGGGCCTGGAGTTTCACTCATACACCATCTACAGGCCTGGAGTTTCATCATTCACTGACTACAGGCCTGGAGTTTCATCATTCACTCATACAGGCCTGGAGTTTCATCATTCACACTCTACAGGCCTGGAGTTTCATCATTCACTCACTACAGGTCTGGAGTTTCATCATTCACTCACTACAGGCCTGGAGTTTCATCATTCACGCACTACAGGCCTGGATTTTCATCATTCACACACTTCAGGCCTGGAGTTTCATCATTCACTCACTACAGTCCTGGAGTTTCAGCCATCCATTCACTACATTCCTGAAGTTTCGTCATTCACTCACTACCGGTCTGGAGTTTCATCATTCACTCACTACAGGCCTCGCATTTCATCATTCACTCACTGCAGGCCTGGAGTTTCATCATTCACTCTCTACAGGCCTGGAGTTCCATCTTTCACTCACTAAAGGCCTTGAGTTTCATCATTCACTCACTATAGGCCTGGAGGTTCAGCCTTTACTCACAACATTCCTGGAGTTTCATCATTCACACACTACAGGCCTGGAGTTTCATCATTCACTCTCTAGAGGCCTGGAGTTTCATCATTCCTCATTACAGGCCTGGAGTTTCATCATTCACTCACGACAGGCCTGGAGTTTCATCATTCACTCTCTAGAGGCCTGGAGTTTCGTCATTCACTCTCTACAGGCCTGGTGTTTCATCATTCACTTACTACAGGCCTGGAGTTACATCATTCACTCACTACAGGCCTGGAGTTTCATCATTCATTCACTACAGTCCTGGAGTTACATCATTCACTCTCTACAGGCCTGGAGTTTCATCATTCACTCACTACAGGCCTGGAGTTTCATCATTCACTCACTACAGGCCTGGATTTTCATCACTCACTCCCTGCCGGAATGGAGTTTCAGCCATTCACTCTCTACAGACCTCGAGTTTCATCATTCATTCACTAAATGCCTGGTGTTTCATCATTCACTCACTACAGGCCTTTAGTTTCACTCATTCACTCACTACAGGCCTGGAGTTCCATCATTCACACACTACAGGCCTGGAGTGTCATCATTCACTCTCTACAGTCCTGGAGTTTCATCATTCCTCATTACAGGCCTGAAGTTTCATCATTCACTTACTACAGGTCTGGAGTTTCATCATTCACTCACTACAGGCCTGGAGTTTCATCATTCACTCACTACAGGCCTGGAGTTTCATCATTCACTCACTGCAGGCCTGGAGTTTCATCATTCACTCTCTACAGGCCTGGAGTTTCAGCCATTCACTCACTACAGGAATGGAGTTTCAGCCATTCACTCACGACAGTCCTGGAGGTTCATCATTCGCTCACTGCAGGCCTTGAGTTTCATCATTGACTCACTACAGGCCTGGAGTTACATCAATCACTCACTACGGGCCTGGAGTTTCACTCATACACCATCTACAGGCCTGGAGTTTCATCATTCACTGACTACAGGCCTGGAGTTTCATCATTCACTCATACAGGCCTGGAGTTTCATCATTCACACTCTACAGGCCTGGAGTTTCATCATTCACTCACTACAGGTCTGGAGTTTCATCATTCACTCACTACAGGCCTGGAGTTTCATCATTCACGCACTACAGGCCTGGATTTTCATCATTCACACACTTCAGGCCTGGAGTTTCATCATTCACTCACTACAGTCCTGGAGTTTCAGCCATCCATTCACTACATTCCTGAAGTTTCGTCATTCACTCACTACCGGTCTGGAGTTTCATCATTCACTCACTACAGGCCTCGCATTTCATCATTCACTCACTGCAGGCCTGGAGTTTCATCATTCACTCTCTACAGGCCTGGAGTTCCATCTTTCACTCACTAAAGGCCTTGAGTTTCATCATTCACTCACTATAGGCCTGGAGGTTCAGCCTTTACTCACAACATTCCTGGAGTTTCATCATTCACACACTACAGGCCTGGAGTTTCATCATTCACTCTCTAGAGGCCTGGAGTTTCATCATTCCTCATTACAGGCCTGGAGTTTCATCATTCACTCACGACAGGCCTGGAGTTTCATCATTCACTCTCTAGAGGCCTGGAGTTTCGTCATTCACTCTCTACAGGCCTGGTGTTTCATCATTCACTTACTACAGGCCTGGAGTTACATCATTCACTCACTACAGGCCTGGAGTTTCATCATTCATTCACTACAGTCCTGGAGTTACATCATTCACTCTCTACAGGCCTGGAGTTTCATCATTCACTCACTACAGGCCTGGAGTTTCATCATTCACTCACTACAGGCCTGGATTTTCATCACTCACTCCCTGCCGGAATGGAGTTTCAGCCATTCACTCTCTACAGACCTCGAGTTTCATCATTCATTCACTAAATGCCTGGAGTTTCATCATTCACTCACTACAGGCCTTTAGTTTCACTCATTCACTCACTACAGGCCTGGAGTTCCATCATTCACACACTACAGGCCTGGAGTGTCATCATTCACTCTCTACAGTCCTGGAGTTTCATCATTCCTCATTACAGGCCTGAAGTTTCATCATTCACTTACTACAGGTCTGGAGTTTCATCATTCACTCACTACAGGCCTGGAGTTTCATCATTCACTCACTACAGGCCTGGAGTTTCATCATTCACTCACTACTGTCCTGGAGTTACATCATTCACTCACTACAGGCCTGGATTTTCATCATTCACTCACTACCGGTCTGAAGTTTCATCATTCACTCACTACAGGCCTCGAGTTTCATCATTCACTCACTGCAGGCCTGGAGTTTCATCATTCACTCTCTACAGGCCTGGAGTTTCAGCCATTCACTCACTACAGGAATGGAGTTTCAGCCATTCACTCACGACAGTCCGGGAGGTTCATCATTCGCTCACTGCAGGCCTTGAGTTTCATCATTGACTCACTACAGGCCTGGAGTTACATCAATCACACACTACGGGCCTGGTGTTTCACTCATACACCATCTACAGGCCGGAGTTTCATCATTCACTGACAACAGGCCTGGAGTTTCATCATTCACTCATACAGGCCTGGAGTTTCATCATTCACACTCTACAGGCCTGGAGTTTCATCATTCACTCACTACAGGTCTGGAGTTTCATCATTCACTCACTACAGGCCTGGAGTTTCATCATTCACGCACTACAGGCCTGGATTTTCATCATTCACAAACTACAGGCCTGGAGTTTCATCATTCACTCACTACAGTCCTGGAGTTTCAGCCATCCATTCACTACATTCCTGAAGTTTCATCATTCACTCACTACAGGCCTGGAGTTTCATCATTAACTCACTACAGGCCTGGAGTTTCATCATTCACTCACTGCAGGCCTGGAGTTTCATCATTCACTCACTAGAGGCCTGGAGTTTCATCATTCACACAATGCAGGCCTGGAGTTTCATCATTCACTCTCTGCAGGACTGGAGTTTCATCATTCACTCACTAGAGGCCTGGAGTTTCATCATTCACACACTGCAGGCCTGGAGTTTCATCATTCACACACTACTGGCCTGGAGTTTCAGCCTTTCACTCACCACAGGCCTGGATTTTCATCATTCACTCACTACCGGTCTGGAGTTTCATCATTCACTCACTACAGGCCTCGCCTTTCATCATTCACTCACTGCAGGCCTGGAGTTTCATCATTCACTCTCTACAGGCCTGGAGTTCCATCTTTCACTCACTAAAGGCCTTGAGTTTCATCATTCACTCACTATAGGCCTGGAGGTTCAGCCTTTACTCACAACATTCCTGGAGTTTCATCATTCACTCAGTACAGGCCTGGAGTTTCATCATTCACTCACTACAGGCCTGGATTTTCATCATTCACGCACTACAGGCCTGGAGATTCATCATTCACTCACTTCAGGCCTGGATTTTAATCATTCACTCACTACAGGCCTGGAGTTTCATCATTCACTCACTACATGCTTGGCGTTTCATCATTCACTCTCTACAGGCCTGGAGTTTCATCATTCACTTACTTGAGCCTGGAATTTCATCATTCACTCTCTACAGGCCTGGAGTTCCATCATTCACACACTACAGGCCTGGAGTTTCATCATTCACACACTACAGGACTGGAGTTTCATCATTCACTCACTACAGGCCTGGATTTTAATCATTCACTCACTACAGGCTTGGAGTTTCATCATTCAATTACTACAGGCCTGGATTATCATCATTCACTCAGTCCCGGCCTGGAGTTTCATTATTCACTCACTACAGGTCTGGAGTTTCATCACTCACTCACTACAGGCCTGGAGCTACATTATTCACAGACTATAGGCCTGGAGTTTCTTCATTCACTCAATATAGGTCTGGAGTTTCATCATTCAGTCACTTCTGGCCTGGAGTTTCAGCAATTCACTCACTACAGGCCTGGAGTTTCAACCATTCATTCACTACATTCCTGGAGTTTCATCATTTGCTCACTGTAGGCCTGGAGTTTCATCATTCACTCACTACAGGCCTGGAGTTTCATCATTCACTCACTGCAGGCCAGGAGTTTCATCATTAACTCACTGGAGGCCTGGAGTATCATCATTCACTCACTACAGGCCTGGGGTTTCATCATTCACTCACTGCAGGCCTGGAGTTTCATCTCTCACTCCCTGCAGGCCTGGAGTTTCATCATTCACTCTCTGTTGGCCTGGAGTTTCATCATTCACTCACTGCATGCCTGGAGTTTCATCATTCACACACTACAGGCCTGGAGTTTCATCATTCACTCTCTAGAGGCCTGGAGTTTCATCATTCCTCATTACAGGCCTGGAGTTTCATCATTCACTCACGACAGGCCTGGAGTTTCGTCATTCACTCTCTACAGGCCTGGAGTTTCATCATTCACACACTACAGGCCCGGAGTTTCATCATTCACTCTCTAGAGGCCTGGAGTTTCATCATTCCTCATTACAGGCCTGGAGTTTCATCATTCACTCACGACAGGACTGGAGTTTCATCATTCACTCTCTTGAGGCCTGGAGTTTCGTCATTCACTCTCTACCGGCCTGGTGTTTCATCATTCATTTACTACAGGCCTGGAGTTACATCATTCACTCACTACAGGCCTGGAGTTTCATCATTCATTCACTACAGTCCTGGAGTTACATCATTCACTCTCTACAGGCCTGGAGTTTCATCATTCACTCACTACAGGCCTGGAGTTTCATCATTCACTCACTATAGGCCTGGAGTTTCAGCCATTCACTCACTACAGTTCTGGAGTTTCAACATTCACACTCTACAGGCCTGGAGTTTCATCATTCACTCACTACAGGCCTGGATTTTCATCACTCACTCCCTACCGGTATGGAGTATCAGCCATTCACTCTCTACAGACCTCGAGTTTCATCATTCACTCACTAAATGCCTGGAGTTTCATCATTCACTCTCTACAGGCCTGGAGTTTCATCATTCACTCACTAAAGGCCTGTAGTTTCATCATTTACTCACTACAGGCCTGGAGTTTCAGCCATTCACTCACTTCAGGCCTGGAGTTCCATCATTCACACACTACAGGCCTGGAGTTTCCTCATTCAATCACTACAGGCCTGGATTTTCATCATTCACTCAGTCCTGGCCTGGAGTTTCATCATTCACTCACTACAGGTCTGGAATTTCATCGTTCACTCACTACAGGCCTGGAGTTTCATCATTCACTGACTATAGGTCTGGAGTTTCATCGTTCACTCACTACAGGCCTGGAGTTTCATCATTCACTCACTAGAGGCCTGGAGTTTCATCATTCACACACTGCAGGCCTGGAGTTTCATCATTCACTCACTGCAGGCCTGGGGTTTCACTCAATTACTCTCTTCAGGCCTTGAGTTTCATCATTCACTCACCACAGGGCTGGAGTTTCTTCATTCAGAAACAACAGCCCTGGAGTTTCATCATTCACTCACTACAGGCCTTTAGTTTTACTCATTCAGTCACTACAGGCCTGGAGTTCCATCATTCACACACTACAGGCCTGGAGTGTCATCATTCACTCTCTACAGTCCTGGAGTTTCATCATTCCTCATTACAGGCCTGAAGTTTCATCATTCACTTACTACAGGCCTGGAGTTTCATCATTCACTCACTACAGGCCTGGAGTTTCATCATTCCCTCACTACAGGCCTGGAGTTTCATCATTCACTCACTACTGTCCTGCAGTTACATCATTCACTCACTACAGGCCTGGATTTTCATCATTCACTCACTACCGGTCTGAAGTTTCATCATTCACTCACTACAGGCCTCGAGTTTCATCATTCACTCACTGCAGGCCTGGAGTTTCATCATTCACTCACTACAGGCCTGGAGTTTCAGCCATTCACTCACTACAGGAATGGAGTTTCAGCCATTCACTCACGACAGTCCTGGAGGTTCATCATTCACTCACTGCAGGCCTTGAGTTTCATCATTGACTCACTACAGACCTGGAGTTACATCAATCACTCACTACGGGCCTGGAGTTTCACTCATACACCATCGACAGGCCTGGAGTTTCATCATTCACTGACTACAGGCCTGGAGTTTCATCATTCACTCATACAGGCCTGGAGTTTCATCATTCACGCACTACAGGCCTGGATTTTCATCATTCACAAACTACAGGCCTGGAGTTTCATCATTCACTCACTACAGTCCTGGAGTTTCAGCCATCCATTCACTACATTCCTGAAGTTTCATCATTCACTCACTACAGGCCTGGAGTTTCATCATTAACTCACTACAGGCCTGGAGTTTCATCATTCACTCACTGCAGGCCTGGAGTTTCATCATTCACTCACTAGAGGCCTGGAGTTTCATCATTCACACCCTGCAGGCCTGGAGTTTCATCATTCACTCTCTGCAGGACTGGAGTTTCATCATTCACTCACTAGAGGCCTGGAGTTTCATCATTCACACACTGCAGGCCTGGAGTTTCATCATTCACACACTACTGGCCTGGAGTTTCAGCCTTTCACTCACCACAGGCCTGGATTTTCATCATTCACTCACTACAGGTCTGGAGTTTCATCATTCACTCACTACAGGCCTCGCCTTTCATCATTCACTCACTGCAGGCCTGGAGTTTCATCATTCACTCTCTACAGGCCTGGAGTTCCATCTTTCACTCACTAAAGGCCTTGAGTTTTATCATTCACTCACTATAGGCCTGGAGGTTCAGCCTTTACTCACAACATTCCTGGAGTTTCATCATTCAATCAGTACAGGCCTGGAGTTTCATCATTCACTCACTACAGGCCTGGATTTTCATCATTCACACACTACAGGCCTGGAGATTCATCATTCACTCACTGCAGGCCTGGATTTTAATCATTCACTCACTACAGGCCTGGAGTTTCATCATTCACTCACTACAGTCCTGGAGTTTCATCATTCACTTACTTGAGGCCTGGAATTTCATCATTCACACACTATAGGCCTGGAGTTTCATCATTCACACACTACAGGCCTGGAGTTTCATCATTCACTCACTATAGGTCTGGATTTTCATCATTCAGTCACTTCAGGCCTGGAGTTTCAGCAATTCACTAACTACAGGCCTGGAGTTTCAACCATTCATTCACTACATTCCTGGAGTTTCATCATTTGCTCACTGTAGGCCTGGAGTTTCATCATTCGCTCACTACAGGCCTGGAGTTTCATCATTCACTCACTGCAGGCCTGGAGTTTCATCATTCAGTCACTATAGGTCTGGAGTTTCATCATTCAGTCACTACAGCCTGGAGTTTCATCATTAACTCACTGGAGGCCTGGAGTTTCATCATTCACTCACTGCAGGTCAGGAGTTTCATCATTAACTCACTGGAGGCCTGGAGTATCATCATTCACTCACTACAGGCCTGGGGTTTCATCATTCACTCACTGCAGGCCTGGAGTTACATCTCTCACTCCCTGCAGGCCTGGAGTTTCATCATTCACTCTCTGTTGGCCTGGAGTTTCATCATTCACTCACTACAGGCCTGGAGTTTCATCATTCACTCACTGCAGGCCTGGAGTTTCATCATTCACACACTACAGGCCTGGAGTTTCATCATTCACTCTCTAGAGGCCTGGAATTTCATCATTCCTCATTACAGGCCTGGAGTTTCATCATTCACTCACGACAGGCCTGGAGTTTCGTCAGTCACTCTCTACAGGCCTGGAGTTTCATCATTCACACACTACAGGCCTGGAGTTTCATCATTCACTCTCTAGAGGCCTGGAGTTTCATCATTCCTCATTACAGGCCTGGAGTTTCATCATTCACTCACGACAGGCCTGGAGTTTCATCATTCACTCTATAGAGGCCTGGAGTTTCGTCATTCACTCTCTACCGGCCTGGTGTTTCATCATTCACTTACTACAGGCCTGGAGTTACATCATTCACTCACTACAGGCCTGGAGTTTCATCATTCATTCACTACAGTCCTGGAGTTACATCATTCACTCTCTACAGGCCTGGAGTTTCATCATTCACTCACTACAGGCCTGGATTTTCATCACTCACTCCCTACCGGTATGGGGTTTCAGCCATTCACTCTCTACAGACCTCGAGTTTCATCATTCACTCACTAAATGCCTGGGGTTTCATCATTCACTCTCTACAGGCCTGTAGTTTCATCATTCACTCACTAAAGGCCTGGAGTTTCATCATTCACTCACTACAGGCCTGGAGTTTCAGCCATTCACTCACTTCAGGCCTGGAGTTCCATCATTCACACACTACAGGCCTGGAGTTTCCTCATTCAATCACTACAGGCCTGGATTTTCATCATTCACTCAGTCCCGGCCTGGAGTTTCATCATTCACTCACTAGAGGCCTGGAGTTTCATCATTCACACACTGCAGGCCTGGAGTTTCATCATTCACACACTAATGGCCTGGAGTTTCAGCCTTTCACTCACCACAGGCCTGGATTTTCATCATTCACTCACTACCGGTCTGGAGTTTCATCATTCACTCACTACAGGCCTCGCCTTTCATCATTCACTCACTGCAGGCCTGGAGTTTCATCATTCACTCTCTACAGGCCTGGAGTTCCATCTTTCACTCACTAAAGGCCTTGAGTTTCATCATTCACTCACTATAGGCCTGGAGGTTCAGCCTTTACTCACAACATTCCTGGAGTTTCATCATTCAATCAGTACAGGCCTGGAGTTTCATCATTCACTCACTACAGGCCTGGATTTTCATCATTCACACACTACAGGCCTGGAGATTCATCATTCACTCACTTCAGGCCTGGATTTTAATCATTCACTCACTACAGGCCTGGAGTTTCATCATTCACTCACTACATGCTTGGCGTTTCATCATTCACTCTCTACAGGCCTGGAGTTTCATCATTCACTTACTTGAGGCCTGGAATTTCATCATTCACTCTCTACAGGCCTGGAGTTCCATCATTCACACACTACAGGCCTGGAGTTTCATCATTCACACACTACAGGACTGGAGTTTCATCATTCACTCACTGCAGGCCTGGATTTTAATCATTCACTCACTACAGGCTTGGAGTTTCATCATTCAATTACTACAGGCCTGGATTATCATCATTCACTCAGTCCCGGCCTGGAGCTTCATTATTCACACACTATAGGCCTGGAGTTTCATCATTCACACACTACAGGCCTGGAGTTTCATCATTCACTCACTATAGGTCTGGATTTTCATCATTCAGTCACTTCAGGCCTGGAGTTTCAGCAATTCACTCACTACAGGCCTGGAGTTTCAACCATTCATTCACTACATTCCTGGATTTTCATCATTTGCTCACTGTAGGCCTGGAGTTTCATCATTCACTCACTACAGGCCTGGAGTTTCATCATTCACTCACTGCAGGCCTGGAGTTTCATCATTCAGTCACTATAGGTCTGGAGTTTCATCATTCAGTCACCACAGCCTGGAGTTTCATCATTAACTCACTACAGGCCTGGAGTTTCATCATTCACTCACTGCAGGCCAGGAGTTTCATCATTAACTCACTGGAGGCCTGGAGTATCATCATTCACTCACTACAGGCCTGGGGTTTCATCATTCACTCACTGCAGGCCTGGAGTTACATCTCTCACTCCCTGCAGGCCTGGAGTTTCATCATTCACTCTCTGTTGGCCTGGAGTTTCATCATTCACTCACTACAGGCCTGGAGTTTCATCATTCACTCACTGCAGGCCTGGAGTTTCATCATTCACACACTACAGGCCTGGAGTTTCATCATTCACTCTCTAGAGGCCTGGAGTTTCATCATTCCTCATTACAGGCCTGGAGTTTCATCATTCACTCACGACAGGCCTGGAGTTTCGTCAGTCACTCTCTACAGGCCTGGAGTTTCATCATTCACACACTACAGGCCTGGAGTTTCATCATTCACTCACGACAGGCCTGGAGTTTCATCATTCACTCTATAGAGGCCTGGAGTTTCGTCATTCACTCTCTACCGGCCTGGTGTTTCATCATTCACTTACTACAGGCCTGGAGTTACATCATTCACTCAGTACAGTCCTGGAGTTACATCATTCACTCTCTACAGACCTGGAGTTTCATCATTCACTCACTACAGGCCTGGATTTTCATCACTCACTCCCTACCGGTATGGGGTTTCATCCATTCACTCTCTACAGACCTCGAGTTTCATCATTCACTCACTAAATGCCTGGGGTTTCATCATTCACTCTCTACAGGCCTCTAGTTTCATCATTCGCTCACTAAAGGCCTGGAGTTTCATCATTCACTCACTACAGGCCTGGAGTTTCAGCCATTCACTCACTTCAGGCCTGGAGTTCCATCATTCACACACTACAGGCCTGGAGTTTCCTCATTCAATCACTACAGGCCTGGATTTTCATCATTCACTCAGTCCCGGCCTGGAGTTTCATCATTCACTCACTACAGGTCTGGAGTTTCATCATTCACTCACTACAGGCCTGGAGTTTCATCATTTACTCACTACAGGTCTGGAGTTTCATCATTCAAACACTACAGGCCTCTAGTTTCATCATTCACTCACTAAATGCCTGGAGTTTCATCATTCACTCACTACAGGTCTGGAGTTTCAGCCATTCACTCACTTCAGGTCTGGCGTTCCATCATTCACACACTACAGGCCTGGAGTTTCCTCATTCAATCACTACAGGCCTGGATTTTCATCATTCACTCAGTCCCGGCCTGGAGTTTCATCATTCACTCACTACAGGCCTGGAGTTTCATCATTCACACACTGCAGGCCTGGAGTTTCATCATTCACACACTACAGGCCTGGAGTTTCATCATTCACTCACTACAGGCCTGGATTTTCATCATTCACACACTACAGGCCTGGAGTTTCATCATTCACTCATTACAGGCCTGGAGTTTCATCATTCACTCTCTACAGGTCTGGAGTTTCATTATTACTCATTACAGGCCTGGAGTTTCATCATTCACTTACTGGAGGCCTGGAATTACATCATTCACTCTCTACAGGCCTGGAGTTCCATCATTCACACACTACTCGCCTGGAGTTTCATCATTCACACACTACAGGACTGGAGTTTCATCATTCACTCTCTACCGGCCTGGAGTTTCATCATTCACTTACTGGAGGCCTGGAATTACATCATTCGCTCTCTACAGGCCTGGAGTTCCATCATTCACACACTACTCGCCTGGAGTTTCATCATTCACACACTACAGGCTTGGAGTTTCATCATTCAATTACTACAGGCCTGGATTATCATCATTCACTCAGTACCGGCCTGGAGTTTCATTATTCACTCACTACAGGTCTGGAGTTTCATCATTCACTCACTACAGGCCTGGATCTTCATTATTCACACACTGTAGGCCTGGAGTTTCATCATTCACACACTACAGGCCTGGAGTTTCATCATTCACTCACTATAGGTCTGGAGTTTCATCATTCAGTCACTTCAGGCCTGGAGTTTCAGCAATTCACTCACTACAGGCCTGGAGTTTCAACCATTCATTCAGTACATTCCTGGAGTTTCATCATTCACTCACTATAGGCCTGGAGTTTCATCATTCAGTCACTACAGCCTGGAGTTTCATCATTAACTCACTAGTGGCCTGGAGTTTCATCATTCACTCACTGCAGGCCTGGAGTTTCATCGTTCACTCACTACAGGCCTGGAGTTTCATCATTCACTCACTACAGGCCTGGAGTTTCATCAATCACTCACTACAGGCCTGGAGTTTCATCATTCACTCACTGCAGGCCTGGAGTTTCATCATTCACTCACTGCAGGCCTGGAGTTTCATCAATAACTCACTGGAGGCCTGGAGTATCATCATTCACACACTTCGGGCCTCGGGTTTCATCATTCACTCACTGCAGGCCTGGAGTTTCATCTTTCAGAAACAACAGCCCTGGAGTTTCATCATTCACTCACTACAGGCCTTTAGTTTCACTCACTCACTTGAGGCCAGGAGTTTCAGCCATTCACTCACTACAGGCCTGGAGTTTCATCATTCACTCTCTACAGGCCTGGAGTTTCATCATTCACTTACTACAGGCCTGGAGTTTCATCATTCACTCACTACAGGCCTGGAGCTTCATCATTCACTCACTACAGGCCTGGAGTTTCATGATTCACTCACTACTGTCCTGGAGTTACATCATTCACTCACTACAGTCCTGGATTTTCATCATTCACTCACGACCGGTCTGAAGTTTCATCATTCACTCACTACAGGCCTCGAGTTTCATCATTCACTCACTGCAGGCTTGGAGTTTCATCATTCACTCTCTACAGGCCTGGAGTTTCAGCCATTCACTCACTACAGGAATGGAGTTTCAGCCATTCACTCACGACAGTCCTGGAGGTTCATCATTCACTCACTGCAGGCCTTGAGTTTCATCATTGACTCACTACAGGCCTGGAGTTTCATCAATCACTCACTACAGGCCTGGAGTTTCATCATTCACACACTACAGGCCTGGAGTTTCATCATTCACTCACTACGGGCCTGGAGTTTCACTCATGCACCATCTACAGGCCTGGAGTTTCATCATTCACTGACTACAGGCCTGGAGTTTCATCATTCACTCATACAGGCCTGGAGTTTCATCATTCACACTCTACAGGCCTGGAGTTTCATCATTCACTATCTACAGGCCTAGAGTTTCATCATTCACTCACTACAGGTCTGGAGTTTCATCATTCACTCACTACAGGCCTGGAGTTTCATCATTCACGCACTACAGGCCTGAATTTTCATCATTCACAAACTACAGGCCTGGAGTTTCATCATTCACTCACTACAATCCTGGAGTTTCAGCCATTCATTCACTACATTCCTGAAGTTTCATCATTCACTCACTACAGGCCTGGAGTTTCATCATTCACTCACTACAGGCCTGGAGTTTCATCAATCACTCACTACAGGCCTGGAGTTTCATCATTCACTCACTGCAGGCCTGGAGTTTCATCATTCACTCACTATAGGTCTGGAGTTTCATCATTCATTCACAACAGCCTGGAGTTTCATCATTAACTCACTACAGGCCTGGAGTTTCATCATACACTCACTGCAGGCCTGGAGTTTCATCAATAACTCACTGGAGGCCTGGAGTATCATCATTCACACACTTCAGGCCTGGGGTTTCATCATTCACTCACTGCAGGCCTGGAGTTTCATCTTTCAGAAACAACAGCCCTGGAGTTTCATCATTCACTCACTACAGGCCTTTAGTTTCACTCACTCACTCACTACAGTCCTGGAGTTCCATTATTCACACACTACAGGCCTGCAGTGTCATCATTCACTCTCTACAGGCCTGGAGTTTCATCATTCACTTACTACAGGCCTGGAGTTTCATCATTCACTCACTACAGGCCTGGAGTTTCATCATTCACTCACTACAGGCCTGGAGTTTCATCATTCACTCACTACTGTCCTGGAGTTACATCATTCACTCACTACAGTCCTGGATTTTCATCATTCACTCACTACCGGTCTGAAGTTTCATCATTCACTCACTACAGGCCTCGAGTTTCATCATTCACTCACTGCAGGCTTGGAGTTTCATCATTCACTCTCTACAGGCCTGGAGTTTCAGCCATTCACTCACTACAGGAATGGAGTTTCAGCCATTCACTCACGACAGTCCTGGAGGTTCATCATTCACTCACTGCAGGCCTTGAGTTTCATCATTGACTCACTACAGGCCTGGAGTTTCATCAATCACTCACTACAGGCCTGGAGTTTCATCATTCACACACTACAGGCCTGGAGTTTAATCATTCACTCACTACGGGCCTGGAGTTTCACTCATACACCATCTACAGGCCTGGAGTTTCATCATTCACTGACTACAGGCCTGGAGCTTCATCATTCACTCACTACAGGTCTGGAGTTTCATCATTCACTCACTACAGGCCTGGAGTTTCATCATTCACGCACTACAGGCCTGAATTTTCATCATTCACAAACTACAGGCCTGGAGTTTCATCATTCACTCACTACAATCCTGGAGTTTCAGCCATTCATTCACTACATTCCTGAAGTTTCATCATTCACTCACTACAGGCCTGGAGTTTCATCATTAACTCACTACAGGCCTGGAGTTTCATCATTCACTCACTGCAGGCCTGGAGTTTCAGCATTCACTCACTACAGGCCTGGAGTTTCATCATTAACTCACTACAGGCCTGGAGTTTCATCATTCACACACTGCAGGCCTGGAGTTTCATCATTCACTCTCTACAGTACTGGAGTTTCATCATTCCTCATTACAGGCCTGGAGTTTCGTCATTCACTCACTACAGGCCTGGAGTTTCATCATTCACTCACTACATGCTTGGCGTTTCATCATTCACTCTCTACAGGCCTGGAGTTTCAAGATTCACTTACTACAGGCCTGGAGTTTCATCATTCACTCACTGCAGGCCTGGAGTTTCATCATTCACTCACTGCAGGCCTGGAGTTTCAGCATTCACTCACTACAGGCCTGGAGTTTCATCATTAACTCACTACAGGCCTGGAGTTTCATCATTCACACACTGCAGGCATGGAGTTTCATCATTCACTCTCTACAGTACTGGAGTTTCATCATTCCTCATTACAGGCCTGGAGTTTCGTCATTCACTCACTACAGGCCTGGAGTTTCATCATTCACTCACTACATACTTGGCGTTTCATCATTCACTCTCTACAGGCCTGGAGTTTCAACATTCACTTACTACAGGCCTGGAGTTTCATCATTCACTCACTGCAGGCCTGGAGTTTCATCATTCACTCACTGCAGGCATGGAGTTTCATCATTCACACACTATAGGCCTGGAGTTTCATCATTCACACACTACTGGCCTGGAGTTTCAGCCTTTCACTCACCACAGGCCTGGGGTTTCATCATTCACTCACTGCAGGCCTGGAGTTTCATCTTTCACTCTCTACAGGCCTGGAGTTCCATCATTCAGTCACTAAAGGCCTTGAGTTTCATCATTCACTCACTATAGACCTGGAGGTTCAGCCTTTACTCACAACATTTCTGGAGTTTCATCATTCACTCACTACAGGCCTGGATTTTCATCATTCACACACTACAGGCCTGGAGTTTCATCATTCACTCACTTCAGGCCTGGATTTTAATCATTCACTCACTACAGGCCTGGAGTTTCATCATTCACTCACTGCTGGCCTGGAGTTTCATCAATAACTCACTGGAGGCCTGGAGTATCATCATTCACACACTTCAGGCCTGGGGTTTCATCATTCACTCACCGCAGGCCTGGAGTTTCATCTTTCAGAATCAACAGCCCTGGAGTTTCATCATTCACTCACTACAGGCCTTTAGTTTCACTCATTCACTCACTACAGTCCTGGAGTTCCATCATTCACACACTACAGGCCTGGAGTTTCATCATTCCTCATTACAGGCCTGAAGATTCATCATTCACTTACTAAAGGCCTGGAGTTTCATCATTCACTCACTACAGGCCTGGAGTTTCATCATTCACTCACTACAGGCCTGGAGTTTCATCATTCACTCTCTACAGGCCTGGAGTTTCATCATTCCTCATTACAGGCCTGAAGATTCATCATTCACTTACTAAAGGCCTGGAGTTTCATCATTCACTCACTACAGGCCTGGAGTTTCATCATTTACTCACTACAGGCCTGGAGTTTCATCATTCACTCACTACTGTCCTGGAGTTACATCATTCACTCACTACAGGCCTGGATTTTCATCATTCACTCACTACCGGTCTGAAGTTTCATCATTCACTCACTACAGGCCTCGAGTTTCATCATTCACTCACTGCAGGCTTGGAGTTTCATCATTCACTCTCTACAGGCCTGGAGTTTCAGCCATTCACTCACTACAGGAATGGAGTTTCAGCCATTCACTCACGACAGTCCTGGAGGTTTATCATTCACTCACTGCAGGCCTTGAGTTTCATCATTGACTCACTACAGGCCTGGAGTTTCATCAATCACTCACTACAGGCCTGGAGTTTCATCATTCACACACTACAGGCCTGGAGTTTCATCATTCACACACTACGGGCCTGGAGTCTCACTCATACACCATCTACAGGCCTGGAGTTTCATCATTCCTCATTACAGGCCTGGAGTTTCGTCATTCACTCACTACAGGCTTGGAGTTTCATCATTCACTCACTACATTCTTGGCTTTTCATCATTCACTCTCTACAGGCCTGGAGTTTCAACATTCACGTACTACAGGCCTGGAGTTTCATCATTCACTCACTGCAGGCATGGAGTTTCATCATTCACACATTATAGGCCTGGAATTTCATCATTCACACACTACTGGCCTGGAGTTTCAGCCTTTCACTCACCACAGGCCTGGATTTTCATCATTCACTCACTGCCGGTCTGGAGTTTCATCATTCACTCACTGCAGGCCTCGTGTTTCATCATTCACTCACTGCAGGCCTCGTGTTTCATCATTCACTCACTGCAGGCCTGGAGTTTCATCTTTCACTCTCTACAGGCCTGGAGTTTCATCATTCACTCACTATAGACCTGGTGGTTCAGCCTTTACTCACAACATTCCTGGAGTTTCATCATTCACTCAGTACAGGCCTGGATTTTCATCATTCACACACTACAGGCCTGGAGTTTCATCATTCACTCACTTCAGGCCTGGATTGTAATCATTCACTCACTACAGGCCTGGAGTTTCATCATTCACTCTCTACAGGTCTGGAGTTTCATTATTACTCATTGCAGGCCTGGAGTTTCATCATTCACTTACTGGAGGCCTGGAATTACATCATTCACTCTCTACAGGCCTGGAGTTCCATCATTCACACACTACTCGCCTGGAGTTTCATCATTCACACACTACAGGACTGGAGTTTCATCATTCACTCTCTACCGGCCTGGAGTTTCATCATTCACTTACTGGAGGCCTGGAATTACATCATTCACTCTCTACAGGCCTGGAGTTCCATCATTCACACACTATTCGCCTGGAGTTTCATCATTCACACACTACAGGACTGGAGTTTCATCATTCACTCTCTACAGGCCTGGATTTTAATCATTCACTCACTACAGGCTTGGAGTTTCATCATTCAATTACTACAGGCCTGGATTATCATCATTCACTCAGTACCGGCCTGGAGTTTCATTATTCACTCACTACAGGTCTGGAGTTTCATCATTCACTCACTACAGGCCTGGAGCTTCATTATTCACACACTGTAGGCCTGGAGTTTCATCATTCACACACTACAGGCCTGGAGTTTCATCATTCACTCACTATAGGTCTGGAGTTTCATCATTCAGTCACTTCAGTCCTGGAGTTTCAGCAATTCACTCACTACAGGCCTGGAGTTTCAACCATTCATTCACTACATTCCTGGAGTTTCATCATTTACTCACTGTAGGCCTGGAGTTTCATCATTCACTCACTACAGGCCTGGAGTTTCATCATTCACTCACTCCAGGCCTGGAGTTTCATCATTCACTCACTATAGGTCTGGAGTTTCATCATTCAGTCACTACAGCCTGGAGTTTCATCATTAACTCACTAGTGGCCTGGAGTTTCATCATTCACTCACTGCAGGACTGGAGTTTCTTCATTAACTCACTGGAGGCCGGGAGTTTCATCATTCACTCTCTACAGGCCTCGCGTTTCATCATTCACTCACTGCAGGCCTGGAGTTTCATCTTTCACTCTCTACAGGCCTGGAGTTCCATCATTCACTCACTAAAGGCCTTGAGTTTCATCATTCACTCACTATAGACCTGGAGGTTCAGCCTTTACTCACAACATTCCTGGAGTTTCATCATTCACTCACTACAGGCCTGGAGTTTCATCATTCACTCACTACAGGCCTGGATTTTCATCATTCACACACTACAGGCCTGGAGTTTCATCATTCACTCACTTCAGGCCTGGATTTTAATCATTCACTCACTACAGGCCTGGAGTTTCATCATTCACTCACTGCTGGCCTGGAGTTTCATCAATAACTCACTGGAGGCCTGGAGTATCATCATTCACACACTTCAGGCCTGGGGTTTCATCATTCACTCACCGCAGGCCTGGAGTTTCATCTTTCAGAATCAACAGCCCTGGAGTTTCATCATTCACTCACTACAGGCCTTTAGTTTCACTCATTCACTCACTACAGTCCTGGAGTTCCATCATTCACACACTACAGGCCTGGAGTGTCATCATTCACTCTCTACAGGCCTGGAGTTTCATCATTCCTCATTACAGGCCTGAAGATTCATCATTCACTTACTAAAGGCCTGGAGTTTCATCATTCACTCACTACAGGCCTGGAGTTTCATCATTTACTCACTACAGGCCTGGAGTTTCATCATTCACTCACTACTGTCCTGGAGTTACATCATTCACTCACTACAGGCCTGGATTTTCATCATTCACTCACTACCGGTCTGAAGTTTCATCATTCACTCACTACAGGCCTCGAGTTTCATCATTCACTCACTGCAGGCTTGGAGTTTCATCATTCACTCTCTACAGGCCTGGAGTTTCAGCCATTCACTCACTACAGGAATGGAGTTTCAGCCATTCACTCACGACAGTCCTGGAGGTTCATCATTCACTCACTGCAGGCCTTGAGTTTCATCATTGACTCACTACAGGCCTGGAGTTTCATCAATCACTCACTACAGGCCTGGAGTTTCATCATTCACACACTACAGGCCTGGAGTTTCATCATTCACACACTACGGGCCTGGAGTCTCACTCATACACCATCTACAGGCCTGGAGTTTCATCATTCCTCATTACAGGCCTGGAGTTTCGTCATTCACTCACTACAGGCTTGGAGTTTCATCATTCACTCACTACATTCTTGGCTTTTCATCATTCACTCTCTACAGGCCTGGAGTTTCAACATTCACGTACTACAGGCCTGGAGTTTCATCATTCACTCACTGCAGGCATGGAGTTTCATCATTCACACACTACAGGCCTGGAGTTTCATCATTCACTCACTGCAGGCCTCGTGTTTCATCATTCACTCACTGCAGGCCTCGTGTTTCATCATTCACTCACTGCAGGCCTGGAGTTTCATCTTTCACTCTCTACAGGCCTGGAGTTCCATCATTCACTCACTAAAGGCCTTGAGTTTCATCATTCACTCACTATAGACCTGGTGGTTCAGCCTTTACTCACAACATTCCTGGAGTTTCATCATTCACTCAGTACAGGCCTGGATTTTCATCATTCACACACTACAGGCCTGGAGTTTCATCATTCACTCACTTCAGGCCTGGATTGTAATCATTCACTCACTACAGGCCTGGAGTTTCATCATTCACTCTCTACAGGTCTGGAGTTTCATTATTACTCATTGCAGGCCTGGAGTTTCATCATTCACTTACTGGAGGCCTGGAATTACATCATTCACTCTCTACAGGCCTGGAGTTCCATCATTCACACACTACTCGCCTGGAGTTTCATCATTCACACACTACAGGACTGGAGTTTCATCATTCACTCTCTACCGGCCTGGAGTTTCATCATTCACTTACTGGAGACCTGGAATTACATCATTCACTCTCTACAGGCCTGGAGTTCCATCATTCACACACTATTCGCCTGGAGTTTCATCATTCACACACTACAGGACTGGAGTTTCATCATTCACTCTCTACAGGCCTGGATTTTAATCATTCACTCACTACAGGCTTGGAGTTTCATCATTCAATTACTACAGGCCTGGATTATCATCATTCACTCAGTACCGGCCTGGAGTTTCATTATTCACTCACTACAGGTCTGGAGTTTCATCATTCACTCACTACAGGCCTGGAGCTTCATTATTCACACACTGTAGGCCTGGAGTTTCATCATTCACACACTACAGGCCTGGAGTTTCAGCATTCACTCACTATAGGTCTGGAGTTTCATCATTCAGTCACTTCAGGCCTGGAGTTTCAGCAATTCTCTCACTACAGGCCTGGAGTTTCAACCATTCATTCACTACATTCCTGGAGTTTCATCATTTACTCACTGTAGGCCTGGAGTTTCATCATTCACTCACTACAGGCCTGGAGTTTCATCATTCACTCACTCCAGGCCTGGAGTTTCATCATTCACTTACTATAGGTCTGGAGTTTCATCATTCAGTCACTACAGCCTGGAGTTTCATCATTAACTCACTAGTGGCCTGGAGTTTCATCATTCACTCACTGCAGGACTGGAGTTTCTTCATTAACTCACTGGAGGCCGGGAGTTTCATCATTCACTCTCTACAGGCCTCGCGTTTCATCATTCACTCACTGCAGGCCTGGAGTTTCATCTTTCACTCTCTACAGGCCTGGAGTTCCATCATTCACTCACTAAAGGCCTTGAGTTTCATCATTCACTCACTATAGACCTGGAGGTTCAGCCTTTACTCACAACATTCCTGGAGTTTCATCATTCACTCACTACAGGCCTGGAGTTTCATCATTCACTCACTACAGGCCTGGATTTTCATCATTCACACACTACAGGCCTGGAGTTTCATCATTCACTCACTTCAGGCCTGGATTTTAATCATTCACTCACTACAGGCCTGGAGTTTCATCATTCACTCTCTACAGGCCTGGAGTTTCATTATTACTCATTACAGGCCTGGAGTTTCATCATTCACTCACTACAGGCCTGGAGTTTCATCATTCACTCACTACATGCTTGGCGTTTCATCATTCACTCTCTACCGGCCTGGAGTTTGATCATTCACTTACTAGAGGCCTGGAATTTCATCATTCACTCTCTACAGGCCTGGAGTTCCATCATTCACACACTACAGGCCTGGTGTTTCATCATTCACACACTACAGGACTGGAGTTTCATCATTCACTCACTACAGGCCATGATTTTAATCATTCACTCACTACAGGCTTGGAGTTTCATCATTCAATTACTACAGGCCTGGATTATCATCATTCACTCAGTACCGGCCTGGAGTTTCATTATTCACTCACTACAGGTCTGGAGTTTCATCATTCACTCACTACAGGCCTGGAGCTTCATTATTCAAACACTATAGGCCTGGAGTTTCATCATTCACACACTACAGGCCTGGAGTTTCATCATTCACTCACTATAGGTCTGGAGTTTCATCATTCAGTCACTTCAGGCCTGGAGTTTCAGCAATTCACTCACTACAGGCCTGGAGTTTCAACCATTCATTCACTACATTCCTGGAGTTTCATCATTTGCTCACTGTAGGCCTGGAGTTTCACCATTCACTCACTACAGGCCTGGAGTTTCATCATTCACTCACTGCAGGCCTGGAGTTTCATCATTCACTCACTATAGGTCTGGAGTTTCATCATTCAGTCACTGCAGGCCTGGAGTTTCATCATTAACTCACTGGAGGCCTGGAGTATCATCATTCACTCACGACAGGCCTGGGGTTTCATCATTCACTCACTGCAGGCCTGGAGTTTCATCTTTCACTCCCTGCAGGCCTGGAGTTTCATCATTCATTCACTACAGTCCTGGAGTTACATCATTCACTCTCTACAGGCCTGGAGTTTCATCATTCACTCACTGCAGGCCTGGAGTTTCATCATTCACTCACTACAGGCCTGGAGTTTCAGCCATTCACTCACTACAGTTCTGGAGTTTCATCATTCACACTCTACAGGCCTGGAGTTTCATCATTCACTCACTACAGGCCTGGAGTTTCAGCCATTCACTCACTACAGTTCTGGAGTTTCAGCCATTCACTCTCTACAGGCCTGGAGTTTCATCATTCACTCACTAAAGGCCTGGAGTTTCATCATTCACTCACTACAGGCCTCGAGTTTCATCATTCACTCACTACAGACCTGGAGTTTCATCATTCACACACTGCAGGCCTGGAGTTTCATCGTTCACTCACTACAGGCCTGGAGTTTCATCATTCACTCACTTCAGGCCTGGAGTTTCATCATTAACTCAATACAGGCCTGGAGTTTCATCAGTCACTCACTGCAGGCCTGGGGTTTCGCTCAATTACTCTCTTCAGGCCTTGAGTTTCATCATTCACTCACCACAGGGCTGGAGTTTCTTCATTCAGAAACAACAGCCCTGGAGTTTCATCACTCACTCACTACAGGCCTTTAGTTTCACTCATTCAGTCACTACAGGCCTGGAGTTCCATCATTCACACACTACAGGCCTGGAGTTTCATCATTCCTCATTACAGGCCTGAAGTTTCATCATTCACTTACTACAGGCTTGGAGTTTCATCATTCAATTACTACAGGCCTGGATTATCATCATTCACTCAGTACCGGCCTGGAGTTTCATTATTCACTCACTACAGGTCTGGAGTTTCATCATTCACTCACTACAGGCCTGGAGCTTCATCATTCACACACTATAGGCCTGGAGTTTCATCATTCACACACTACAGGCCTGGAGTTTCATCATTCACTCACTATAGGTCTGGCGTTTCATCATTCAGTCACTTCAGGCCTGGAGTTTCAGCAATTCACTCACTACAGGCCTGGAGTTTCAACCATTCATTCACTACATTCCTGGAGTTTCATCATTCACTCACTGTAGGCCTGGAGTTTCATCATTCACTCACTACAGGCCTGGAGTTTCATCATTCACTCACTGCAGGCCTGGAGTTTCATCATTCACTCACTATAGGTCTGGAGTTTCATCATTCAGTCACAACAGCCTGGAGTTTCATCATTAACTCACTACAGGCCTGGAGTTTCATCATACACTCACTGCAGGCCTGGAGTTTCATCAATAACTCACTGGAGGCCTGGAGTATCATCATTCACACACTTCAGGCCTGGGGTTTCATCATTCACTCACTGCAGGCCTGGAGTTTCATCTTTCAGAAACAACAGCCCTGGAGTTTCATCATTCACTCACTACAGGCCTGGAGTTTCAGCCATTCACTCACTACAGTTCTGGAGTTTCAGCCATTCACTCTCTACAGGCCTGGAGTTTCATCATTCACTCACTAAAGGCCTGGAGTTTCATCATTCACTCACTACAGGTCTGGAGTTTCATCATTCACTCACTACAGACCTGGAGTTTCATCATTCACACACTGCAGGCCTGGAGTTTCATCGTTCACTCACTACAGGCCTGGAGTTTCATCATTCACTCACTTCAGGCCTGGAGTTTCATCATTAACTCAATACAGGCCTGGAGTTTCATCAGTCACTCACTGCAGGCCTGGGGTTTCACTCAATTACTCTCTTCAGGCCTTGAGTTTCATCATTCACTCACCACAGGGCTGGAGTTTCTTCATTCAGAAACAACAGCCCTGGAGTTTCATCACTCACTCACTACAGGCCTTTAGTTTCACTCATTCAGTCACTACAGGCCTGGAGTTCCATCATTCACACACTACAGGCCTGGAGTTTCATCATTCCTCATTACAGGCCTGAGGTTTCATCATTCACTTACTACAGGCTTGGAGTTTCATCATTCAATTACTACAGGCCTGGATTATCATCATTCACTCAGTACCGGCCAGGAGTTTTATTATTCACTCACTACAGGTCTGGAGTTTCATCATTCACTCACTACAGGCCTGGAGCTTCATCATTCACACACTATAGGCCTGGAGTTTCATCATTCACACACTACAGGCCTGGAGTTTCATCATTCACTCACTATAGGTCTGGCGTTTCATCATTCAGTCACTTCAGGCCTGGAGTTTCAGCAATTCACTCACTACAGGCCTGGAGTTTCAACCATTCATTCACTACATTCCTGGAGTTTCATCATTCACTCACTGTAGGCCTGGAGTTTCATCATTCACTCACTACAGGCCTGGAGTTTCATCATTCACTCACTGCAGGCCTGGAGTTTCATCATTCACTCACTATAGGTCTGGAGTTTCATCATTCATTCACAACAGCCTGGAGTTTCATCATTAACTCACTACAGGCCTGGAGTTTCATCATACACTCACTGCAGGCCTGGAGTTTCATCAATAACTCACTGGAGGCCTGGAGTATCATCATTCACACACTTCAGGCCTGGGGTTTCATCATTCACTCACTGCAGGCCTGGAGTTTCATCTTTCAGAAACAACAGCCCTGGAGTTTCATCATTCACTCACTACAGGCCTTTAGTTTCACTCACTCACTCACTACAGTCCTGGAGTTCCATTATTCACACACTACAGGCCTGCAGTGTCATCATTCACTCTCTACAGGCCTGGAGTTTCATCATTCACTTACTACAGGCCTGGAGTTTCATCATTCACTCACTACAGGCCTGGAGTTTCATCATTCACTCACTACAGGCCTGGAGTTTCATCATTCACTCACTACTGTCCTGGAGTTACATCATTCACTCACTACAGTCCTGGATTTTCATCATTCACTCACTACCGGTCTGAAGTTTCATCATTCACTCACTACAGGCCTCGAGTTTCATCATTCACTCACTGCAGGCTTGGAGTTTCATCATTCACTCTCTACAGGCCTGGAGATTCATCATTCACTCACTACAGGCCTGGAGCTTCATTATTCACACACTATAGGCCTGGAGTTTCATCATTCACTCACTACAGGCCTGGAGTTTCATCATTCACTCACTATAGGTCTGGAGTTTCATCATTCAGTCACAACAGCCTGGAGTTTCATCATTAACTCACTACAGGCCTGGAGTTTCATCATACACTCACTGCAGGCCTGGAGTTTCATCAATAACTCACTGGAGGCCTGGAGTATCATCATTCACACACTTCAGGCCTGGGGTTTCATCATTCACTCACTGCAGGCCTGGAGTTTCATCTTTCAGAAACAACAGCCCTGGAGTTTCATCATTCACTCACTACAGGCCTGGAGTTTCAGCCATTCACTCACTACAGTTCTGGAGTTTCAGCCATTCACTCTCTACAGGCCTGGAGTTTCATCATTCACTCACTAAAGGCCTGGAGTTTCATCATTCACTCACTACAGGTCTGGAGTTTCATCATTCACTCACTACAGACCTGGAGTTTCATCATTCACACACTGCAGGCCTGGAGTTTCATCGTTCACTCACTACAGGCCTGGAGTTTCATCATTCACTCACTTCAGGCCTGGAGTTTCATCATTAACTCAATACAGGCCTGGAGTTTCATCAGTCACTCACTGCAGGCCTGGGGTTTCACTCAATTACTCTCTTCAGGCCTTGAGTTTCATCATTCACTCACCACAGGGCTGGAGTTTCTTCATTCAGAAACAACAGCCCTGGAGTTTCATCACTCACTCACTACAGGCCTTTAGTTTCACTCATTCAGTCACTACAGGCCTGCAGTTCCATCATTCACACACTACAGGCCTGGAGTTTCATCATTCCTCATTACAGGCCTGAGGTTTCATCATTCACTTACTACAGGCTTGGAGTTTCATCATTCAATTACTACAGGCCTGGATTATCATCATTCACTCAGTACCGGCCAGGAGTTTTATTATTCACTCACTACAGGTCTGGAGTTTCATCATTCACTCACTACAGGCCTGGAGCTTCATCATTCACACACTATAGGCCTGGAGTTTCATCATTCACACACTACAGGCCTGGAGTTTCATCATTCACTCACTATAGGTCTGGCGTTTCATCATTCAGTCACTTCAGGCCTGGAGTTTCAGCAATTCACTCACTACAGGCCTGGAGTTTCAACCATTCATTCACTACATTCCTGGAGTTTCATCATTCACTCACTGTAGGCCTGGAGTTTCATCATTCACTCACTACAGGCCTGGAGTTTCATCATTCACTCACTGCAGGCCTGGAGTTTCATCATTCACTCACTATAGGTCTGGAGTTTCATCATTCATTCACAACAGCCTGGAGTTTCATCATTAACTCACTACAGGCCTGGAGTTTCATCATACACTCACTGCAGGCCTGGAGTTTCATCAATAACTCACTGGAGGCCTGGAGTATCATCATTCACACACTTCAGGCCTGGGGTTTCATCATTCACTCACTGCAGGCCTGGAGTTTCATCTTTCAGAAACAACAGCCCTGGAGTTTCATCATTCACTCACTACAGGCCTTTAGTTTCACTCACTCACTCACTACAGTCCTGGAGTTCCATTATTCACACACTACAGGCCTGCAGTGTCATCATTCACTCTCTACAGGCCTGGAGTTTCATCATTCACTTACTACAGGCCTGGAGTTTCATCATTCACTCACTACAGGCCTGGAGTTTCATCATTCACTCACTACAGGCCTGGAGTTTCATCATTCACTCACTACTGTCCTGGAGTTACATCATTCACTCACTACAGTCCTGGATTTTCATCATTCACTCACTACCGGTCTGAAGTTTCATCATTCACTCACTACAGGCCTCGAGTTTCATCATTCACTCACTGCAGGCTTGGAGTTTCATCATTCACTCTCTACAGGCCTGGAGATTCATCATTCACTCACTACAGGCCTGGAGCTTCATTATTCACACACTATAGGCCTGGAGTTTCATCATTCACTCACTACAGGCCTGGAGTTTCATCATTCACTCACTATAGGTCTGGAGTTTCATCATTCAGTCACTTCAGGCCTGGAGTTTCAGCAATTCACTCACTACAGGCCTGGAGTTTCAACCATTCATTCACTACATTCTTGGAGTTTCATCATTTACTCACTGTAGGCCTGGAGTTTCATCATTCACTCACTACAGGCCTGGAGTTTCATCATTCACTCACTGCAGGCCTGGAGTTTCATCCTTCACTCACTATAGGTCTGGAGTTTCATCATTCAGTCACTACAGCCTGGAGTTTCATCATTTACTCACTGTAGGCCTGGAGTTTCATCATTCACTCTCTACAGGCCTGGAGTTTCATCATTCACTCACTGCAGGCCTGGAGTTTCATCATTAACTCACTGGAGGCCTGGAGTATCATCATTCACTCACTACAGGCCTGGGGTTTCATCATTCACTCACTGCAGGCCTGGAGTTTCATCTTTCACGCCCTGCAGGCCTGGAGTTTCATCATTCTCTCTCTGTAGGCCTGGAGTTTCATCATTCACTCACTGCAGGCCTGGAGTTTCATCATTCACTTTCTAGAGGCCTGGAGTTTCATCATTCCTCATTACAGGCCTGGAGTTTCATCATTCACTCACGACAGGGCTGGAGTTTCATCATTCACTTACTACAGTCCTGGAGTTACATCATTCACTCACTACAGGCCTGGAGTTTCATCATTCATTCACTACAGTCCTGGAGATACATCATTCACTCTCTACAGGCCTGGAGTTTCTTCATTCACTCACTACAGGCCTGGAGTTTCATCATTCATTCACTACAGGCCTGGAGTTACATCATTCACTCTCTACAGGCCTGGAGTTTCTTCATTCACTCACTACAGGCCTGGAGTTTCATCATTCATTCACTACAGGCCTGGAGTTTCAACATTCACACTCTACAGGCCTGGAGTTTCATCATTCACTCACTACAGGCCTGGATTTTCATCACTCACTCCCTACCGGTATGGACTTTCAGCCATTCACTCTCTACAGACCTCGAGTTTCATCATTCACTCACTAAATGCCTGGAGTTTCATCATTCACACACTACAGGCCTGGAGTTTCATCATTCACACACTTACAGGCCTCGAGTTTCAGGGATTCACTCACTTGAGGCCTGGAGTTTCATCATTCACACACTACAGGCCTGGAGATTCATCATTCACACACTACAGGCCTGGAGTTTCATCATTCACTCACTACAGGCCTGGAGTTTCATCATTAACTCACAACAGGCCTGGAGTTTCATCGTTCACTCAATATAGGCCTGGCGTTTCAGCAATTCACACACAGCAGGCCAGGATTTTCAGCCATTCATTCACTACATTCCTGGAGTTTCATCATTCACTCACTTCAGGCCTGGAGTTTCATCATTAACTCTCTACCGGCCTGGAGTTTCCTCATTCACTCACTGCAGGCCTGGTGTTTCCCTCAATTACTCTCTTCAGGCCTTGAGTTTCATCATTCACTCAGTACAGGCCTCGAGTTTCATCATTCACTCACTAAAGGCCTGGAGTTTCATCATTCACTCACTGTAGGCCTGGAGTTTCAGCCATTTACTCACTACAGGAATGGAGTTTCAGCCATTCACTCACTAGAGGCCTGGAGTTTCATCAATCACTCACTTCAGGCATGGAGTTTCATCATTCACACACTACAGGCCTTGAGTTTCATCATTCACTCACTACAGGCCTGGAGCTTCATCTTTCACACACTACAGGCCTTGAGTTTCAGCCATTCGCACACTATAGGACTGGAGCTTTATCATTAACTCACTACAGCCCTGGAGCTGCATCATTAACACAGTACAGGCCTGGAGCTTCATCTTTCACATTCTACAGACCTGGAGTTTAAGACATTCGCGCAAAACAGGCCTGGAGCTTCATCATTAAATCACTTCAGGCCTGGAGTTTCATCCATTCGCTCACCAGTGGCCTGGAGTTTCACGCATTCACACACGACAGTACTGGAGTTTTCATCATTCACACCCTACAGGCCTGGAGTTTAAAAATTCACTCACTACAGGCCTGGAGTTTCATCATTCAATCACTACATTCCTGGAGTTTCATCATTCACTCTCTACAGGCCTGGAGTTTCAGCCATTCAGTCACTTCAGGCCTGGAATTTCATCATTCACACACTACAGGCCTGGAGTTTCATCATTGACTCACCTCTAGCTTGGAGTTTCATCATTCACTCACTACAGGCCTGGAGTTTCATCATTCACACACTACAGGCCAGGAGTTTCATCATTCACAAACTATAGGCCTGGAGTTTCATCATTCACCCACCAAAGGCCTGGAGTTTCATCATTCACTCACTACAGGCCTGGACCTGCAGCCATTCACTCACTGCAGGCCTGGAGTTTCAGCCATTCATTCACTACAGGCCTGGAGTTTTATCATTCACTCACTACAGGCCTGGAGTTGCAGCAATTCACTCACTACAGGCCGGAGTTTCAGCCATTCATTCACTACAGGCCTGGTGTTTCATCATTCACTCACTACAGGCCTAGAGTTTCATCATTCACTCACTACAGGCCTGGAGTTTCATCATTCACTCACTACAGGCCTGGAGTTTCATCAATCACTCACTACTGGCCTGGACTTTCATCATTCACACACTACACGCATGGAGTTTCATCATTCACCCACAACAGGCCTGGAGTTTCATTATTCACACACTGCTGGCCTGGAGTTTCATCATTAACTCACTACAGGCCTGGAGTTTCATCATTCACTCACTACAGGCCTGGTGTTTCAGCCATTCACTCACTACAGGCCTGGAGTTTCATCATTCACTCACTACAGGCCTGGATTTTAATCATTCACTCACTACCTGTCTGGTGTTTTATTATTAACTCACTACAGGCCTGGAGTTTCATCATTCACTCACTGCAGGCCTGGAGTTTCATCATTCACTCTCTGCAGGCCTGGAGTTTCATCATTCACTCACTAAAGGCCTCGAGTTTCATCAATCACTCACTACAGGCCTGGAGTTTCATCATTCACACACTGCTGGCCTGGAGTTTCATCATTAACTCACTACAGGCCTGGAGTTTCATCATTCACTCACTACAGGACTGCAGTATCATCCGTCACTCACTGCAGGCCTGGAGTTTCATCATTCACACACTATAGGCCTGGAGTTTCATCATTCACTCACTACAGGCCTGGAGTTTCATCATTCACTCACAACAGGCGTCGAGTTTCATCATTCACTCACTACAGGCCTGGAGTTTCATCATTCACTCACTAGAGGCCTGGAGTTTCATCATTCAACAGTACAGGCCTGGAGCTGCATCTTTCACACACTACAGGCCTGGAGTTTCAGCCATTCGCACACTACTGGCCTGGAGCTTCATCATTCAATCACTACAGGCCTGGAGCTTCATCATTGACTCACTACAGGCCTGGAGTTTCAGCCATTCACTCACCACAGGACTGGAGCTTCATCATTCACTCACTACAGGCCTGCAGTTTCATCATTTACAATCTACAGGCCTGGAGTTTCATCATTCACACACTACAGGCCTGCATTTTCATCATTCACTCACTACCGGTCTGGTGTTTCATCATTCACTCACTAAAGGCCTGGAGTTTGATCATTCACTCACTATAGGCCTGGAGTTTCATCATTCACTCACTGCAGGCCTGGAGTTTCATCATTCACTCACTACAGGCCTGGAGTTTCATCATTCACTCACTACAGGTTTGGAGTTTCATCAATCACTCACTACAGGTCTGGAGTTTCATCATTCACACACTACAGCCACGGAGTTTCATCATTAACTCACTGCAGGCCTGGAGTTTCATCATTTACTTATACAGCCCAGGAGTTTCATCATTCTCACACTACAGGCCTGGAGTTTCATCATTCACTCACTACAGGCCTTGAGTTTCATCATTCACTCACTGCAGGCCTGGAGTTTCATGATTCACTCACTACAGCCACGGAGTTTCATCATTAACCCTCTACAGGCCTGGAGTTTCATCATTCACTTATACAGCCCAGGAGTTTCATCATTCACACACTACAGGCTGGAGTTTCATCATTCACTCACTACCGGCCTGGAGTTTCATCATTCAACAGTACAGGCCTGGAGTTTCATCATTCAAACACTGCAGGCCTGGAATTTCATCATTCACTCACATCAGGCCTCGAGTTTCATCATTCACTCACTACAGGCCTGGAGTTTCATCATTCACTTACTAGAGGCCTGGAGTTTCATCATTCAACAGTACAGGCCAGGATCTGCATCTTTCACACACTACAGGCCTGGAGTTTCAGCCATTCACTCACTCCCGGCCCGGAGCTTCATCTTTCACACACTACAGGCCTTGAGTTTCAGCCATTCGCACACTACAGGACTGGAGCTTCATCATTAACTCACTACAGCCCTGGAGCTGCATCATTCACTCACTACAGGCCTGGATTTCCAGCCATTCACTCACCACAGGCCTGGAGTATCAGCCATTCAAACACTACAGTGCTGCTGTTTTCATCATTCACCCTCTACAGGCCTGGAGTTTCATCAATCATTCACTACAGGCCTGGAGTTTCTTCATTCACACACTACAGGCCTGGAGATTCAGCCATTCAAAAACTACATTCCTGGAGTTTCATCATTGACACACTACAGGCCTGGAGTTTCAGCCATTCACACACTACATTCCTGGAGTTTCATCAATCACTCACTGCAGGTCTGGAGTTTCATCATTCACTCACTACATGCCTGGAGTTTCATCATTCACTCACTACAGGCCTGGAGTTTCATCATTCAATCACTACATGCTTGGCGTTTCATCTTTCACTCTCTACAGGCCTGGAGTTTCATCATTCACTTACTACAGGCCTGGATTTTCATCATTCACTCACTACAGGCCTCGAGTTTCATCATTCATTCACTACAGTCCTGGAGTTACATCATTCACTCACTGCAGGCCTGGAGTTTCAACATTCACTCACTACAGGCCTGGAAAGTCATCATTCACTCACTACTGGCCTGGAGTTTCATCATTCACACACTGCAAGCCTGGAGAGTCATCATTCACTCACTACAGGCCTGGACTTTCATCATTCACACACTACACGCATGGAATTTCATCAATCACTCACTACAGGCCTGGAGTTTCATCATTCACACACTGTTGGCCTGGAGTTTCATCATTAACTCACTACAGGCCTGGAGTTTCATCATTCACTTTCTACAGGACTGCAGTATCATCCGTCACTCACTGCAGGCCTGGAGTTTCATCATTCACACACTACAGGCCTGGAGTTTCATCATTCACTCACATCAGGCCTCGAGTTTCATCATTCACTCACTACAGGCCTGGAGTTTCATGATTCACTCACCAGAGGCCTGGAGTTTCATCATTCAACAGTACAGGCCTGGAGCTGCATCTTTCACACACCACGGGCCTGGAGTTTCAGCCATTCGCACACTACTGGCCTGGAGCTTCATCATTGACTCAGTACAGGCCTGGAGTTTCAGCCATTCACTCACCACAGGCCTGAAGCTTCATCATTCACTCACTACAGGCCTGGAGTTTCATCATTCACTCACTACAGGCCTGGCGTTTCATCATTTACACTCTACAGGCCTGGAGTTTCATCATTCACACACTACAGGCCTGGAATTTCATCATTCACTCACTACCGGTCTGGTGTTTCATCATTTACTCATTAAAGGCCTGGAATTTCATCATTCACTCACTATAGGCCTGGAGTTTCATCATTCACTCTCTGCAGGCCTGGAGTTTCATCATTCACTCACTACAGGTTTGGAGTTTCATCATTCACACACTACAGCCACGGAGTTTCATCATTAACTTACTGCAGGCCTGGAGTTTCATCATTTACTTATACAGCCCAGGAGTTTCATCTTTCACACACTACAGGCCTTGAGTTTCATCATTCACTCACTACAGACCTGGAGTTTCATCATTCACACACTCCAGGCCTTGAGTTTCATCATTCACTCACTACAAGCCTGGAGTTTCATGATTCACACACTACAGCCACGGAGTTTCATCATTAACCCTCTACAGCCCAGGAGTTTCATCATTCACACACTACAGGCTGGAGTTTCATCATTCACTCACTACCGGCCTGGAGTTTCATCATTCACTCACATCAGGCCTCGAGTTTCATCATTCACTCACTACAGGCCTGGAGTTTCATCATTCACTCACTAGAGGCCTGGAGTTTCATCATTCAACAGTACAGGCCAGGAGCTGCATCTTTCACACACTACAGGCCTGGAGTTTCAGCCATTCACTCACTACCGGCCCGGAGCTTCATCTTTCACACACTACAGGCCTTGAGTTTCAGCCATTCGCACACTACAGGACTGGAGCTTCATCATTAACTCACTACAGCCCTGGAGCTGCATCATTCACTCACTACAGGCCTGGATTTCCAGCCATTCACTCACCACAGGCCTGGAGTATCAGCCATTCAAACACTACAGTGCTGCTGTTTTCATCATTCACCCTCTACAGGCCTGGAGTTTCATTAATCATTCACTACAGGCCTGGAGTTTCATCATTCACACACTACAGGCCTGGAGATTCAGCCATTCACAAACTACATTCCTGGAGTTTCATCATTGACACACTACAGGCCTGGAGTTTCAGCCATTCACACACTACAATCCTGGAGTTTCATCAATCACTCACTACAGGTCTGGAGTTTCATCATTCACTCACTACATGCCTGGAGTTTCATCATTCACTCACTACAGGCCTGGAGTTTCATCATTCACTCACTACAGGCCTCGAGTTTCATCATTCAATCACTACATGCTTGGCGTTTCATCTTTCACTCACTACAGGCCTGGAGTTTCATCATTCACTTACTACAGGCCTGGATTTTCATCATTCACTCACTACAGGCCTCGATTTTCATCATTCATTCACTACAGTCCTGGAGTTACATCATTCACTCACTGCAGGCCTGGAGTTTCATCATTCACTCACTACAGGCCTGGAGTTTCAGCATTCACGCACTACAGGCCTGGAGTTTCAGCCATTCAGTCACTACAGGCCTGGAGTTTCATCATTCGCACACTACAGGACTGGAGTTTCATCATTCACTCATACAGGCCTGTAGTTTCATCATTCACACACTACAGGCCTGGAGTTTCATCATTCACTCATACAGGCCTGGAGTTTCATCATGAACTCACTACAGGCCTCGAGTTTCATCAATCACTCACTACAGGCCTGGAGTTTCACTCATTCACTCACTACAGGCCTGGAGTTTCATCATTCGCACACTACAGGCCTCGAGTTTCATCATTCACTCATACAGGCCTGGAGTTTCATCATTCACATACTACAGGCCTGGAGTTTCATCATTCACTCACTTTAGGCCTGCAGTTTCAGCATTCACAAACTACATGCCTGGAGTTTCATCATTCACACGCTACACGCCTGGAGTTTCATCATTCACTCATACAGGCCTGGAGTTTCATCATTCACACACTACAGGCCTGGAGTTTCATCATTCACACACTACAGGCCTGGAGTTTCATCATTCACACGCTACACGCCTGGAGTTTCATCATTCACTCATACAGGCCTGGAGTTTCATCATTCACACACTACAGGCCTGGAGTTTCATCATTCACACACTACAGGCCTGGAGTTTCATCATTCACTCACTGCAGGCCTGGAGTTTCATCATTCACTCACTAGAGGCCTGGAGTTTCATCATTCAACAGTACAGGCCTGGAGTTTCATCATTCACACACTACAGGCCTGGAGTTTCATCATTCACTCACTGCAGGCCAGGAGTTTCATCATTCACTCACTAGAGGCCTAGAGTTTCATCATTCAACAGTACAGGCATGGAGCTGCATCATTCACTCACTACAGGCCTGGAGTTTCAGCCATTCACTCACTACTGGCCCGGAGCTTCATCTTTCACACACTACAGGCCTTGAGTTTCAGCCATTCGCACACTACAGGACTGGAGCTTCATCGATCATTCACTACAGGCCTGGAGTTTCATCATTCACACACTACAGTGCTGGAGTTTCATCATTCACTCACTACAGGCCTGGAGTTTCATCATTCACACACTGTTGGCCTGGAGTTTCATCATTAACTCACTACAGGCCTGGAGTTTCATCATTCACTTTCTACAGGACTGCAGTATCATCCGTCACTCACTGCAGGCCTGGAGTTTCATCATTCACACACTACAGGCCTGGAGTTTCATCATTCACTCACATCAGGCCTCGAGTTTCATCATTCCCTCACTACAGGCCTGGAGTTTCATGATTCACTCACCAGAGGCCTGGAGTTTCATCATTCAACAGTACAGGCCTGGAGCTGCATCTTTCACACACCACGGGCCTGGAGTTTCAGCCATTCGCACACTACTGGCCTGGAGCTTCATCATTGACTCAGTACAGGCCTGGAGTTTCAGCCATTCACTCACCACAGGCCTGAAGCTTCATCATTCACTCACTACAGGCCTGGAGTTTCATCATTCACTCACTACAGGCCTGGCGTTTCATCATTTACACTCTACAGGCCTGGAGTTTCATCATTCACACACTACAGGCCTGGAATTTCATCATTCACTCACTACCGGTCTGGTGTTTCATCATTTACTCATTAAAGGCCTGGAATTTCATCATTCACTCACTATAGGCCTGGAGTTTCATCATTCACTCTCTGCAGGCCTGGAGTTTCATCATTCACTCACTACAGGTTTGGAGTTTCATCATTCACACACTACAGCCACGGAGTTTCATCATTAACTTACTGCAGGCCTGGAGTTTCATCATTTACTTATACAGCCCAGGAGTTTCATCTTTCACACACTACAGGCCTTGAGTTTCATCATTCACTCACTACAGACCTGGAGTTTCATCATTCACACACTCCAGGCCTTGAGTTTCATCATTCACTCACTACAAGCCTGGAGTTTCATGATTCACACACTACAGCCACGGAGTTTCATCATTAACCCTCTACAGCCCAGGAGTTTCATCATTCACACACTACAGGCCTGGAGTTTCATCATTCACTCACTAGAGGCCTGGAGTTTCATCATTCAACAGTACAGGCCAGGAGCTGCATCTTTCACACACTACAGGCCTGGAGTTTCAGCCATTCACTCACTACCGGCCCGGAGCTTCATCTTTCACACACTACAGGCCTTGAGCTTCAGCCATTCGCACACTACAGGACTGGAGCTTCATCATTAACTCACTACAGCCCTGGAGCTGCATCATTCACTCACTACAGGCCTGGATTTCCAGCCATTCACTCACCACAGGCCTGGAGTATCAGCCATTCAAACACTACAGTGCTGCTGTTTTCATCATTCACCCTCTACAGGCCTGGAGTTTCATTAATCATTCACTACAGGCCTGGAGTTTCATCATTCACACACTACAGGCCTGGAGATTCAGCCATTCACAAACTACATTCCTGGAGTTTCATCATTGACACACTACAGGCCTGGAGTTTCAGCCATTCACACACTACAATCCTGGAGTTTCATCAATCACTCACTACAGGTCTGGAGTTTCATCATTCACTCACTACATGCCTGGAGTTTCATCATTCACTCACTACAGGCCTGGAGTTTCATCATTCACTCACTACAGGCCTGGAGTTTCATCATTCACTTACTACAGGCCTGGATTTTCATCATTCACTCACTACAGGCCTCGAGTTTCATCATTCATTCACTACAGTCCTGGAGTTACATCATTCACTCACTGCAGGCCTGGAGTTTCATCATTCACTCACTACAGGCCTGGAGTTTCAGCATTCACGCACTACAGGCCTGGAGTTTCAGCCATTCAGTCACTACAGGCCTGGAGTTTCATCATTCGCACACTACAGGACTGGAGTTTCATCATTCACTCATACAGGCCTGTAGTTTCATCATTCACACACTACAGGCCTGGAGTTTCATCATTCACTCATACAGGCCTGGAGTTTCATCATGAACTCACTACAGGCCTCGAGTTTCATCAATCACTCACTACAGGCCTGGAGTTTCACTCATTCACTCACTACAGGCCTGGAGTTTCATCATTCGCACACTACAGGCCTCGAGTTTCATCATTCACTCATACAGGCCTGGAGTTTCATCATTCACATACTACAGGCCTGGAGTTTCATCATTCACTCACTTTAGGCCTGCAGTTTCAGCATTCACAAACTACATGCCTGGAGTTTCATCATTCACACGCTACACGCCTGGAGTTTCATCATTCACTCATACAGGCCTGGAGTTTCATCATTCACACACTACAGGCCTGGAGTTTCATCATTCACACACTACAGGCCTGGAGTTTCATCATTCACACGCTACACGCCTGGAGTTTCATCATTCACTCATACAGGCCTGGAGTTTCATCATTCACACACTACAGGCCTGGAGTTTCATCAATCACACACTACAGGCCTGGAGTTTCATCATTCACTCACTGCAGGCCTGGAGTTTCATCATTCACTCACTAGAGGCCTGGAGTTTCATCATTCACTCACTGCAGGCCAGGAGTTTCATCATTCACTCACTAGAGGCCTGGAGTTTCATCATTCAACAGTACAGGCCTGGAGTTTCATCATTCACACACTACAGGCCTGGAGTTTCATCATTCACTCACTGCAGGCCAGGAGTTTCATCATTCACTCACTAGAGGCCTGGAGTTTCATCATTCAACAGTACAGGCATGGAGCTGCATCATTCACTCACTACAGGCCTGGAGTTTCAGCCATTCACTCACTACTGGCCCAGAGCTTCATCTTTCACACACTACAGGCCTTGAGTTTCAGCCATTCGCACACTACAGGACTGGAGCTTCATCGATCATTCACTACAGGCCTGGAGTTTCATCATTCACACACTACAGTGCTGGAGTTTCATCATTCACTCACTACAGGCCTGGGGTTTCAGCCATTCACTCACTACAGGCCTGGAGTTTCATCATTTACACTCTACAGGCCAGGAGTTTCATCATTCACTCACTACAGGCCTGGAGTTTCATCATTCACTCTCTGCAGCCCTGGAGTTTCATCATTCACTCTATAGGCCTGTAGTTTCAGCCATTCACTCACTACAGGAATGGAGTTTCAGCCATTCACTCACTACAGGCCTGGAGTTTCATCATTCACTCACTACAGGCCTTGAGTTTCATCATTCACTCACTACAGGTTTGGAGTTTCATCAATCACTCACTACAGGCCTGGAGTTTCATCATTCACACACTACAGGCACGGAGTTTCATCATTCACTCACTACAGGCCTGGAGTTTCATCATTTACACACTACAGGCACGGAGTTTCATCAATCACTCACTACAGGCCTGGAGTTTCATCATTCACACACTACAGGCACGGAGTTTCATCATTCACTCACTACAGGCCTGGAGTTTCATCATTCACTCGCTACAGGCCCGGAGCTTCATCTTTCACACACTACAAGCCTTGAGTTTCAGCCATTCGCACACTACAGGCCTGGAGCTTCATCATTAACTCACTACAGCCCTGGAGCTGCATCATTCACTCACTACAGGCCTGGAGTTTCATCATTCACTCACTACAGACCTGGAGTTTCATCATTAACTCACTACAGGCCTCGAGTTTCATCATTCAAACACTACAGGCCTGGAGTTTCACTCATTCACTCACTACAGGCCTGGAGCTTCATCATTCGCACACTACAGGCCTCGAGTTTCATCATTCACTCATACAGGCCTGGAGTTTCATCATTCACATTCTACAGGCCTGGAGTTTCATCATTCACACACTACAGACCTGGAGTTTCATCATTCACTCACTTTAGGCCTGGAGTTTCATCATTCACAAACTACACGCCTGGAGTTTCATCATTCACACACTACACACATGGAATTTCATCATTCACTCATACAGGCCTGGAGTTTCATCATTCACACACTACAGGCCTGGAGTTTCATCATTCACACACTACATTCCTGGAGTTTCATCAATCACTCACTGCAGGTCTGGAGTTTCATCATTCACTCACTACATGCCTGGAGTTTCATCATTCACTCACTACAGGCCTGGAGTTTCATCATTCAATCACTACATGCTTGGCGTTTCATCTTTCACTCTCTACAGGCCTGGAATTTCATCATTCACTTACTACAGGCCTGGATTTTCATCATTCACTCACTACAGGCCTCGAGTTTCATCATTCATTCACTACAGTCCTGGAGTTACATCATTCACTCACTGCAGGCCTGGAGTTTCATCATTCACTCACTACAGGCCTGGAAAGTCATCATTCACTCACTACTGGCCTGGAGTTTCATCATTCACACACTGCAAGCCTGGAGAGTCATCATTCACTCACTTTAGGCCTGGAGTTTCATCATTCACAAACTACACGCCTGGAGTTTCATCATTCACTCACTACAGGCCTGGACTTTCATCATTCACACACTACACGCATGGAATTTCATCAATCACTCACTACAGGCCTGGAGTTTCATCATTCACTTTCTACAGGACTGCAGTATCATCCGTCACTCACTGCAGGCCTGGAGTTTCATCATTCACACACTACAGGCCTGGAGTTTCATCATTCACACACTACAGGCCTCGAGTTTCATCATTCACTCACTACAGGCCTGGAGTTTCATGATTCACTCACCAGAGGCCTGGAGTTTCATCATTCAACAGTACAGGCCTGGAGCTGCATCTTTCACACACCACGGGCCTGGAGTTTCAGCCATTCGCACACTACTGGCCTGGAGCTTCATCATTGACTCAGTACAGGCCTGGAGTTTCAGCCATTCACTCACCACAGGCCTGAAGCTTCATCATTCACTCACTACAGGCCTGGAGTTTCATCATTCACTCACTACAGGCCTGGCGTTTCATCATTTACACTCTACAGGCCTGGAGTTTCATCATTCACACACTACAGGCCTGGAATTTCATCATTCACTCACTACCGGTCTGGTGTTTCATCATTTACTCACTAAAGGCCTGGAATTTCATCATTCACTCACTATAGGCCTGGAGTTTCATCATTCACTCTCTGCAGGCCTGGAGTTTCATCATTCACTCACTACAGGTTTGGAGTTTCATCAATCACTCACTACAGGCCTGGAGTTTCATCATTCACACACTACAGCCACGGAGTTTCATCATTAACTTACTGCAGGCCTGGAGTTTCATCATTTACTTATACAGCCCAGGAGTTTCATCTTTCACACACTACAGGCCTTGAGTTTCATCATTCACTCACTACAGACCTGGAGTTTCATCATTCACACACTCCAGGCCTAGAGTTTCATCATTCACTCACTACAAGCCTGGAGTTTCATGATTCACACACTACAGCCACGGAGTTTCATCATTAACCCTCTACAGCCCAGGAGTTTCATCATTCACACACTACAGGCTGGAGTTTCATCATTCACTCACTACCGGCCTGGAGTTTCATCATTCACTCACATCAGGCCTCGAGTTTCATCATTCACTCACTACAGGCCTGGAGTTTCATCATTCACTCACTAGAGGCCTGGAGTTTCATCATTCAACAGTACAGGCCAGGAGCTGCATCTTTCACACACTACAGGCCTGGAGTTTCAGCCATTCACTCACTACCGGCCCGGAGCTTCATCTTTCACACACTACAGGCCTTGAGTTTCAGCCATTCGCACACTACAGGACTGGAGCTTCATCATTAACTCACTACAGCCCTGGAGCTGCATCATTCACTCACTACAGGCCTGGATTTCCAGCCATTCACTCACCACAGGCCTGGAGTATCAGCCATTCAAACACTACAGTGCTGCTGTTTTCATCATTCACCCTCTACAGGCCTGGAGTTTCATTAATCATTCACTACAGGCCTGGAGTTTCATCATTCACACACTACAGGCCTGGAGATTCAGCCATTCACAAACTACATTCCTGGAGTTTCATCATTGACACAATACAGGCCTGGAGTTTCAGCCATTCACACACTACAATCCTGGAGTTTCATCAATCACTCACTACAGGTCTGGAGTTTCATCATTCACTCACTACATGCCTGGAGTTTCATCATTCACTCACTACAGGCCTGGAGTTTCATCATTCACTCACTACAGGCCTGGAGTTTCATCATTCAATCACTACATGCTTGGCGTTTCATCTTTCACTCACTACAGGCCTGGAGTTTCATCATTCACTTACTACAGGCCTGGATTTTCATCATTCACTCACTACAGGCCTCGAGTTTCATCATTCATTCACTACAGTCCTGGAGTTACATCATTCACTCACTGCAGGCCTGGAGTTTCATCATTCACTCACTACAGGCCTGGAGTTTCAGCATTCACGCACTACAGGCCTGGAGTTTCAGCCATTCAGTCACTACAGGCCTGGAGTTTCATCATTCGCACACTACAGGACTGGAGTTTCATCATTCACTCATACAGGCCTGTAGTTTCATCATTCACACACTACAGGCCTGGAGTTTCATCATTCACTCATACAGGCCTGGAGTTTCATCATGAACTCACTACAGGCCTCGAGTTTCATCAATCACTCACTACAGGCCTGGAGTTTCACTCATTCACTCACTACAGGCCTGGAGTTTCATCATTCGCACACTACAGGCCTCGAGTTTCATCATTCACTGATACAGGCCTGGAGTTTCATCATTCACATACTACAGGCCTGGAGTTTCATCATTCGCACACTACAGGACTGGAGTTTCATCATTCACTCATACAGGCCTGGAGTTTCATCATTCACACACTAGAGGCCTGGAGTTTCATCATTCACGTACTACAGGCCTGGATTTTCATCATTCACTCACTACAGACCTGGAGTTTCATCATTAACTCACTACAGGCCTCGAGTTTCATCATTCACACACTACAGGCCTGGAGTTTCACTCATTCACTCACTACAGGCCTGGAGCTTCATCATTCGCACACTACAGGCCTCGAGTTTCATCATTCACTCACTACAGGCCTGGAGTTTCATCATTCACACACTACAGACCTGGAGTTTCATCATTCACTCACTTTAGGCCTAGAGTTTCATCATTCACAAACTACACGCCTGGAGTTTCATGATTCACACACTACAGCCACGGAGTTTCATCATTAACCCTCTACAGCCCAGGAGTTTCATCATTCACACACTACAGGCTGGAGTTTCATCATTCACTCACTACCGGCCTGGAGTTTCATCATTCACTCACATCAGGCCTCGAGTTTCATCATTCACTCACTACAGGCCTGGAGTTTCATCATTCACTCACTAGAGGCCTGGAGTTTCATCATTCAACAGTACAGGCCAGGAGCTGCATCTTTCACACACTACAGGCCTGGAGTTTCAGCCATTCACTCACTACCGGCCCGGAGCTTCATCTTTCACACACTACAGGCCTTGAGTTTCAGCCATTCGCACACTACAGGACTGGAGCTTCATCATTAACTCACTACAGCCCTGGAGCTGCATCATTCACTCACTACAGGCCTGGATTTCCAGCCATTCACTCACCACAGGCCTGGAGTATCAGCCATTCAAACACTACAGTGCTGCTGTTTTCATCATTCACCCTCTACAGGCCTGGAGTTTCATTAATCATTCACTACAGGCCTGGAGTTTCATCATTCACACACTACAGGCCTGGAGATTCAGCCATTCACAAACTACATTCCTGGAGTTTCATCATTGACACAATACAGGCCTGGAGTTTCAGCCATTCACACACTACAATCCTGGAGTTTCATCAATCACTCACTACAGGTCTGGAGTTTCATCATTCACTCACTACATGCCTGGAGTTTCATCATTCACTCACTACAGGCCTGGAGTTTCATCATTCACTCACTACAGGCCTGGAGTTTCATCATTCAATCACTACATGCTTGGCGTTTCATCTTTCACTCACTACAGGCCTGGAGTTTCATCATTCACTTACTACAGGCCTGGATTTTCATCATTCACTCACTACAGGCCTCGAGTTTCATCATTCATTCACTACAGTCCTGGAGTTACATCATTCACTCACTGCAGGCCTGGAGTTTCATCATTCACTCACTACAGGCCTGGAGTTTCAGCATTCACGCACTACAGGCCTGGAGTTTCAGCCATTCAGTCACTACAGGCCTGGAGTTTCATCATTCGCACACTACAGGACTGGAGTTTCATCATTCACTCATACAGGCCTGTAGTTTCATCATTCACACACTACAGGCCTGGAGTTTCATCATTCACTCATACAGGCCTGGAGTTTCATCATGAACTCACTACAGGCCTCGAGTTTCATCAATCACTCACTACAGGCCTGGAGTTTCACTCATTCACTCACTACAGGCCTGGAGTTTCATCATTCGCACACTACAGGCCTCGAGTTTCATCATTCACTGATACAGGCCTGGAGTTTCATCATTCACATACTACAGGCCTGGAGTTTCATCATTCGCACACTACAGGACTGGAGTTTCATCATTCACTCATACAGGCCTGGAGTTTCATCATTCACACACTAGAGGCCTGGAGTTTCATCATTCACGTACTACAGGCCTGGATTTTCATCATTCACTCACTACAGACCTGGAGTTTCATCATTAACTCACTACAGGCCTCGAGTTTCATCATTCACACACTACAGGCCTGGAGTTTCACTCATTCACTCACTACAGGCCTGGAGCTTCATCATTCGCACACTACAGGCCTCGAGTTTCATCATTCACTCACTACAGGCCTGGAGTTTCATCATTCACACACTACAGACCTGGAGTTTCATCATTCACTCACTTTAGGCCTAGAGTTTCATCATTCACAAACTACACGCCTGGAGTTTCATCATTCACACACTACACACATGGAATTTCATCATTCACTCATACAGGCCTGGAGTTTCATCATTCACACACTACAGGCCTGGAGTTTCATCATTCACACACTACATTCCTGGAGTTTCATCAATCACTCACTGCAGGTCTGGAGTTTCATCATTCACTCACTACATGCCTGGAGTTTCATCATTCACTCACTACAGGCCTGGAGTTTCATCATTCAATCACTACATGCTTGGCGTTTCATCTTTCACTCTCTACAGGCCTGGAGTTTCATCATTCACTTACTACAGACCTGGATTTTCATCATTCACTCACTACAGGCCTCGAGTTTCATCATTCATTCACTACAGTCCTGGAGTTACATCATTCACTCACTGCAGGCCTGGAGTTTCATCATTCACTCACTACAGGCCTGGAAAGTCATCATTCACTCACTACTGGCCTGGAGTTTCATCATTCACACACTGCAAGCCTGGAGAGTCATCATTCACTCACTTTAGGCCTGGAGTTTCATCATTCACAAACTACACGCCTGGAGTTTCATCATTCACTCACTACAGGCCTGGACTTTCATCATTCACACACTACACGCATGGAATTTCATCAATCACTCACTACAGGCCTGGAGTTTCATCATTCACACACTGTTGGCCTGGAGTTTCATCATTAACTCACTACAGGCCTGGAGTTTCATCATTCACTTTCTACAGGACTGCAGTATCATCCGTCACTCACTGCAGGCCTGGAGTTTCATCATTCACACACTACAGGCCTGGAGTTTCATCATTCACTCACATCAGGCCTCGAGTTTCATCATTCACTCACTACAGGCCTGGAGTTTCATGATTCACTCACCAGAGGCCTGGAGTTTCATCATTCAACAGTACAGGCCTGGAGCTGCATCTTTCACACACCACGGGCCTGGAGTTTCAGCCATTCGCACACTACTGGCCTGGAGCTTCATCATTGACTCAGTACAGGCCTGGAGTTTCAGCCATTCACTCACCACAGGCCTGAAGCTTCATCATTCACTTACTACAGGCCTGGAGTTTCATCATTCACTCACTACAGGCCTGGCGTTTCATCATTTACACTCTACAGGCCTGGAGTTTCATCATTCACACACTACAGGCCTGGAATTTCATCATTCACTCACTACCGGTCTGGTGTTTCATCATTTACTCACTAAAGGCCTGGAATTTCATCATTCACTCACTATAGGCCTGGAGTTTCATCATTCACTCTCTGCAGGCCTGGAGTTTCATCATTCACTCACTACAGGTTTGGAGTTTCATCAATCACTCACTACAGGCCTGGAGTTTCATCATTCACACACTACAGCCACGGAGTTTCATCATTAACTTACTGCAGGCCTGGAGTTTCATCATTTACTTATACAGCCCAGGAGTTTCATCTTTCACACACTACAGGCCTTGAGTTTCATCATTCACTCACTACAGACCTGGAGTTTCATCATTCACACACTCCAGGCCTAGAGTTTCATCATTCACTCACTACAAGCCTGGAGTTTCATGATTCACACACTACAGCCACGGAGTTTCATCATTAACCCTCTACAGCCCAGGAGTTTCATCATTCACACACTACAGGCTGGAGTTTCATCATTCACTCACTACCGGCCTGGAGTTTCATCATTCACTCACATCAGGCCTCGAGTTTCATCATTCACTCACTACAGGCCTGGAGTTTCATCATTCACTCACTAGAGGCCTGGAGTTTCATCATTCAACAGTACAGGCCAGGAGCTGCATCTTTCACACACTACAGGCCTGGAGTTTCAGCCATTCACTCACTACCGGCCCGGAGCTTCATCTTTCACACACTACAGGCCTTGAGTTTCAGCCATTCGCACACTACAGGACTGGAGCTTCATCATTAACTCACTACAGCCCTGGAGCTGCATCATTCACTCACTACAGGCCTGGATTTCCAGCCATTCACTCACCACAGGCCTGGAGTATCAGCCATTCAAACACTACAGTGCTGCTGTTTTCATCATTCACCCTCTACAGGCCTGGAGTTTCATTAATCATTCACTACAGGCCTGGAGTTTCATCATTCACACACTACAGGCCTGGAGATTCAGCCATTCACAAACTACATTCCTGGAGTTTCATCATTGACACACTACAGGCCTGGAGTTTCAGCCATTCACACACTACAATCCTGGAGTTTCATCAATCACTCACTACAGGTCTGGAGTTTCATCATTCACTCACTACATGCCTGGAGTTTCATCATTCACTCACTACAGGCCTGGAGTTTCATCATTCACTCACTACAGGCCTGGAGTTTCATCATTCAATCACTACATGCTTGGCGTTTCATCTTTCACTCACTACAGGCCTGGAGTTTCATCATTCACTTACTACAGGCCTGGATTTTCATCATTCACTCACTACAGGCCTCGAGTTTCATCATTCATTCACTACAGTCCTGGAGTTACATCATTCACTCACTGCAGGCCTGGAGTTTCATCATTCACTCACTACAGGCCTGGAGTTTCAGCATTCACGCACTACAGGCCTGGAGTTTCAGCCATTCAGTCACTACAGGCCTGGAGTTTCATCATTCGCACACTACAGGACTGGAGTTTCATCATTCACTCATACAGGCCTGTAGTTTCATCATTCACACACTACAGGCCTGGAGTTTCATCATTCACTCATACAGGCCTGGAGTTTCATCATGAACTCACTACAGGCCTCGAGTTTCATCAATCACTCACTACAGGCCTGGAGTTTCACTCATTCACTCACTACAGGCCTGGAGTTTCATCATTCGCACACTACAGGCCTCGAGTTTCATCATTCACTCATACAGGCCTGGAGTTTCATCATTCACATACTACAGGCCTGGAGTTTCATCATTCACTCACTTTAAGCCTGCAGTTTCAGCATTCACAAACTACATGCCTGGAGTTTCATCATTCACACGCTACACGCCTGGAGTTTCATCATTCACTCATACAGGCCTGGAGTTTCATCATTCACACACTACAGGCCTGGAGTTTCATCATTCACACACCACAGGCCTGGAGTTTCATCATTCACACGCTACACGCCTGGAGTTTCATCATTCACTCATACAGGCCTGGAGTTTCATCATTCACACACTACAGGCCTGGAGTTTCATCATTCACACACTACAGGCCTGGAGTTTCATCATTCACTCACTGCAGGCCTGGAGTTTCATCATTCACTCACTAGAGGCCTGGAGTTTCATCATTCAACAGTACAGGCCTGGAGTTTCATCATTCACACACTACAGGCCTGGAGTTTCATCATTCACTCACTGCAGGCCAGGAGTTTCATCATTCACTCACTAGAGGCCTGGAGTTTCATCATTCAACAGTACAGGCATGGAGCTGCATCATTCACTCACTACAGGCCTGGAGTTTCAGCCATTCACTCACTACCGGCCCGGAGCTTCATCTTTCACACACTACAGGCCTTGAGTTTCAGCCATTCGCACACTACAGGACTGGAGCTTCATCGATCATTCACTACAGGCCTGGAGTTTCATCATTCACACACTACAGTGCTGGAGTTTCATCATTCACTCACTACAGGCCTGGGGTTTCAGCCATTCACTCACTACAGGCCTGGAGTTTCATCATTTACACTCTACAGGCCTGGAGTTTCATCATTCACTCACTACAGGCCTGGATTTTCATCATTCACTCACTACCGGTCTGGTGTTTTATCATTAACTCACTACAGGCCTGGAGTTTCATCATTCACTCACTACAGACCTGGAGTTTCATCATTCATTCACTACAGTCTGGAGTTTCATCATTCACTCACTACAGGCCTGGAGTTTCATCATTCACTCACTACAGGCCTGGAGTTTCAGCATTCACGCACTACAGGCCTGGAGTTTCAGCCATTCAGTCACTACAGGCCTGGAGTTTCATCATTCGCACACTACAGGACTGGAGTTTCGTCATTCACTCATACAGGCCTGGAATTTCATCATTCACACACTACAGGCCTGGAGTTTCATCATTCACTCTCTTCAGGCCTGGATTTTCATCATTCACTCATACAGGCCTGGAGTTTCATCATGAACTCACTACAGGCCTCGAGTTTCATCATTCACTCACTACAGGCCTGGAGTTTCACTCATTCACTCACTACAGGCCTGGAGTTTCATCATTCGCACACTGCAGGCCTCGAGTTTCATCATTAACTCATACAGGCCTGGAGTTTCATCATTCACAAACTACACGCCTGCAGTTTCATCATTCACACGCTACACGCCTGGAGTTTCATCATTCACTCATAAAGGCCTGGAGTTTCATCATTCACACACTAAAGGCCTGGAGTTTCATCATTCACACGCTGCACGCCTGGAGTTTCATCATTCACTCATACAGGCCTTGAGTTTCATCTTTCACACACTACAGGCCTGGAGTTTCATCATTCACACACTACAGGCCTGGAGTTTCATCATTCACTCACTAGAGGCCTGGAGTTTCATCATTCAGTCACTACAGGCCTGGAGTTTCAGCATTCATGCACTGCAGGCCTGGAGTTTCAGCCATTCAGTCACTACAGGCCTGGAGTTTCATCATTCGCACACTACAGGACTGGAGTTTCATCATTCACTCATACAGGCCTGGAGTTTCATCATTCACACACTACAGGCCTGGAGTTTCATCATTCACTCATACAGGCCTGGAGTTTCATCATGAACTCAATACAGGCCTCGAGTTTCATCATTCACTCACTACAGGCCTGGAGTTTCACTCATTCACTCACTACAGGCCTGGAGTTTCATCATTCGCACACTACAGGCCTCGTGTTTCATCATTCACTCATACAGGCCTGGAGTTTCATCATTCACATACTACAGGCCTGGAGTTTCATCTTTCACACACTACAGGCCTGGAGTTTCATCATTCACTCACTTTAGGCCTGGAGTTTCATCATTCACAAACTACACGCCTGTAGTTTCATCATTCACACGCTACACGCCTGGAGTTTCATCATTCACTCATATAGACCTGGAGTTTCATCATTCACACACTACAGGCCTGGAGTTTCATCATTCACACACTACAGGCCTGGAGTTTCATCATTCACACTCTACACGCCTGGAGTTTCATCATTCACTCATACAGGCCTGGAGTTTCATCATTCACACACTACAGGCCTGGAGTTTCATCATTCACACACTACAGGCCTGGAGTTTCATCATTCACTCACTAGAGGCCTGGAGTTTCATCATTCAACAGTACAGGCCTGGATTTTAATCATTCACACACTGCAGGCCTGGAGTTTCATCATTCACTCACTACAGGCCTGGAGTTTCATCATTCTCTCACTAGAGGCCTGGAGTTTCATCATTCAACAGTACAGGCATGGAGCTGCATCATTCACTCACTACAGGCCTGGAGTTTCATCATTCACTCACTATAGGCCTGTAGATTCAGCCATTCACTCACTACAGTAATGGAGTTTCACTCATCACTCTCTTCAGGTCTTGAGTTTCATCATTCACTCACCACAGGCCTGGAGTTTCAGCCATTCCAACACTACAGTCCTGCTGTTTTCATCATTCACACTCTACAGGCCTGGAGTTTCATCAATCATTCACTACAGGCCTGGAATTTCATCATTCACACACTACACGCCTGGAGATTCAGCCATTCACACACTACATTCCTGGAGTTTCATCATTCACACACTACAGGCCTGGAGTTTCAGCCATTCACACACTACATTCCTGGAGTTTCATCAATCACTCACTACAGGTCTGGAGTTTCATCATTCAATCACTACATGCTTGGCGTTTCATCTTTCACTCACTACAGGCCTCGAGTTTCATCATTCACTTACTACAGGACTGGATTTTCATCATTCACTCACTACAGGCCTCGAGTTTCATCATTCATTCACTACAGTCCTGGAGTTACTTCATTCATTCACTGCAGGCCTGGAGATTCATCATTCACTCACTACAGGCCTGGAGTTTCAGCATTCACGCACTACAGGCATGGAGTTTCAGCCATTCAGTCACTACAGGCCTGGAGTTTCATCATTCGCACACTACAGGACTGGAGTTTCATCATTCACTCATACAGGCCTGGAGTTTCATCATTCACACACTGGAGGCCTGGATTTTCATCATTCACTCACTACAGACCTGGAGTTTCATCATTAACTCACTACAGGCCTCGAGTTTCATCATTCACTCACTGCAGGCCTGGAGTTTCACTCATTCACTCACTACAGGCCTGGAGCTTCATCATTCGCACACTACAGGCCTGGAGTTTCATCATTCACATACTACAGGCCTGGAGTTTCATCATTCACACACTACAGACCTGGAGTTTCATCATTCACACCCTACACACCTGGAATTTCATCATTCACTCATACAGGCCTGGAGTTTCATCATTCACTCACTAGAGGCCTGGAGTTTCATCATTCACTCACTAGAGGCCTGGAGTTTCATCATTCAACAGTACAGGCCAGGAGCTGCATCTTTCACACACTATAGGTCTGGAGTTTCAGCCATTCACTCACTACCGGCCCGGAGCTTCATCTTTCACACACTACAGGCCTTGAGTTTCATCCATTCGCACACTACAGGACTGGAGCTTCATCATTAACTCACTACAGCTCTGGAGCTGCATCATTCACTCACTACAGGCCTGGATTTCCAGCCATTCACTCACCACAGGCCTGGAGTATCAGCCATTCAAACACTACAGTGCTGCTGTTTTCATCATTCACCCTCTACAGGCCTGGAGTTTCATCAATCATTCACTACAGGCCTGGAGTTTCATCATTCACACACTTCAGGCCTGGAGATTCAGCCATTCACAAACTACATTCCTGGAGTTTCATCATTGACACACTACAGGCCTGGAGTTTCAGCCATTCACACACTAAATTCCTGGAGTTTCATCAATCACTCACTACAGGTCAGGAGTTTCATCATTCACTCACTACATGCCTGGAGTTTCATCATTCACTCACTACAGGCCTGGAGTTTCATCATTCACTCACTACAGGCCTGGAGTTTCATCATTCAATCACTACATGCTTGGCGTTTCATCTTTCACTCTCTACAGGCCTGGAGTTTCATCATTCACTTACTACAGGCCTGGATTTTCATCATTCACTCACTACAGGCCTGGAGTTTCATCATTCATTCACTACAGTCCTGGAGTTACATCATTCACTCACTACAGGCCTGGAGTTTCATCATTCACTCACTACAGGCCTGGAGTTTCAGCATTCACGCACTACAGGCCTGGAGTTTCAGCCATTCAGTCACTACAGGCCTGGAGTTTCATCATTCGCACACTACAGGACTGGAGTTTCATCATTCACTCATACAGGCCTGGAGTTTCATCATTCACACACTACAGGCCTGGAGTTTCATCATTCACTCTCTTCAGGCCTGGATTTTCATCATTCACTCATACAGGCCTGGAGTTTCATCATGAACTCACTACAGGCCTCGAGTTTCATCATTCACTCACTACAGGCCTGGAGTTTCACTCATTCACTCACTACAGGCCTGGAGTTTCATCATTCGCACACTACAGGCCTCGAGTTTCATCATTAACTCATACATGCCTGGGGTTTCATCATTCACAAACTACACGCCTGGAGTTTCATCATTCACACGCTACTCGCCTGGAGTTTCATCATTCACTCATACAGGCCTTGAGTTTCATCATTCACACACTACAGGCCTGGAGTTTCATCATTCACTCACTACAGGCCTGGAGTTTCATCATTCACTCACTAGAGGCCTGGAGTTTCATCATTCAACAGTACAGGCCTAGAGTTTCATCATTCACACACTACAGGCCTGGAGTTTCATCATTCACTCACTGCAGGCCTGGAGTTTCATCATTCACTCTCTGCAGGCCTGGAGTTTCATCATTCACTCACTAAAGGCCTGGAGTTTCATCATTCACTCACGACAGGCCTGGAGTTTCATCATTCACACACTACATGCCAGGAGTTTCATCATTCACAAACTATAGGCCTGGAGTTTCATCATTCACTCACTACAGGCCTGGAGTTTCACTCATCACTCTCTTCAGGACTTGAGTTTCATCATTCACTCACCACAGGCCTGGAGAATCATCATTCACAAACTACAGCCCTGGAGTTTCATCATTCACTCACTACAGGCCTGGATTTTCACTCATTCAATCACTACAGCCTGGAGTTTCAACATTCACTCACTACAGCCCTGGAGTTTCATCATTCACTCACTACAGGCCTGGAGTTTCACTCATTCAATCACTACAGGCCTGGAGTTTCATCATTCACACACTAGAGGCCTGGAGTTTCATCATTCAACAGTACAGGCCTGGAGTTTCATCATTCGCACACTACAGGCCTGGAGCTTCATCATTCACTGACCACAGGACTGGAGTTTCATCATTCACAAACTACAGGCCTGGATTCATCATTCACTCACTACAGCCCAGGAGTTTCATCATTCACTCACTACAGGCCTGGAGTTTCAGCCATTCGCACACTACAGGACTGGAGCTTCATCATTAACTCACTACAGACCTGGAGCTGCATCATTCACTCTCTACAGGCCTGGAATTCCAGCCATTCACTCACCACAGGCCTGGAGTTTCTGCCATTCAAACACTACAGTCCTGCTGTTTTCATCATTCACACACTACAGGCCTGGAGTTTCATCAATCATTCACTACAGGCCTGGAGTTTCATCATTCACACACTACAGTGCTGGAGTTTCATCATTCACTCACTACAGGCCTAGAGTTTCAGCCATTCACTCACTACAGGCCTGGAGTTTCATCATTTACACTCTACAGGCCTGGAGTTTCATCATTCACTCACTACAGGCCTGGAGTTTCATCATTCACTCACTGCAGGCCTGGAGTTTCATCATTCACTCTCTGCAGGCCTGGAGTTTCATCATTCACTCACTAAAGGCCTGGAGTTTCATCATTCACTCACTATAGGCCTGGAGTTTCAGCATTAATTCACTACAGGCCTGGAGTTTCATCATTCACTCACTACATGCCTGGAGTTTCACTCATCACTCTCTTCAGGTCTTGAGTTTCATCATTCACTCACTACAGTCCTGGAGTTACATCATTCATTCACTACAGGCCTGGAGTTTCATCATTCACTCACTACAGGCCTGGAGTTTCAGCATTCATTCACTACAGGCCTGGAGTGTCATCATTCACTCACTACTGGCCTGGAGTTTCATCATTCACACACTACACGCCTGGAGATTCAGCCATTCACACACTACATTCCTGGAGTTTCATCATTCACACACTACTGGCCTGGAGTTTCAGCCATTCTCACACTACATTCCTGGAGTTTCATCAATCACTCACTACAGGTCTGGAGTTTCATCATTCAATCACTACATGCTTGGCGTTTCATCTTTCACTCACTACAGGCCTCGAGTTTCATCATTCACTTACTACAGGACTGGATTTTCATCATTCACTCACTACAGGCCTCGAGTTTCATCATTCATTCACTACAGTCCTGGAGTTACTTCATTCATTCACTGCAGGCCTGGAGATTCATCATTCACTCACTACAGGCCTGGAGTTTCAGCATTCACGCACTACAGGCCTGGAGTTTCAGCCATTCAGTCACTACAGGCCTGGAGTTTCATCATTCGCACACTACAGGACTGGAGTTTCATCATTCACTCATACAGGCCTGGAGTTTCATCATTCACACACTAGAGGCCTGGATTTTCATCATTCACTCACTACAGACCTGGAGTTTCATCATTAACTCACTACAGGCCTCGAGTTTCATCATTCACTCACTGCAGGCCTGGAGTTTCATCATTCACTCACTACAGGCCTGGAGCTTCATCATTCGCACACTACAGGCCTGGAGTTTCATCATTCACATACTACAGGCCTGGAGTTTCATCATTCACACACTACAGACCTGGAGTTTCATCATTCACACCCGACACACCTGGAATTTCATCATTCACTCATACAGGCCTGGAGTTTCATCATTCACTCACTACAGGCCTGGAGTTTCATCATTCACTCACTAGAGGCCTGGAGTTTCATCATTCAACAGTACAGGCCAGGAGCTGCATCTTTCACACACTATAGGTCTGGAGTTTCAGCCATTCACTCACTAACGGCCCGGAGCTTCATCTTTCACACACTACAGGCCTTGAGTTTCAGCCATTCGCACACTACAGGACTGGAGCTTCATCATTAACTCACTACAGCTCTGGAGCTGCATCATTCACTCACTACAGGCCTGGATTTCCAGCCATTCACTCACCACAGGCCTGGAGTATCAGCCATTCAAACACTACAGTGCTGCTGTTTTCATCATTCACCCTCTACAGGCCTGGAGTTTCATCAATCATTCACTACAGGCCTGGAGTTTCATCATTCACACACTACAGGCCTGGAGATTCAGCCATTCACAAACTACATTCCTGGAGTTTCATCATTGACACACTACAGGCCTGGAGTTTCAGCCATTCACACACTAAATTCCTGGAGTTTCATCAATCACTCACTACAGGTCAGGAGTTTCATCATTCACTCACTACATGCCTGGAGTTTCATCATTCACTCACTACAGGCCTGGAGTTTCATCATTCACTCACTACAGGCCTGGAGTTTCATCATTCAATCACTACATGCTTGGCGTTTCATCTTTCACTCTCTACAGGCCTGGAGTTTCATCATTCACTTACTACAGGCCTGGATTTTCATCATTCACTCACTACAGGCCTGGAGTTTCATCATTCATTCACTACAGTCCTGGAGTTACATCATTCACTCACTACAGGCCTGGAGTTTCATCATTCACTCACTACAGGCCTGGAGTTTCAGCATTCACGCACTACAGGCCTGGAGTTTCAGCCATTCAGTCACTACAGGCCTGGAGTTTCATCATTCGCACACTACAGGACTGGAGTTTCATCATTCACTCATACAGGCCTGGAGTTTCATCATTCACACACTACAGGCCTGGAGTTTCATCATTCACTCTCTTCAGGCCTGGATTTTCATCATTCACTCATACAGGCCTGGAGTTTCATCATGAACTCACTACAGGCCTCGAGTTTCATCATTCACTCACTACAGGCCTGGAGTTTCACTCATTCACTCACTACAGGCCTGGAGTTTCATCATTCGCACACTACAGGCCTCGAGTTTCATCATTAACTCATACATGCCTGGGGTTTCATCATTCACAAACTACACGCCTGGAGTTTCATCATTCACACGCTACACGCCTGGAGTTTCATCATTCACTCATACAGGCCTTGAGTTTCATCATTCACACACTACAGGCCTGGAGTTTCATCATTCACACACTACAGGCCTGGAGTTTCATCATTCACTCACTACAGGCCTGGAGTTTCATCATTCACTCACTAGAGGCCTGGAGTTTCATCATTCAACAGTACAGGCCTAGAGTTTCATCATTCACACACTACAGGCCTGGAGTTTCATCATTCACTCACTGCAGGCCTGGAGTTTCATCATTCACTCTCTGCAGGCCTGGAGTTTCATCATTCACTCACTGAAGGCCTGGAGTTTCATCATTCACTCACTATAGGCTTGGAGTTTCAGCCATTCACTCACTACAGGAATGGAGTTTCATCATTCACTCACTTCTGGCCTGGATTTTCATCATTCACTCACTACAGGCCTGGTGTTTCATCATTCACTCACGACAGGCCTGGAGTTTCATCATTCACACACTACATGCCTGGAGTTTCATCATTCACAAACTATAGGCCTGGAGTTTCATCTTTCACTCACTACAGGCCTGGAGTTTCACTCATCACTCTCTTCAGGACTTGAGTTTCATCATTCACTCACCACAGGCCTGGAGAATCATCATTCACAAACTACAGCCCTGGAGTTTCATCATTCACTCACTACAGGCCTGGATTTTCACTCATTCAATCACTACAGCCTGGAGTTTCAACATTCACTCACTACAGCCCTGGAGTTTCATCATTCACTCACTACAGGCCTGGAGTTTCACTCATTCAATCACTACAGGCCTGGAGTTTCATCATTCACACACTAGAGGCCTGGAGTTTCATCATTCAACAGTACAGGCCTGGAGTTTCATCATTCGCACACTACAGGCCTGGAGCTTCATCATTCACTGACCACAGGACTGGAGTTTCATCATTCACAAACTACAGGCCTGGATTCATCATTCACTCACTACAGCCCAGGAGTTTCATCATTCACTCACTACAGGCCTGGAGTTTCAGCCATTCGCACACTACAGGACTGGAGCTTCATCATTAACTCACTACAGACCTGGAGCTGCATCATTCACTCTCTACAGGCCTGGAATTCCAGCCATTCACTCACCACAGGCCTGGAGTTTCTGCCATTCAAATACTACAGTCCTGCTGTTTTCATCATTCACACACTACAGGCCTGGAGTTTCATCAATCATTCACTACAGGCCTGGAGTTTCATCATTCACACACTACAGTGCTGGAGTTTCATCATTCACTCACTACAGGCCTAGAGTTTCAGCCATTCACTCACTACAGGCCTGGAGTTTCATCATTTACACTCTACAGGCCTGGAGTTTCATCATTCATTCACTACAGTCCTGGAGTTACTTCATTCATTCACTGCAGGCCTGGAGATTCATCATTCACTCACTACAGGCCTGGAGTTTCAGCATTCACGCACTACAGGCCTGGAGTTTCAGCCATTCAGTCACTACAGGCCTGGAGTTTCATCATTCGCACACTACAGGACTGGAGTTTCATCATTCACTCATACAGGCCTGGAGTTTCATCATTCACACACTAGAGGCCTGGATTTTCATCATTCACTCACTGCAGACCTGGAGTTTCATCATTAACTCACTACAGGCCTCGAGTTTCATCATTCACTCACTGCAGGCCTGGAGTTTCATCATTCACTCACTACAGGCCTGGAGCTTCATCATTCGCACACTACAGGCCTGGAGTTTCATCATTCACATACTACAGGCCTGGAGTTTCATCATTCACACACTACAGACCTGGAGTTTCATCATTCACACCCTACACACCTGGAATTTCATCATTCACTCATACAGGCCTGGAGTTTCATCATTCACTCACTACAGGCCTGGAGTTTCATCATTCACTCACTAGAGGCCTGGAGTTTCATCATTCAACAGTACAGGCCAGGAGCTGCATCTTTCACACACTATAGGTCTGGAGTTTCAGCCATTCACTCACTAACGGCCCGGAGCTTCATCTTTCACACACTACAGGCCTTGAGTTTCATCCATTCGCACACTACAGGACTGGAGCTTCATCATTAACTCACTGCAGCTCTGGAGCTGCATCATTCACTCACTACAGGCCTGGATTTCCAGCCATTCACTCACCACAGGCCTGGAGTATCAGCCATTCAAACACTACAGTGCTGCTGTTTTCATCATTCACCCTCTACAGGCCTGGAGTTTCATCAATCATTCACTACAGGCCTGGAGTTTCATCATTCACACACTACAGGCCTGGAGATTCAGCCATTCACAAACTACATTCCTGGAGTTTCATCATTGACACACTACAGGCCTGGAGTTTCAGCCATTCACACACTAAATTCCTGGAGTTTCATCAATCACTCACTACAGGTCAGGAGTTTCATCATTCACTCACTACATGCCTGGAGTTTCATCATTCACTCACTACAGGCCTGGAGTTTCATCATTCACTCACTACAGGCCTGGAGTTTCATCATTCAATCACTACATGCTTGGCGTTTCATCTTTCACTCTCTACAGGCCTGGAGTTTCATCATTCACTTACTACAGGCCTGGATTTTCATCATTCACTCACTACAGGCCTGGAGTTTCATCATTCATTCACTACAGTCCTGGAGTTACATCATTCACTCACTACAGGCCTGGAGTTTCATCATTCACTCACTACAGGCCTGGAGTTTCAGCATTCACGCACTACAGGCCTGGAGTTTCAGCCATTCAGTCACTACAGGCCTGGAGTTTCATCATTCGCACACTACAGGACTGGAGTTTCATCATTCACTCATACAGGCCTGGAGTTTCATCATTCACTCTCTTCAGGCCTGGATTTTCATCATTCACTCATACAGGCCTGGAGTTTCATCATGAACTCACTACAGGCCTCGAGTTTCATCATTCACTCACTACAGGCCTGGAGTTTCACTCATTCACTCACTACAGGCCTGGAGTTTCATCATTCGCACACTACAGGCCTCGAGTTTCATCATTAACTCATACATGCCTGGGGTTTCATCATTCACAAACTACACGCCTGGAGTTTCATCATTCACACGCTACACGCCTGGAGTTTCATCATTCACTCATACAGGCCTTGAGTTTCATCATTCACACACTACAGGCCTGGAGTTTCATCATTCACACACTACAGGCCTGGAGTTTCATCATTCACTCACTACAGGCCTGGAGTTTCATCATTCACTCACTAGAGGCCTGGAGTTTCATCATTCAACAGTACAGGCCTAGAGTTTCATCATTCACACACTACAGGCCTGGAGTTTCATCATTCACTCACTGCAGGCCTGGAGTTTCATCATTCACTCTCTGCAGGCCTGGAGTTTCATCATTCACTCACTAAAGGCCTGGAGTTTCATCATTCACTCACTATAGGCTTGGAGTTTCAGCCATTCACTCACTACAGGAATGGAGTTTCATCATTCACTCACTACAGGCCTGGTGTTTCATCATTCACTCACGACAGGCCTGGAGTTTCATCATTCACACACTACATGCCTGGAGTTTCATCATTCACAAACTATAGGCCTGGAGTTTCATCTTTCACTCACTACAGGCCTGGAGTTTCACTCATCACTCTCTTCAGGACTTGAGTTTCATCATTCACTCACCACAGGCCTGGAGAATCATCATTCACAAACTACAGCCCTGGAGTTTCATCATTCACTCACTACAGGCCTGGATTTTCACTCATTCAATCACTACAGCCTGGAGTTTCAACATTCACTCACTACAGCCCTGGAGTTTCATCATTCACTCACTACAGGCCTGGAGTTTCACTCATTCAATCACTACAGGCCTGGAGTTTCATCATTCACACACTAGAGGCCTGGAGTTTCATCATTCAACAGTACAGGCCTGGAGTTTCATCATTCGCACACTACAGGCCTGGAGCTTCATCATTCACTGACCACAGGACTGGAGTTTCATCATTCACAAACTACAGGCCTGGATTCATCATTCACTCACTACAGCCCAGGAGTTTCATCATTCACTCACTACAGGCCTGGAGTTTCAGCCATTCGCACACTACAGGACTGGAGCTTCATCATTAACTCACTACAGACCTGGAGCTGCATCATTCACTCTCTACAGGCCTGGAATTCCAGCCATTCACTCACCACAGGCCTGGAGTTTCTGCCATTCAAACACTACAGTCCTGCTGTTTTCATCATTCACACACTACAGGCCTGGAGTTTCATCAATCATTCACTACAGGCCTGGAGTTTCATCATTCACACACTACAGTGCTGGAGTTTCATCATTCACTCACTACAGGCCTAGAGTTTCAGCCATTCACTCACTACAGGCCTGGAGTTTCATCATTTACACTCTACAGGCCTGGAGTTTCATCATTCACTCACTACAGGCCTGGAGTTTCATCATTCACTCACTGCAGGCCTGGAGTTTCATCATTCACTCTCTGCAGGCCTGGAGTTTCATCATTCACTCACTAAAGGCCTGGAGTTTCATCATTCACTCACTATAGGCCTGGAGTTTCAGCATTAATTCACTACAGGCCTGGAGTTTCATCATTCACTCACTACATGCCTGGAGTTTCACTCATCACTCTCTTCAGGTCTTGAGTTTCATCATTCACTCACTACAGTCCTGGAGTTACATCATTCATTCACTACAGGCCTGGAGTTTCATCATTCACTCACTACAGGCCTGGAGTTTCAGCATTCATTCACTACAGGCCTGGAGTGTCATCATTCACTCACTACTGGCCTGGAGTTTCATCATTCACACACTACAGGCCAGGAGTTTCATCATTCACTCACATCAGGCCTGGAGTTTCATCATTCACTCACTACAGGCCTGGAGTTTCATCATTCGCACACTACAGGACTGGAGTTTCATCATTCACTCATATAGGCCTGGAGATTCATCATTCACACACTACAGGCCTGGAGTTTCATCATTTACTCTCTTCAGGCATGGATTTTCATCATTCACTCACTACAGGCCTGGAGTGTCATCATTCACTCACTACTGGCCTGGAGTTTCATCATTCACACACTACAAACCTGGAGTGTCATCATTCACTCACTTTAGGCCTGGAGTTTCATCATTCACAAACTACACGCCTGGAGTTTCATCAATTACTCACTACAGGCCTGGAGGTTCATCATTAACTCACTACAGGCCTGGAGTTTCATCATTCACTCACTGCAGGCCTGGAGATTCATCATTCACACACTACCGGCCAGGAGTTTCATCATTCACTGACATCAGGCCTCGAGTTTCATCATTCACTCACTACAGGCCTGGAGCTGCATCTTTCACACACTACAGGCCTGGAGTTTCAGCCATTCGCACACTAAAGGCCTGGGGCTTCATCATTCACTCACTACAGGCCTGGAGCTTCATCATTGACTCACTACAGGCCTGGAGTTTCAGCCATTCACTCACCACAGGCCTGGAGTTTCATCATTCACTCACTACAGGCCTGGAGTTTCAGCCATTCACTCACTACAGGCCTGGAGTTTCATCATTTACACTCTACAGGCCTGGAGTTTCATCATTCACTCAATACAGGCTTGGATTTTCATCATTCACTCACTACAGGCCTGGAGTTTCATCATTCACTCACTGCAGGCCTGGAGTTTCATCATTCACTCTCTGCAGGCCTGGAGTTTCATCATTCACGCACTACAGGCCTTGGGTTTCACTCATCGCTCTCTTCAGGTCTTGAGTTTCATCATTCACTCACCACAGGCCTGGAGATTCATCATTCACAAACTACAGCCCTGGAGTTTCATTATTCACTCTCTACAGGCCTGGAGTTTCACTCATTCACTCACTACATGCTTGGCGTTACATCTTTCACTCTCTACAGGGCTGGAGTCTCATCATTTACTCACTACAGGCCTGGAGTTTCAGCATTCATTCACTACACGCCTGGAGTTTCAGCCATTCACTCACAACAGGCCTGGAGTTTCATCATTCGCACACTACAAGACTGGAGTTTCATCATTCACTCACTACAGGCCTGGAGTGTCATCATTCACTCACTTTAGGCCTGGAGTTTCATCATTCACTCATTACTGGCCTGGAGTTTCATCATTCACACACTACAAGCCTGGAGTGTCATCATTCACTCACTTTAGGCCTGGAGTTTCATCATTCACAAACTACACGCCTGGAGTTTCATCATTCATACACTACAAGTCTGGAGTTTCATTAATCACTCACTACAGGCCTGGAGTTTCATCATTCACACACTACTGGCCTGGAGTTTCATCATTAACTCACTACAGGCCTGGGGTTTCATCATTCACTCACTACAGGCCTCGAGTTTCATCATTCACTCACTAGAGGCCTGGATTTTCATCATTCAACAGTACAGGCCTGGAGCTGCATCTTTCACACACTACAGGCCTGGAGCTTCATCATTGACTCACTACCGGCCTGGAGATTCAGCCATTCACTCACCACAGGCCTGGAGTTTCAGCCATTCACTCACTACAGGCCTGGAGTTTCATCATTCACACACTACAGGCCTGGATATTCAGCCATTCACACACTACATTCCTGGAGTTTCATCATTGACTCACTACAGGTCTGGAGTTTCATCATTCACTCACTACAGGCCTGGAGTTTCATCATTCACTCACTACAGGCCTGGAGTTTCAGCCATTCACTCAAAACAGGCCTGGAGTTTCATCATTTACACTCTACAGGCCTGGAGTTTCATCATTCACTCACTACAGGCCTGGATTTTCATCATTCACTCACTACCGGTCGGGTGTTTTATCATTAACTCACTACAGGCGTGGAGTTTCATCATTCACTCACTACAGGCCTGGAGTTTCATCATTCACTTATACAGCCCAGGAGTTTCATCATTCACACACTACAGGCCTGGCGTTTCATCATTCACTCACTACAGGCATGGAGTTTCATCATTCACTCACTACCGGCCCGGAGCTTCATCTTTCACACACTACAGGCCTTGAGTTTCAGCCATTCGCACAGTACAGGACTGGAGCTTCATCATTAACTCACTACAGCCCTGGAGTTGCATCATTCACTCACTACAGGCCTGGATTTCCAGCCATTCACTCAGTACAGGCCTGGAGTTTCAGCCATACAAACACTACAGTCCTGCTGTTTTCATCATTCACACACTACAGGCCTGGAGTTTCATCAATCATTCACTAAAGGCCTGGAGTTTCATCATTCACACACTACAGGCCTGGATATTCAGCCATTCACACACTACATTCCTGGAGTTTCATCATTCAAACACTACAGGCCTGGAGTTTCAGCATTTCACACACTACATTCCTGGAGTTTCATCAATCACTCACTACAGGCCTGGAGTTTCATCATTCGCACACTACAGGACTGGAGTTTCATCATTGACTCATACAGGCCTGGAGTTTCATCATTCACACACTACAGGCCTGGAGTTTCATCATTCACATACTACAGGCCTGGAGTTTCATCATTCACACACTACACGCCTGGAGTTTCATCCTTCACTCATACAGGCCTGGATTTTCATCATTCACTCACTACAGGCCTGGAGTTTCATCATTAACTCACTACAGGCCTCGAGTTTCATCATTCACTCACTACAGTCCTGGAGTTTCACTCATTCACTCACTACAGGCCTGGAGTTTCATCATTCACACACTACAGGCCTCGAGTTTCATCATTCACTCATACAGGCCTGGAGTTTCATCATTCACATACTACAGACCTGGAGTTTCATCATTCACACACTACAGGCCTGCAGTTTCATCATTCACACACTACACGCCTGGAGTTTCATCATTCACTCACTACAGGCCTGGAGTTTCATCATTCACTCACTACAGGCTTGGTGTTTCATCATTCACACACTACAGGACTGTAGTTTCATCATTCCCACACTACACGCCTGGAGTTTCATCATTCACTCACTACAGGCCTGGTGTTTCATCATTCACACACTACACGCCTGGAGTTTCATCATTCACTCACTACAGGCCTGGAGTTTCATCATTCACTCACTACACGCCTGGAGATTCGTCATTCGCACACTACAGGACTGGAGTTTCATCATTCACTCATACAGGCCTGGATTTTCATCATTCACTCACTACAGGCCTGGGGTTTCATCATTAACTCACTACAGGCCTCGAGTTTCATCATTCACTCACTACAGGCCTGGAGTTTCACTCATTCACTCACTACAGGCCTGGAGTTTTATCATTCGCATACTACAGGTCTCGATTTTCATCATTCACTCATACAGGCCTGGAGTTTCATCATTCACATACTACAGGCCTGGAGTTTCATCATTCACACACTACACGCCTGGAGTTTCATCATTCACTCATACAGGCCTGGACTTTCATCATTCACAAACTACAGTCCTGGAGTTTCATCATTCACTCACTACAGGCCTGGAGTTTCATCATTCACTCACTACAGGCCCGGAGCTTCATCTTTCACACACTACAGGCCTTGTGTTTCAGCCATTCGCACACTACAGGACTGGAGCTTCATCGTTAACTCACTACAGCCCTGGAGCTACATCCTTCACTCACTACAGGCCTGGAATTCCAGCCATTCACTCACCACAGGCCTGGAGTTTCTGCCATTCAAACACTACAGTCCTGCTGTTTTCATCATTCACACACTACAGGCCTGGAGTTTCATCAATCATTCACTACAGGCCTGGAGTTTCATCATTCACACACTACACGCCTGGAGTTTCATCAATCACTCACTACAGGCCTGGAGTTTCATCATTCACACACTACACGCCTGGAGTTTCATCAATCACTCACTACAGGCCTGGAGTTTCATCATTCACACACTACAGGCCTGGAGTTTCATCATTCACTCACTACAGGCCTGGGGTTTCATCATTAACTCACTACAGGCCTCGAATTTCATCATTCACTCACTACAGTCCTGGAGTTTCACTCATTCACTCACTACAGGCCTGGAGTTTCATCATTCGCAAACTACAGGCCTCGAGTTTCATCATTCACTCATACAGGCCTGGAGTTTCATCATTCACATACTACAGGCCTGGAGTTTCATCATTCACACACTACAGGCCTGGAGTTTCATCATTCACTCACTACAGGCCTGGAGTTTCATCATTCACACACTACAGGCCTGTAGTTTCATCATTCCCACACTACACGTCTGGAGTTTCATCATTCACTCACTACAGGCCTGGTGTTTCATCATTCACACACTACACGCCTGGAGTTTCATCATTCACCTACTACAGGCCTGGAGTTTCATCATTCACTCACGAGAGGCCTGGAGTTTCATCATTCACAGACTACAGGCCTAGAGTTTCATCATTCACCCTCTACAGGACTGGAGTTTCATCATTCACTCACTACAGGCCTGGAGTTTCATCATTCACTCACTACATGCTTGGCGTTTCATCTTTCACTCTCTACAGGCCTGGAGTCTCATCATTTACTCACTACAGGCCTGGAGTTTCAGCATTCATTCATGACACGCCTGGAGTTTCAGCCATTCACTCACTACAGGCCTGGAGTTTCATCATTCGCACACTACAGGACTGGAGTTTCATCATTCACTCATACAGGACTTAAGTTTCATCATTCACACAATACAGGCCTGGAGTTTCAACCTTCACTCACTACAGGCCTGGAGTGTCATCATTTACTCACTACTGGCCTGGAGTTTCATCATTCACTCACTACCGGTCGCGTGTTTTATCATTAACTCACTACAGGCCTGGAGTTTCATCATTCGCAAACTACAGGCCTCGAGTTTCATCATTCACTCATACAGGCCTGGAGTTTCATCATTCACATACTACAGGCCGGGAGTTTCATCATTCACACACTACATTCCTGGAGTTTCATCATTCACACACTAAACGCCTGGAGTTTCATCATTCACTCACGACAGGCCTGGAGTTTCATCATTCACTCACTGCAGGCCTGGAGTTTCATCATTCACACACTATAGGCCTGTAGTTTCATCAGTCCCACACTACACGCCTGGAGTTTCATCATTCACTCACTACAGGCCTGGTGTTTCATCATTCACACACTACACGCCTGGAGTTTCATCATTCACTCACTACAGGCCTGGAGTTTCATCATTCACACACTACACGCCTGGAGATACGTCATTCGCACACTACAGGACTGGAGTTTCATCATTCACTCATACAGGCCTGGATTTTCATCATTCACTCACTACAGGCCTGGAGTTTCATCATTAACTCACTACAGGCCTCGAGTTTCATCATTCACTCACTACAGGCCTGGAGTTTCACTCATTCACTCACTACAGGCCTGGAGTTTCATCATTCGCAAACTACAGGTCTCGATTTTCATCATTCACTCATACAGGCCTGGAGTTTCATCATTCACATACTACAGGCCTGGAGTTTCATCATTCACACACTACACGCCTGGAGTTTCATCATTCACTCATACAGGCCTGGACTTTCATCATTCACAAACTACAGGCCTGGATTTCATCATTCACTCACTACAGGCCTGGAGTTTCATCATTCACTCACTACAGGCCTGGAGTTTCATCATTCACTTACTACAGGCCCGGAGCTTCATCTTTCACACACTACAGGCCTTGAGTTTCAGCCATTCGCACACTACAGGACTGGAGCTTCATCGTTAACTCACTACAGCCCTGGAGCTACATCATTCACTCACTACAGGCCTGGAATTCCAGCCATTCACTCACCACAGGCCTGGATTTTCAGCCATTCAAACACTACAGTCCTGCTGTTTTCATCATTCACACACTACAGGCCTGGAGTTTCATCAATCACTCACTACAGGCCTTGAGTTTCATCATTCACACACTACAGGCCTGGAGTTTCATCATTCACTCACTTTAGGCCTGGAGTTTCATCATTCACAATCTACACGCCTGGAGTTTCATCATTCACACACTACACGCCTGGAGTTTCATCATTCACACACTACAGGCCTGGAGTTTCATCATTCACACACTACAGGCCTGGATTTTCATCATTCACTCACTACAGGCCTGCAGTATCATCATTCACTCAATACAGGCCTGTACTTTCATCATTCACACTCTACAGGCCTGGAGTTTCATCATTCACTTACTGCAGGCCTGGAGTTTCATGATTCACTTACTACAGGCCTGGTGTTTCATCATTCACTCACTACAGGCCTGGAGTTTCATCATTCCCTCACTACAGACTTGGAGTTACATCATTCATTCACTACAGGCCTGGAGTTTCATCATTCACTCACTACAGGCCTGGAGTTTCAGCATTCATTCACTACACGCCTGGAGTTTCAGCCATTCACTCACTAAATGCCTGGAGTTTCATCATTCACACACTACAGGACTGGAGTTTTATCATTCGCTCATACTGGCCTGGCGTTTCAGCATTCATTCACTACACGCCTGGAGTTTCAGCCATTCACTCACTACAGGCCTGGAGTTTCATCATTCACACACTACAGGCCTAAAGTTTCATCATTCACAAACTACAGGCCTGGAGTTTCAACATTCAATCACTACAGGCCTGGATTTTCATCATTCACTCAGTACCGGCCTGGAGTTTCATCATTCACTCACTACAGGTCTGGAGTTTCATCGTTCACTCACTACAGGCCTGGAGTTTCATCATTCACACACTACAGGCCTGGAGTTTCATCATTCACACACTACAAGCCTGGAGTTTCATCATTCACTCACTGCAGGCCTGGAGTTTCATCATTCACTCACTACAGGCCTGGAGTTTCATCATTCACACACTACAAGCCTGGAGTTTCATCATTCACACACTGCAGGCCTGGAGTTTCATCATTCACTGACTATAGGTCTGGAGTTTCATCGTTCACTCACTACAGGCCTGGAGTTTCAGCGATTCACTCACAAAAGGCCTGGAGTTTCAGCCATTCATTCACTACATTCCTGGAGTTTCATCATTCACTCACTCTAGGCCTGGAGTTTCATCATTCACTCAACACAGGGCTGGAGTTCCATCATTCAGAAACTACAGGCCTGGAGTTTCATCATTCACTCACTACAGGCCTGGAGTTTCGCTCATTCAGTCACTACAGGCCTGGAGTTTCAACATTCACACACTAAAGGCCTGGAGTTTCATCATTCCTCATTACAGGCCTGAAGTTTCATCATTCACTCACTACAGGCCTGGAGTTTCATCATTCCTCATTACAGGCCTGAAGTTTCATCATTCACGCACTACAGGCCTGGATTTTCATCATTCACTCACTACAGGCGTCGATTTTTATCATTCACTCACTACAGTCCATGAGTTTCATCATTGACTCACTACAGGCCTGGAGTTTCATCATTAACTCACTACAGGCCTGGAGTTTCATCAATCACTCACTACAGGCTTGGAGTTTCATCATTCACACACTACAGCCACGGAGTTTCATCATTAACTCACTACAGGCCTGGAGTTTCATCATTCACTCACTACATGTCTGGAGTTACATCATTCACTCATACAGGCCTGGAGTTTCATCATTCACACACTACAGGCCTGGAGTTTCATCGTTCACTCTCTACAGGCCTGGAGTTTCATCATTCACTCACTACAGGCCTGGAGTTTCATCATTCACTCTCTACAGGCCTGGAGTTTCATCATTCACACACTACAGGCCTGGATTTTCATCATTCACAAACGACAGGCCTGGAGTTTCATCATTCACTCACTATAGCTCTGGAGTATTTGCAATTCAGACACTACATGCCTGGAGTTTAACATTCACCCCATACACGCCTGGAGTTTAACATTTACACACTACAGGCCTGGAGTTTCATCAGTTACTCACTACAGGCCTGGAGTTTCATCATTCACTCACTACAGGCCTGGAGTTTCATGATTCTCACACTACAGGCCTGGAGTTTCATCGTTCACTCACTACAGGCCTGGAGTTTCATGAATCTCACACTACACGTTTGGAGTTTCATCATTCACTCACTACAGGCCTGGAGTTTCAGCCATTCACTCACTACAGCCCTGGGGTTTCAGCCCTTCACTCATTACAGGCCTGGAGTTACATCATTCCCTCACTTCGGGCCTGGAGTTTCATCATTCACACACTACAGGCCTGGAGTTTCATCATTCACTCTCTACAGGCCTGGCGTTTCAGCCATTCACTCACTACAGGCCTGGAGTTTCATCATTCACCTACTACAGGCATGGTTTTACATCATTCACTCACTACAGGCCTGGAGTTCCATCATTCACTCACTTGAGGCCTGGAGTTTCACTCATTCACTCTCTAGAGGACTGGAGTTTCATCATTCCCTCACTAAGGGCCTGGAGTTTCATCATTCACTCACTACAGGCCTGCAGTTTCATCATTCTCTCACTACAGGCCTGGTGTTTCACTGATTCACTCACTACAGGCCTGGAGTTTCATCATTCACTCTCTACAGGCCTGGAGTTTCATAATTCACAAACTGCAGGCCTGGACTTTCATCATTCACTCACTACAGGCCTCGAGTTTCATCATTCACTCACTACAGGTCTCGAGTTTCATGATTCTCACACTACAGGCCTGGAGTTTCATCATTCACTCACTACAGGCCTGGAGTTTCAGCCATTCACTCACTACAGCCCTGGGGTTTCAGCCCTTTACTCATTACAGGCCTGGAGTTTCATCATTCACTCACTACGGGCCTGGAGTTTCATCATTCACACAGTACAGACCTGGAGTTTCATCATTTACTCTCTACAGGCCTGGAGTTTCAGCCATTCACTCATTGCAGGCCTGGCGTTTCAGCCATTCACTCACTACAGCCCTGGAGTATTTTCATTCACCTACTACAGGCCTGGTGTTTCATCATTCACTCACTGCAGGCCTGGAGTTTCATCATTCACACACTTGAGGCCTGGAGTTTCACTCATTCACTCTCTACAGGACTGCAGTTTCATCATTCACTCACCACAGGCCTGGAGTTTCATCATTAACTCACTACAGGCCTGGAGTTTCACTCATTCACTCACTACAGGCCTGGAGTTTCATCATTCACTCACTACAGGCCTGGAGTTTCATCATTCACTCACTGCAGGCCTGAAGTTTCATCATTCACTCACTAAAGGCCTGGAGTTTCATCATTCACTCAATACAGGTTTGGAGATTCATCATTCACACACTACAGGCCTGGAGTTTCATCATTCACTCACTACAGTCCTGGAGTTTCATCATTCACTCACTACAGGCCTGGAGTTTCATCATTCACTCACTACAGTCCTGGAGTTTCATCATTCACTCACTGCAGGCCTGGAGTTTCATCATTCACTCACTACAGGCCTGGAGTTTCATCATTCACTCACTACAGGCCTGGAGTTTCATCATTCACTCACTGCAGGCCTGAAGTTTCATCATTCACTCACTATAGGCCTGGAGTTTCATCATTCACTCACTACAGGCTTGGAGATTCATCATTCACACACTACAGGCCTGGAGTTTCATCATTCACTCACTACAGTCCATGAGTTTCATCATTCACTCACTACAGGCCTGGAGTTTCATCATTCACTCTCTACAGGCCTGGAGTTTCATAATTCACAAACTACAGGCCTGGAGATTCATCATGCACTCACTGCAGGCCTGGAGTATCAGCATTCACACACTACAATCCTGGAGATTCATTATTCACTCACTACAGTCATGGAGTTCCATCATTCACACACTACAGGCTTGGAGTTTCATCCATTCACGCACTACAGGCCTGGACTTTCATCATTCACTCTCTACAGGCCTGGAGCTTCATCATTCTCTCACTACAGTCCTGGAGTTTCATCATTCACTCACTACAGGCATTGGGTTTCATCATTCACTCACTACAGGCCTGGAGTTTCATCAGTTACTCACTACATTCCTCGAGTTTCACCATTCACTCACTACAGGCCTGGAGTTTCATGATTCACTCACTACAGGCCTGGAGTTTCAGCCATTCACTCGCTACAGGCCTGGCGTTTCAGCCATTCACTCACTACAGGCCTGGAGTTTCATCATTCACTCACTACAGGCCTGGTGTTTGATCTTTCACTCACTACAGGCCTGGAGTTTCATCATTCACTCACTAGAGGCCTGGATTTACATCATTCACTCACTACAGGCCTGGGGTTTCAGCTTTTCATTCTCTACAGGCCTGGAGTTTCATCAGTTACTCACTACAGGCCTCAGGTTTCATCATTTACTCACTACAGGCCTGGAGTTTCATGAGTTATTCACTACAGGCCTCAAGTTACATCATTCACTCACTACAGGCCTGGTGTTTCATCATTCACACACTACAGCACTGGGGTTTCAGCCATTCACTCATTACAGGCCTGGAGTTTCATCATTCACTCACTACGGGCCTGGAGTTTCATCATTCACACACTACAGGCCGGGAGATTCATCATTCACACTCTACTGGCCTGGAGTTTCAGCCATTCACTCACTACAGGCCTGCAGTTTCAGCCATTCACTCACTACAGGCCTGGAGTTTCATCATTCACCTACAACAGAACTGGAGTTTCATCATTCACTCACTACAGGCCTGGAGTTTCATCATTCACTCTCTAGAGGCCTGGAGTTTCATCATTCACTCACTACAGGCCACAAGTTTCATTATTCACTCACTACAGGCCTGGAGTTTCATCATTCACTCACTACAGGCCTGGAGTTTCATCATTCACACACTACAGGCCTGGAGTTTCATCATTCACTCAAAACAGGCCTGGAGTTTCATCATTCACTCACTACAGTCCATGAGTTTCATCATTCACACACTACAGTCCTGGAGATTCATCATTCACTCACTACAGTCATGGAGTTCCATCATTCACACACTACAGGCCTGGAGCTCCATCATTCACACACTACAGGCGTTGAGTTTCATCCATTCACACACAACAGGCCTGTCGCTTCATCATTCACTCAATACAGGCATTGGGTCTCATCATTCATTCACTACAGGCCTGGAGTTACATCATTCACTCACTACAGGCCTGGACGTTCATCATTCACTCACTACAAGCCTGGAGTTTCATGATTCTCACACTACAGGCCTGGAAGTTCATCATTCACTCACTACAGGCCTGGAGTTTCAGCCATTCACTCACTACAGCCCTGGGGTTTCAGCCCTTCACTCATTACAGGCCTGGAGTTTCATCATTCACTCACTACGGGCCTGGAGTTTCATCATTCACACAGTACAGGCCTGGAGATTCATCATTCACTCACTACAGGCGAGGAGTTTCAGCCATTCACTCACTACAGGCCTGGCATTTCAGCCATTCACTCACTACAGGCCTGGAGTTTCATCATTCACCTACTACAGGCCTGGAGTTTCATCATTCACTCACTACAGGCCTGGAGTTTCATCATTCACAAACTACAGGCCTGGAGATTCATCATGCACTCACTACAGGCCTGGAGTATCAGCATTCACACACTACAGGCCTGGAGTCTCATCATTCACTCACTACAGTCCTGGAGTTTCATCATTCACTCACTACAGGCCTGGAGATTCATCATTCACACACTACAGGCCTGGAGTTTCATCATTCACTCACTACAGTCCTGGAGTTTCATCATTCACAAACTACAGGCCAGGAGATTCATCATGCAATCACTGCAGGCCTGGAGTATCATCATTCACACACTACAGTCCTGGAGATTCATTATTCACTCACTACAGTCATGGAGTTCCATCATTCACACACTACAGGCCTGGAGCTCCATCATTCACACACTACAGGCTTGGAGTTTCATCCATTCACACACTACAGGCCTGGAGCTTCATCATTCACTCACTACAGGCCTGGAGTTTCATGATTCACTGACTACAGGCCTGGAGTTTCATCCTTCACTCTCTGCAGGCCTGGAGTTTCAGGCATTCACTCGCTACAGGCCTGGTGTTTCATCATTCACTCACTACAGGCCTGGAGTTTCATCAGTTACTCACTACAGTCCTCGAGTTTCATCATTCACTCACTACAGGCCTGCAGGTTCATCATTCAATCACTATAGGCCTGGAGTTTCATGATTCACTCACTACAGGCCTGGAGTTTCATCCTTCACTCTCTACAGGCCTGGGGTTTCAGCCATTCACTCGCTACAGGCCTGGTGTTTCATCATTCACTCACTACAGTCCTGGTGTTTGATCTTTCACTCACTACAGGCCTGGAGTTTCATCATTCACTCACTAGAGGCCTTGATTTACATCATTCAGTCACTACAGTCCTGGGGTTTCATCAGTTATTCACGACAGGCCTCGAGTTACATCATTCACTCACTACAGGCCTGGTGTTTCATCATTCACACACTACAGCACTGGGTTTTCAGCCATTCACTCATTACAGGCCTGGAGTTTCATCATTCACTCACTACGGGCCTGGAGTTTCATCATTCACACACTACAGGCCTGGAGATTCATCATTCACACTCTACAGGCCTGGAGTTTCAGCCATTCACTCACTACAAGCCTGCAGTTTCAGCCATTCACTCACTACAGGCCTGGAGTTTCATCATTCACCTACTACAGGCCTGGAGTTTCATCATTCACTCACTACAGGCCTACAGTTTCATCATTCACTCTCTAGAGGCCTGGAGTTTCATCATTCACTCTCTACAGGCCTGGAGTTTCATCATACACTCACTACAGGCCTGAAGTTTCATCATTCACTCACTACAGGCCTGGAGTTTCATCATTCACTCACTACAGTCCTGGAGTTTCATAATTCACTCACTACAGGCCTGGAGTTTCATAATTCACAAACTAAAGGCCTGGAGATTCATCATGCACTCACTGCAGGCCTGGAGTATCAGCATTCACACACTACAGTCCTGGAGATTCATCATTCACTCACTACAGTCATGGAGTTCCATCATTCACACACTACAGGCCTGGGGCTCCATCATTCACACACTACAGGCGTTGAGTTTCATCCTTTCACACACAACAGGCCTGTCGCTTCATCATTCACTCAATACAGGCATTGGGTCTCATCATTCATTCACTACAGGCCTGGAGTTACATCATTCACTCACTACAGGCCTGGACGTTCATCATTCACTCACTACAGGCCTGGAGTTTCATGATTCTCACACTACAGGCCTGGAAGTTCATCATTCAATCACTACAGGCCTGGAGTTTCAGCCATTCACTCACTACAGCCCTGGGGTTTCAGCCCTTCACTCATTACAGGCCTGGAGTTTCATCATTCACTCACTACGGGCCTGGAGTTTCATCATTCACACAGTACAGGCCTGGAGATTCATCATTCACTCACTACAGGCGAGGATTTTCAGCCATTCACTCACTACAGGCCTGGCATTTCAGCCATTCACTCACTACAGGCCTGGAGTTTCATCATTCACCTACTACAGGCCTGGAGTTTGATCATTCACTCACTACAGGCCTGGAGTTTCATCATTCACAAACTACAGGCCTGGAGCTTCATCATTCACTCATTACAGTCATGGAGTTTCATCATTCACACACTACAGGCCTGGAGCATCATCATTCACACACTACAGGTGTGGAGTTTCATCCATTCACACACTACAGGCCTGGAGTTTCATCAGTTACTCACTACAGGCCTCGAGTTTCATCATTCACTCACTACAGGCCTGGAGTTTCATCAGTTACTCACTACAGGCCTCGAGTTTCATCATTCACTCACTACAGGCCTGGAGTTTCATCATTCCCTCACTACAGGCCTGGAGTTTAATAATTCTCACACTACAGGCCTGGACTTTCATCATTCACTCACTACAGCCCTGGGGTTTCAGCCCTTCACTCATTACAGGCCTGGAGTTTCATCATTCACTCACTACGGGCCTGGAGTTTCATCATTCACACACTACAGGCTTGGAGTTTCATCATTCACTCTCTACAGGCATGGAGTTTCAGCCATTCACTCACTACAGGCCTGGCGTTTCAGCCATTCACTCACTATAGGCCTGGAGTTTCATCATTCACTCACTACAGGCCTGGAGTTTCATCATTCACACAGTACAGGCCTGGATTTTCATCATTCACTCACTACAGTCCTGGAGTTTTATGATTCACTCACTACAGGCCTGGAGATTCATCATGCACTCACTGCAGTCCTGGAGTATCAGCATTCACTCACTACAGGCCTCGAGTTTCAACATTCACTCACTGCAGGCCTGGAGTTTCATGATTCTCACACTTCAGGCCTGGACTTTCATCATTCACTCACTACACGCCTGGAGTTTCAGCCATTCACTCACTACAGGCCTGGCGTTTCAGCCATTCACTCTCTACAGTCCTGGAGTTTCATCATTCACTCACTACAGGCCTGGAGTTTGATCATTCACTCTCTACAGGCCTGGAGTTTCATCATTCACTCACTACAGGCCTGGAGTTTCATCATTCACTCACTACAGTCATGGAGTTCCATCATTCACACACTACAGGCCTGGAGCTTCATCATTAACTCACAACAGGCCTGGAGTTTCATCATTCACTCACTAAAGGCCTGGAGCTTCATCAGTTACTCACTACAGGCCTCGAGTTTCATCATTCACTCACTACAGGCCTGCAGGTTCATCATTCACTCTCTACAGGCCTGGAGTTTCATCATTCACTCACTACAGGCCTGGACTTTCATCATTCACTCACTACAGCCCTGGAGTTTCAGCCATTCACTCACTACAGCCCTGGGGTTTCAGCCCTTCACTCACTACAGGTCTGGAGTTTCATCATTCACTCACCACAGGCCTGAAGTTTGATCATTCACTCACTACAGGCCTGGAGTTTCATCAATCACTCATTACAGGCCTGGATTTACATCATTCACTTACTACTGGCCTTGAGTTTCATCATTTACTCACTTCAGGCCTGGAGTTTCATCAGGCACTCACTACAGGCCTGGAGTTTCATCATTCACTTACTACGGGCCTGGAGTTTCAGCATTCACTCACTACAGGTCTGGAGTGTCATCATTCACTCACTACAGGCCTGGACTTTCATCATTCACTCACTGCAGCCCTGCAGATTCATCATTCACTCACTACAGGCCTGGAGTATCATCATTCACTCTCCACAGGCCTGGAGTTTCATCATTCACTTACTATAGGCCTGTAGTTTCACTCTGGCACTCTCTACAGGCCTGGAGTTTCGTCATTCACACACTACAGGCCTGGAGTCTCATCATTCACTCACTACAGGCCTGGAGTTTCATCATTCACTCACTAGAGGCCTGGAGTTTCATCATTCACAGACTGCAGGCCTGGAGTTTCATCATTCACTCACAAGAGTCCTGGAGCTTCATTATTCACTCACTACAGGCCTGGAGTATCATCATACACTCTCTACAGGCCTGGAGTTTCATCATTCACACAATACAGGCCTGGAGATTCATCATGCACTCACTGCAGGCCTGGATTTACATCATTCACTTACTCCTGGCCTTGAGTTTCATCATTTACTCACTTCAGGCCTGGAGTTTCATCAGGCACTCACGACAGGCCTGGAGTTTCATCATTCACTCTCTACAGGCCTGGAGTTTCATCATTCACTCACTACAGGTCTGGAGTGTCATCATTCACTCACTACAGGCCTGGACTTTCATCATTCACTCACTGCAGCCCTGCAGATTCATCATTCACTCACTACAGGCCTGGAGTATCATCATTCACTCTCCACAGGCCTGGGGTTTCATCATTCACACACTACAGGCCTGGAGTTTCATCATTCACTCACTACAGTCCTGGAGTTTCATCATTCACTCACTACAGGCCTGGAGTATCATCGTTCACTCTCTACAGGCCTGGAGTTTCATAATTCAGAAACTAGAGGCCTGGAGATTCATCATGCACTTACTGCAGGCCTGGAGTATCAGCATTCACACACTACAGTCCTGGAGATTCATCATTCACTCACTACAGTCATGGAGTTCCATCATTCACACACTACAGGCCTGGAGCTTCATCATTAACTCACAACACTCCTGGAGTTTCATCATTCACTCAATACACGCATTGGGTTTCATCATTCACTCACTACAGGCCTGGAGTTTCATCAGTTACTCACTACAGGCCTCGAGTTTCATCATTCACTCACTACAGGCCTGGAGTTTCATCATTCCCTCGCTACAGGCCTGGAGTTTCATGATTCTGACACTACAGGCCTGGACTTTCATCATTCACTCACTACAGGCCTGGAGTTTCAGCCATTCACTCACTACAGCCCTGGGGTTTCAGCCCTTCACTCATTGCAGGCCTGGAGTTTCATCATTCACTCACTACAGGGCCTGGAGTTTCATCAATCACACACTACAGGCATGGGGTTTCATCATTCACTCTCTACAGGCCTGGAGTTTCAGCATTTCACCCACTACCGGCCTTGAGTTTCAGCCATTCACTTACTACAGGCCTGGAGTTTCATCATTCACTCACTACAGGCCTGGAGTTTGATCATTCACTCTCTACAGGCCTGGAATTTCATCATTCACTTACTACTGGCCTTGAGTTTCATCATTTACTCACTTCAGGCCTGGAGTTACATCATGCACTCACTACAGGCCTGGAGTTCATCATTCACTCACTACAGGCCTGGAGTTTCATCATTGACTCACTACAGGCCTGGAGTTTCAGCCGTTCACTCACTACAGGCCTGGACTTTCACCATTCACTCACTACAGCCCTGCAGTTTCATCATTCACTCACTACAAGCCTGGAGTTTCATCATTCACTCACTACAGGCCTGGAGTTTCAATCATTAACTCACTACAGGCCTGGGGTTTCATCATTCACACAATACAGACCTGGAGATTCATCATGCACACACTAGAGGCGTGGAGTTTCATCCATTCACACACTACTGGCCTGGAGTTTCATCATTCACTCAATACAGGCATCAGGTTTCATCATTCACTCACTACACGCCTGGAATTTCATCATTCACTCACTACAGGCCTGGTGTTTCATCAGTTATTCACTACAGGCCTGGAGTTTCATCATTCACACACTACAGGCCTGCAGTTTCATCGTTCACTCACTACATGCCTGGAGTTTCATCATTCACTCACTACAGAACTGGAGTTTCATCATTCACACACTACAGGCTGGAGTTTCATCATTCACTCTACAGGCCTGGAGTTTCAGCCATTCACTCACTACAGGCCTGGAGTTTCATCATTCACTCACTACAGGCCTGGAGTTTCATCATTAACTCACTACAGGCCTGGAGTTGCATCATTCACTTACTACAGGCCTGGTTGTTTCACTCATGCACTCTCTACAGGCCTGGAGTTTCATCATTCACACACTACAGGCCTGGAGTTTCATCATTCACTCACTACAGGCCTGGAGTTTCATCATTCACTCACTACAGGCCTGGAGTATCATCATTCACTCTCCACAGGCCTGGAGTTTCATAATTCACACAATACTGGCCTGGAGATTCATCATGCACTCACTGCAGGCCTGGAGTATCCGGATTCACACACTACACTCCTGTAGATTCGTCATTCACTCACTACAGACATGGAGTTTCATCATTCACACACTGCAGACCTGGAGCTTCATCATTCACACACTACAGGCATGGAGTTTCATCCATTCACACACTACAGGACTGGAGCTTCATCATTAACTCGCTACAGACCTGGAGTTTCATCATTCACTCAAAACAGGCATTGGGTTTCATCATTCACTCACTACAGGGATGGAGTTTCATCAGTTACTCACTACAGGCCTCAGGTTTAATCATTTAATCACTACACGCCAGGATTTTCATCATTCACTCACTACAGGCCTGGAGTTTCATCAGTTATTCACTACAGGCCTGGAGTTTCATCATTCACACACTACAAGCCTGGAGTTTCATCATTCACTCTCTACAGGCCTGGAGTTTCAGCCATTCACTCACTACAGGCCTGGCGTTTCAGCCATTTACTCACTACAGGCTGGAGTTTCATCATTCACCTACTACATGCCTGAAGTTTCATCATTCAATCACTACAGGCCTGGAGTTTCATCATTCACTCACTAGAGGCCTGGAGTTTCACTCATTCACTCTCTACAGGCCTGGAGTTTCATCATTCTCTCACTACAGGCCTGGAGTTTCACTCATTCACTCACTACAGGCCTCGAGTTTCATCATTCACCCACTACAGGCCTGGAGTTTCATCATTAACTCACTAGAGGCCTGGAGTTTCATCATTCACTTACTACAGGCCTGGAATTTCACTCATTCATTCTCTACAGGCCTGGAGTTTCATCATTCACTCACTACAGTCCTGAAGTTTCATCATTCACTCACTACAGGCCTGTAGTTTCATCATTCACTCACTACAGGCCTGGAGTTTCATCATTCACTCACTACAGGGCCTGGAGTTTCATCAATCACACACTACAGGCATGGGGTTTCATCATTCACTCTCTACAGGCCTGGAGTTTCAGCATTTCACCCACTACCGGCCTTGAGTTTCAGCCATTCACTTACTACAGGCCTGGAGTTTCATCATTCACTCACTACAGGCCTGGAGTTTGATCATTCACTCTCTACAGGCCTGGAATTTCATCATTCACTTACTACTGGCCTTGAGTTTCATCATTTACTCACTTCAGGCCTGGAGTTACATCATGCACTCACTACAGGCCTGGAGTTCATCATTCACTCACTACAGGCCTGGAGTTTCATCATTGACTCACTACAGGCCTGGAGTTTCAGCCGTTCACTCACTACAGGCCTGGACTTTCACCATTCACTCACTACAGCCCTGCAGTTTCATCATTCACTCACTACAAGCCTGGAGTTTCATCATTCACTCACTACAGGCCTGGAGTTTCAATCATTAACTCACTACAGGCCTGGGGTTTCATCATTCACACAATACAGACCTGGAGATTCATCATGCACACACTAGAGGCGTGGAGTTTCATCCATTCACACACTACTGGCCTGGAGTTTCATCATTCACTCAATACAGGCATCAGGTTTCATCATTCACTCACTACACGCCTGGAATTTCATCATTCACTCACTACAGGCCTGATGTTTCATCAGTTATTCACTACAGGCCTGGAGTTTCATCATTCACACACTACAGGCCTGCAGTTTCATCGTTCACTCACTACATGCCTGGAGTTTCATCATTCACTCACTACAGAACTGGAGTTTCATCATTCACACACTACAGGCTGGAGTTTCATCATTCACTCTACAGGCCTGGAGTTTCAGCCATTCACTCACTACAGGCCTGGAGTTTCATCATTCACTCACTACAGGCCTGGAGTTTCATCATTAACTCACTACAGGCCTGGAGTTGCATCATTCACTTACTACAGGCCTGGTTGTTTCACTCATGCACTCTCTACAGGCCTGGAGTTTCATCATTCACACACTACAGGCCTGGAGTTTCATCATTCACTCACTACAGGCCTGGAGTTTCATCATTCACTCACTACAGGCCTGGAGTATCATCATTCACTCTCCACAGGCCTGGAGTTTCATAATTCACACAATACTGGCCTGGAGATTCATCATGCACTCACTGCAGGCCTGGAGTATCCGGATTCACACACTACACTCCTGTAGATTCGTCATTCACTCACTACAGACATGGAGTTTCATCATTCACACACTGCAGACCTGGAGCTTCATCATTCACACACTACAGGCATGGAGTTTCATCCATTCACACACTACAGGACTGGAGCTTCATCATTAACTCGCTACAGACCTGGAGTTTCATCATTCACTCAAAACAGGCATTGGGTTTCATCATTCACTCACTACAGGGATGGAGTTTCATCAGTTACTCACTACAGGCCTCAGGTTTAATCATTTAATCACTACACGCCAGGATTTTCATCATTCACTCACTACAGGCCTGGAGTTTCATCAGTTATTCACTACAGGCCTGGAGTTTCATCATTCACACACTACAAGCCTGGAGTTTCATCATTCACTCTCTACAGGCCTGGAGTTTCAGCCATTCACTCACTACAGGCCTGGCGTTTCAGCCATTTACTCACTACAGGCTGGAGTTTCATCATTCACCTACTACATGCCTGGAGTTTCATCATTCAATCACTACAGGCCTGGAGTTTCATCATTCACTCACTAGAGGCCTGGAGTTTCACTCATTCACTCTCTACAGGCCTGGAGTTTCATCATTCTCTCACTACAGGCCTGGAGTTTCACTCATTCACTCACTACAGGCCTCGAGTTTCATCATTCACCCACTACAGGCCTGGAGTTTCATCATTAACTCACTAGAGGCCTGGAGTTTCATCATTCACTTACTACAGGCCTGGAATTTCACTCATTCATTCTCTACAGGCCTGGAGTTTCATCATTCACTCACTACAGTCCTGAAGTTTCATCATTCACTCACTACAGGCCTGTAGTTTCATCATTCACTCACTACAGGCCTGGAGTTTCATCATTCACACACTACAGGCCTGGAGTTTAATCATTCACTCACTACAGTCCTGGAGTTTCATCATTCACTCACTACAGGCCTGGAGTATCATCATTCACTCTCTACAGTCCTGGAGATTCATCATTCACTCATTACTGTCATGGAGTTTCATCATTCACACACTACAGGCCTGGAGCTTCATCATTCACACACTACAGGCGTGGAGTTTCATCCATACACACACTACAGGCCTGGAGCTTCATCATTAACTCAAAACAGGCCTGGAGTTTCATCATTCACTCAATACAGGCATTGGGTTTCATCATTCACTCACTACAGGCCTGGAGTTTCATCAGTTACTCACTACAGGCCTCGAGTTTCATCATTCACTCACTACAGGCCTGGACTTTCATCATTCACTCACTAGAGGCTTGGAGTTTCACTCATTCACTCTCTACAGGCCTGTAGTTTCATCATTCTCTCACTACAGGCCTGGAGTTTCACTCATTCACTCACTACAGGCCTGCAGTTTCATCATTCACTCACTACAGGCCTGGAGTTTCATCATTCACACACTACAGGCCTGGAGTTTCATCATTAACTGACTACAGGCCTGGAGTTTCATCATTCACTTATTACAGGCCTGGAGTTTTACTCATTCATTCTCTACTGTCCTGGAGTTTCATCATTCACTCACTACAGGCCTGAAGTTTCATCATTCACTCACTACAGGCCTCGAGTTTTATCATTCACTCACTACAGGCCTGGAGTTTCATCATTCACTCACTAGATTCCTGGAGTTTCATCATTCACACACTACAGGCATGGAGTATCATCATTCACTCACTACATTCCTGGAGTTTCATCATTGACTCACTACAGGTCTGGAGTTTTATCATTCACTCACTACAGGCCTGGAGTTTCATCATTCACAAACTACAGGCCTGGAGATTCATCATGCACTCACTGAAGGCCTGGAGTTTCATCATTCACACACTACAGGCCTGGAGTTTCATCATTCACTCACTACAGGCCTGGAGTTTCATCATTCACACACTACAGGCCTGGAGTTTCATCATTCACAAACTACAGGCCTGGAGATTCATCATGCACTCACTGAAGGCCTGGAGTTTCATCATTCACACACTACAGGCCTCGGGTTTCATCATTCAATCACTACAGGCCTGGAGTTTCATCATTCACACACTAGAGGTTGGAGTTTCATCATTCACTCTCTACAGGCATGGAGTTTGAGCCATTCACTCACTAAAGGCCTGCAGGTTCATCATTCCCTCACTACAGGCCTGGAGTTTCATGATTCTCACACTACAGGCCTGGACTTTCATCAATCACTCACTACAGCCCTGGGGTTTCAGCCCTTCACTCATTCCAGGCCTGGAGTTTCAGCATTCACTCTCTACAGGCCTGGAGTTTCAGCCATTCACCCACTACAGGGCTTGAGTTTCAGCCATTCACTTACTACAGGCCTGGAGTTTCATCATTCACTCACTACAGGCCTGGAGTTTCAACCTTCACACACTGCAGGCCTGGAGATTCATCATGCACTCACTACAGTCATGGAGTTTCATCATTCACACACTACAGGCCTGGGGTTTCATCATTCACACACTACAGGCCTGGAGTTTCATCATTCACACACTACAGTCCTGGAGATTCATCATTCACACACTACAGGCCTGGAGCTTCATCATTCACACACTACAGGCGTGGAGTTTCATCCATTCACACACTACAGTCCTGGAGCTTCATCATTAACTCACAACAGTCCTGGAGTTTCATCATTCACTCAATACACGCATTGGGTTTCATCATTCACTCACTACAGGCCTGGAGTTTCATCATTCCCTCACTACAGGCCTGGAGTTTCAGCCATTCACTCACTACAGCCCTGGGGTTTCAGCCCTTCACTCATTGCAGGCCTGGAGTTTCATCACTCACTCACTACAGGGCCTGGAGTTTCATCAATCACACACTACAGGCATGGAGTTTCATCATTCACTCTCTACAGGCCTGGAGTTTCAGCATTTCACCCACTACAGGCCTTGAGTTTAAGCCATTCACTTACTACAGGCCTGGAGTTTCATCATTCACTCCCTACAGGCCTGGAGTTTGATCATTCACTCACTACAGGCCTGGAGTTTCATCAATCACTCATTACAGGCCTGGATTTACATCATTCACTCACTACAGGCCTGGGGTTTCAGCTGTTCACTCTCTACAGGCCTGGAATTTCATCATTCACTTACTACTGGCCTTGAGTTTCATCATTTACTCACTTCAGGCCTGGAGTTACATCATGCACTCACTACAGGCCTGCAGTTTCATCATTGACTCACTACAGGCCTGGAGTTTCAGCCGTTCACTCACTACAGGCCTGGACTTTCACCATTCACTCACTACAGCCCTGCAGTTTCATCATTCACTCACTACAAGCCTGGAGTTTCATCATTCACTCACTACAGGCCTGGAGCATCATCATTAACTCACTACAGGCCTGGAGTTTCATCATTCACTTACTACAGGCATGGAGTTTCATCATTCACACAATACAGGCCTGGAGATTCATCATGCACTCACTGCAGGCCTGGAGTATCAGCATTCACACACTACAGGCCTAGAGATTCATCATTCACTCACTACAGTCATGGAGCTTCATCATTCACACACTATAGGCGTGGAGTTTCATCCATTCACACACTACAGGCCTGGAGTTTCATCATTCACTCACTACAGGCCTGGAGTTTCATCATTAACTCACTACAAACCTGGAGTTTCATCATTCACTCACTACAGGCCTGGAGTTTCAGCCATTCACTCACTACAGCCCTGGGGTTTCAGCCCTTCACTCATTACAGGCCTGGATTTTCATCATTCACTCACTACAGGCCTGGAGTTTCATCATTCACACACTAGAGGTTGGAGTTTCATCATTCACTCTCTACAGGCCTGGAGTTTGATCATTCACTCACTACAGGCCTGGAGTTTGATCATTCACTCACTACAGGCCTGGAGTTTCATCATTCACTCACTACAGGCCTGGAGTTTGATCATTCACTCACTACAGGCCTGGAGTTTCATCAATCACTCATTACAGGCCTGGATTTACATCATTCACTCACTACAGGCCTGGAGTTTCATCATTGACTCACTACAGGCCTGGAGTTTCAGCCGTTCACTCACTACAGGCCTGGACGTTCACCATTCACTCACTACAGCCCTGCAGTTTCATCATTCACTTACTACATGCCTGGAGCTTCATCATTCACACACTACAGGCGTGGAGTTTCATCCATTCACACACTACAGTCCTGGAGCTTCATCATTAACTCACAACAGTCCTGGAGTTTCATCATTCACTCAATACACGCATTGGGTTTCATCATTCACTCACTACAGGCCTGGAGTTTCATCATTCCCTCACTACAGGCCTGGAGTTTCAGCCATTCACTCACTACAGCCCTGGGGTTTCAGCCCTTCACTCATTGCAGGCCTGGAGTTTCATCACTCACTCACTACAGGGCCTGGAGTTTCATCAATCACACACTACAGGCATGGAGTTTCATCATTCACTCTCTACAGGCCTGGAGTTTCAGCATTTCACCCACTACAGGCCTTGAGTTTAAGCCATTCACTTACTACAGGCCTGGAGTTTCATCATTCACTCCCTACAGGCCTGGAGTTTGATCATTCACTCACTACAGGCCTGGAGTTTCATCAATCACTCATTACAGGCCTGGATTTACATCATTCACTCACTACAGGCCTGGGGTTTCAGCTGTTCACTCTCTACAGGCCTGGAATTTCATCATTCACTTACTACTGGCCTTGAGTTTCATCATTTACTCACTTCAGGCCTGGAGTTACATCATGCACTCACTACAGGCCTGCAGTTTCATCATTGACTCACTACAGGCCTGGAGTTTCAGCCGTTCACTCACTACAGGCCTGGACTTTCACCATTCACTCACTACAGCCCTGCAGTTTCATCATTCACTCACTACAAGCCTGGAGTTTCATCATTCACTCACTACAGGCCTGGAGCATCATCATTAACTCACTACAGGCCTGGAGTTTCATCATTCACTTACTACAGGCATGGAGTTTCATCATTCACACAATACAGGCCTGGAGATTCATCATGCACTCACTGCAGGCCTGGAGTATCAGCATTCACACACTACAGGCCTAGAGATTCATCATTCACTCACTACAGTCATGGAGCTTCATCATTCACACACTATAGGCGTGGAGTTTCATCCATTCACACACTACAGGCCTGGAGTTTCATCATTCACTCACTACAGGCCTGGAGTTTCATCATTAACTCACTACAAACCTGGAGTTTCATCATTCACTCACTACAGGCCTGGAGTTTCAGCCATTCACTCACTACAGCCCTGGGGTTTCAGCCCTTCACTCATTACAGGCCTGGATTTTCATCATTCACTCACTACAGGCCTGGAGTTTCATCATTCACACACTAGAGGTTGGAGTTTCATCATTCACTCTCTACAGGCCTGGAGTTTGATCATTCACTCACTACAGGCCTGGAGTTTGATCATTCACTCACTACAGGCCTGGAGTTTCATCATTCACTCACTACAGGCCTGGAGTTTGATCATTCACTCACTACAGGCCTGGAGTTTCATCAATCACTCATTACAGGCCTGGATTTACATCATTCACTCACTACAGGCCTGGAGTTTCATCATTGACTCACTACAGGCCTGGAGTTTCAGCCGTTCACTCACTACAGGCCTGGACGTTCACCATTCACTCACTACAGCCCTGCAGTTTCATCATTCACTTACTACATGCCTGGAGTTTCATCATTCACTCACTACAGGCCTGGAGTTTCATCATTAACTCACTACAGGCCTGGAGTTTCATCATTCACTTACTACAGGCCTGGAGTTTCATCATTCACACAATACAGGCCTGGAGATTCATCATGCACTCACTGCAGGCTGGAGTATCAGCATTCAGACACTACAGTCCTGGCGATTCATCATTCACTCACTACAGTCATGGAGTTTCATCATTCACACACTACAGGCCTGGAGCTTCATCATTCACACACTAGAGGCGTGGAGCTTCATCCATTCACACACTACTGGCCAGGAGCTTCATCATTAACTCAAAACAGACCTGGAGTTTCATCATTCACTCAATACAGGCATTGGGTTTCATCATTCACTCACTACAGGCCTGGAGTTTCATCAGTTACTCACGACAGGCCTCAGGTTTCATCGTTCACTCACTACATGCCTGGAATTTCATCATTCACTCACTACAGGCCTGGTGTTTCATCAGTTATTCACTACAGGCCTCGAGTTTCATCGTTCACACACTACAGGACTGGAGTTTCATCATTCACTCACTACAGGCCAGGAGTTTCAGCCATTCACTCACTACAGGCCTGGAGTTTCATCATTCACTCACTACAGTCCTGGAATTTCATCATTCTCACACTACAGGCCTGGAATTTCATCATTAACTCACTACAGGCCTGGAGTTTCATCATTAACTCACTACAGGCCTGGAGTTTCATCATTCACTTACTACAGGCCTGGAGTTTCACTCATGCACTCTCTACAGGCCTGGAGTTTCATCATTCACACACTACAGGCCTGGAGTCTCATCATTCACTCACTACAGGCCTGGATTTTCATCATTTAATCACTACAGGCCTGGAGTTTCATCATTCACACACTACAGGCCTGGAGTTTCATCATTCACTCACTACAGGCCTCGAGTTTCATCATTCACTCACTACAGGCCTGGAGTATCATCATTCACTCTCTACAGTCCTGGAGATTCGTCATTCACTCACTGCAGTCATGGAGTTTCATCATTCACACACTATAGACCTGGAGCTTCATCATTAACTCGCTACAGGGATGGAGTTTCATCAGTTACTCACTACAAGCCTCAGGTTTCATCATTTACTCACTACACGCCAGGATTTTCATCATTCACTCACTACAGGCCTGGAGTTTCATCAGTTATACACTACAGGCCTCGAGTTACATCATTCACACACTACAGGACTGGAGTTTCATCATTCACTGTCTACAGGCCTGGCGTTTCAGCCATTTACTCACTACAGGCCTGGAGTTTCATCATTCACCTACTACATGCCTGGAGTTTCATCATTCACTCACTACAGGCCTGGAGTTTCATCATTCACTCACTAGAGGCCTGGAGTTTCACTCATTCACTCTCTACAGGCCTGGAGTTTCTTCATTCTCTCACTACAGGCTTGGAGTTTCACTCATTCACTCTCTACAGGCCTGGAGTTTCATCATTCACTCTCTACAGGCCTGGAGTTTCATCATACACTCACTACAGGCCTGAAGTTTCATCATTCACTCACTACAGGCCTGGAGTTTCATCATTCACTCACTACAGGCCTGGAGTTTCATCATTCACTCACTACAGTCCTGGAGTTTCATAATTCACTCACTACAGGCCTGGAGTTTCATAATTCACAAACTAAAGGCCTGGAGATACATCATGCACTCACTGCAGGCCTGGAGTATCAGCATTCACACACTACAGTCCTGGAGATTCATCATTCACTCACTACAGTCATGGAGTTCCATCATTCACACACTACAGGCCTGGAGCTCCATCATTCACACACTACAGGCGTTGAGTTTCATCCATTCACACACAACAGGCCTGTCGCTTCATCATTCACTCAATACAGGCATTGGGTCTCATCATTCATTCACTACAGGCCTGGAGTTACATCATTCACTCACTACAGGCCTGGACGTTCATCATTCACTCACTACAGGCCTGGAGTTTCATGATTCTCACACTACAGGCCTGGAAGTTCATCATTCACTCACTACAGGCCTGGAGTTTCAGCCATTCACTCACTACAGCCCTGGGGTTTCAGCCCTTCACTCATTACAGGCCTGGAGTTTCATCATTCACTCACTACGGGCCTGGAGTTTCATCATTCACACACTACAGGCCTGGAGTTTCATCATTCACACACTACAGTCCTGGAGATTCATCATTCACACACTACAGGCCTGGAGCTTCATCATTCACACACTACAGGCGTGGAGTTTCATCCATTCACACACTACAGTCCTGGAGCTTCATCATTAACTCACAACAGTCCTGGAGTTTCATCATTCACTCAATAAACGCATTGGGTTTCATCATTCACTCACTACAGGCCTGGAGTTTCATCATTCCCTCACTACAGGCCTGGAGTTTCATGATTCTCACACTACAGGCCTGGACTTTCATCATTCACTCACTACAGGCCTGGAGTTTCAGCCATTCACTCACTACAGCCCTGGGGTTTCAGCCCTTCACTCATTGCAGGCCTGGAGTTTCATCACTCACTCACTACAGGGCCTGGAGTTTCATCAATCACACACTACAGGCATGGAGTTTCATCATTCACTCTCTACAGGCCTGGAGTTTCAGCATTTCACCACTACAGGCCTTGAGTTTAAGCCATTCACTTACTACAGGCCTGGAGTTTCATCATTCACTCCCTACAGGCCTGGAGTTTGATCATTCACTCACTACAGGCCTGGAGTTTCATCAATCACTCATTACAGGCCTGGATTTACATCATTCACTCACTACAGGCCTGGGGTTTCAGCTGTTCACTCTCTACAGGCCTGGAATTTCATCATTCACTTACTACTGGCCTTGAGTTTCATCATTTACTCACTTCAGGCCTGGAGTTACATCATGCACTCACTACAGGCCTGGAATTCATCATTCACTCACTACAGGCCTGCAGTTTCATCATTGACTCACTACAGGCCTGGAGTTTCAGCCGTTCACTCACTACAGGCCTGGACTTTCACCATTCACTCACTACAGCCCTGCAGTTTCATCATTCACTCACTACAAGCCTGGAGTTTCATCATTCACTCACTACAGGCCTGGAGCATCATCATTAACTCACTACAGGCCTGGAGTTTCATCATTCACTTACTACAGGCCTGGAGTTTCATCATTCACTTACTACAGGTCTGGAGTTTCATCATTCACACAATACAGGCCTGGAGTTTCATCATTCACACAATACAGGCCTGGAGATTCATCATGCACTCACTGCAGGCTGGAGTATCAGCATTCACACACTACAGGCCTGGAGATTCATCATTCACTCACTACAGTCATGGAGTTTCATCATTCACACACTACTGGCCAGGAGCTTCATCATTAACTCACTACAAACCTGGAGTTTCATCATTCACTCACTACAGGCCTGGAGTTTCAGCCATTCACTCACTACAGCCCTGGGGTTTCAGCCCGTCACTCATTACAGGCCTGGAGTTTCATCATTCACACACTAGAGGTTGGAGTTTCATCATTCACTCTCTACAGGCATGGAGTTTGAGCCATTCACTCACTACAGGCCTGGCGTTTCAGCCATTCACTCACTACAGGCCTGGAGTTTCATCAATCACTCATTACAGGCCTGGATTTACATCATTCACTCACTACTGGCCTGGGGTTTCAGCTTTTTACTCTCTACAGGCCTGGAATTTCATCATTCACTTACTACTGGCCTTGAGTGTCATCATTTACTCACTTCAGGCCTCGAGTTACATCATGCACTCACTACAGGCCTGGAGTTCATCATTCACTCACTACAGGCCTGGAGTTTCATCATTGACTCACTACAGGCCTAGAGTTTCAGCCGTTCACTCACTACAGGCCTGGACGTTCACCATTCACTCACTACAGCCCTGCAGTTTCATCATTCACTTACTACATGCCTGGAGTTTCATCATTCACTCACTACAGGCCTGGAGTTTCATCATTAACTCACTACAGGCCTGGAGTTTCATCATTCACTTACTACAGGCCTGGAGTTTCATCATTCACACAATACAGGCCTGGAGATTCATCATGCACTCACTGCAGGCTGGAGTATCAGCATTCAGACACTACAGTCCTGGCGATTCATCATTCACTCACTACAGTCATGGAGTTTCATCATTCACACACTACAGGCCTGGAGCTTCATCATTCACACACTAGAGGCGTGGAGTTTCATCCATTCACACACTACTGGCCAGGAGCTTCATCATTAACTCAAAACAGACCTGGAGTTTCATCATTCACTCAATACAGGCATTGGGTTTCATCATTCACTCACTACAGGCCTGGAGTTTCATCAGTTACTCACGACAGGCCTCAGGTTTCATCGTTCACTCACTACATGCCTGGAATTTCATCATTCACTCACTACAGGCCTGGTGTTTCATCAGTTATTCACTACAGGCCTCGAGTTTCATCGTTCACACACTACAGGACTGGAGTTTCATCATTCACTCACTACAGGCCAGGAGTTTCATCATTCACACACTACAGGCCTGGAGTTTCATCATTCACTCTACAGGCCTGGAGTTTCAGCCATTCACTCACTACAGGCCTGGAGTTTCATCATTCACTCACTACAGTCCTGGAATTTCATCATTCTCACACTACAGGCCTGGAATTTCATCATTAACTCACTACAGGCCTGGAGTTTCATCATTCACTCACTACAGGCCTGGAGTTTCATCATTCACTTACTACAGGCCTGGAGTTTCACTCATGCACTCTCTACAGGCCTGGAGTTTCATCATTCACACACTACAGGCCTGGAGTCTCATCATTCACTCACTACAGGCCTGGATTTTCATCATTCAATCACTACAGGCCTGGAGTTTCATCATTCACACACTACAGGCCTGGAGTTTCATCATTCACTCACTACAGGCCTCGAGTTTCATCATTCACTCACTACAGGCCTGGAGTATCATCATTCACTCTCTACAGGCCTGGAGATTCATCATGCACTCACTGCAGGCCTGGAGTATCCGCATTCACACACTACAGTCCTGGAGATTCGTCATTCACTCACTGCAGTCATGGAGTTTCATCATTCACACACTATAGACCTGGAGCTTCATCATTAACTCGCTACAGGGATGGAGTTTCATCAGTTACTCACTACAAGCCTCAGGTTTCATCATTTACTCACTACACGCCAGGATTTTCATCATTCACTCACTACAGGCCTGGAGTTTCATCAGTTATACACTACAGGCCTCGAGTTACATCATTCACTCTCTAGAGGCCTGGAGTTTCATCATTCACTCTCTACAGGCCTGGAGTTTCATCATACACTCACTACAGGCCTGAAGTTTCATCATTCACTCACTACAGGCCTGGAGTTTCATCATTCACTCACTACAGGCCTGGAGTTTCATCATTCACTCACTAGAGTCCTGGAGTTTCATAATTCACTCACTACAGGCCTGGAGTTTCATAATTCACAAACTAAAGGCCTGGAGATACATCATGCACTCACTGCAGGCCTGGAGTATCAGCATTCACACACTACAGTCCTGGAGATTCATCATTCACTCACTACAGTCATGGAGTTCCATCATTCACACACTACAGGCCTGGAGCTCCATCATTCACACACTACAGGCGTTGAGTTTCATCCATTCACACACAACAGGCCTGTCGCTTCATCATTCACTCAATACAGGCATTGGGTCTCATCATTCATTCACTACAGGCCTGGAGTTACATCATTCACTCACTACAGGCCTGGACGTTCATCATTCACTCACTACAGGCCTGGAGTTTCATGATTCTCACACTACAGGCCTGGAAGTTCATCATTCACTCACTACAGGCCTGGAGTTTCAGCCATTCACTCACTACAGCCCTGGGGTTTCAGCCCTTCACTCATTACAGGCCTGGAGTTTCATCATTCACTCACTACGGGCCTGGAGTTTCATCATTCACACAGTACAGGCCTGGAGATTCATCATTCACTCACTACAGGCGAGGAGTTTCAGCCATTCACTCACTACAGGCCTGGCATTTCAGCCATTCACTCACTACAGGCCTGGAGTTTCATCATTCACCTACTACAGGCCTGGAGTTTGATCATTCACTCACTACAGGCCTGGAGTTTCATCATTCACAAACTACAGGCCTGGAGATTCATCATGCACTCACTACAGGCCTGGAGTATCAGCATTCACGCACTACAGTCCTGGAGATTCATCATTCACTCATTACAGTCATGGAGTTTCATCATTCACACACTACAGGCCTGGAGCATCATCATTCACACACTACAGGTGTGGAGTTTCATCCATTCACACACTACAGGCCTGGTGCTTCATCATTAACTCACTACAGACTTGGAGTTTCATCATTCACTCAATACAGGCATTGGGTTTCATCATTCACTCACTACAGGCCTGGAGTTTCATCAGTTACTCACTACAGGCCTCGAGTTTCATCATTCACTCACTACAGGCCTGGAGTTTCATCATTCCCTCACTACAGGCCTGGAGTTTAATGATTCTCACACTACAGGCCTGGACTTTCATCATTCACTCACTACAGGCCTGGAGTTTCAGCCATTCACTCACTACAGCCCTGGGGTTTCAGCCCTTCACTCATTACAGGCCTGGAGTTTCATCATTCACTCACTACAGGCCTGGAGTTTCATCATTCACACACTACAGCCTTGGAGTTTCATCATTCACTCTCTACAGGCATGGAGTTTCAGCCATTCACTCACTACAGGCCTGGCGTTTCAGCCATTCACTCACTATAGGCCTGGAGTTTCATCATTCACACAGTACAGGCCTGGAGTTTCATCATTCACTCACTACAGTCCTGGAGTTTTATGATTCACTCACTACAGGCCTGGAGTATCATGATTCACTCTCCACAGACCTGGAGTTTCATAATTCACAAACTAAAGGCCTGGAGATTCATCATGCACTCACTGCAGGCCTGGAGTATCAGCATTCACACACTACAGTCCTGGAGATTCATCATTCACTAACTACAGTCATGGAGTTTCATCATTCCCACACTACAGGCCTGGAGCATCATCATTAACTCACTACAGGCCTGGAGTTTCATCATTCACTCATTACAGGCATTGGGTTTCATCATTCACTCACTACAGGCCTGGAGTTTCATCAGTTACTCACTACAGGCCTCGAGTTTCAACATTCACTCACTGCAGGCCTGGAGTTTCATGATTCTCACACTACAGGCCTGGACTTTCATCATTCACTCACTACACGCCTGGAGTTTCAGCCATTCACTCACTACAGGCCTGGAGTTTCATCATTCACTCAATACAGGCATTGGGTTTCATCATTCACTCACTACAGTCATGGAGCTTCATCATTCACACACTAGAGGCGTGGAGTTTCATCCATTCACACACTACTGGCCAGGAGCTTCATCATTAACTCAAAACAGACCTTGAGTTTCATCATTCACTCAATACAGGCATTGGGTTTCATCATTCACTCACTACAGGCCTGGAGTTTCATCAGTTACTCACGACAGGCCTCAGGTTTCATCGTTCACTCACTACATGCCTGGAATTTCATCATTCACTCACTACAGGCCTGGTGTTTCATCAGTTATTCACTACAGGCCTCGAGTTTCATCGTTCACACACTACAGGACTGGAGTTTCATCATTCACTCACTACAGGCCAGGAGTTTCATCATTCACACACTACAGGCCTGGAGTTTCATCATTCACTCTACAGGCCTGGAGTTTCAGCCATTCACTCACTACAGGCCTGGAGTTTCATCATTCACTCACTACAGTCCTGGAATTTCATCATTCTCACACTACAGGCCTGGAGTTTCATCATTAACTCACTACAGGCCTGGAGTTTCATCATTAACTCACTACAGGCCTGGAGTTTCATCATTCACTTACTACAGGCCTGGAGTTTCACTCAAGCACTCTCTACAGGCCTTGAGTTTCATCATTCACACACTACAGGCCTGGATTTTCATCATTCAATCACTACAGGCCTGGAGTTTCATCATTCACTCACTACAGGCCTGGATTTTCATCATTCAATCACTACAGGCCTGGAGTTTCATCATTCACTCACTACAGGCCTGGAGTTTCATCATTAACACACTACAGGCCTGGAGTTTCATCATTCACTCACTACAGGCCTCGAGTTTCATCATTCACTCACTACAGGCCTGGAGTATCATCATTCACTCTCTACAGGCCTGGAGTTTCATAATTCACACAATACTGGCCTGGAGATTCATCATGCACTCACTGCAGGCCTGGAGTATCCGCATTCACACACTACAGTCCTGGAGATTCGTCATTCACTCACTGCAGTCATGGAGTTTCATCATTCACACACTATAGACCTGGAGCTTCATCATTCACAAACTACAGGCCTGGAGCTTCATCATTAACTCGCTACAGGGATGGAGTTTCATCAGTTACTCACTACAAGCTTCAGGTTTCACCATTTACTCACTACACGCCAGGATTTTCATCATTCACTCACTACAGGCCTGGAGTTTCATCAGTTATACACTACAGGCCTCGAGTTACATCATTCACACACTACAGCACTGGAGTTTCATCATTCACTCTCTACAGGCCTGGCGTTTCAGCCATTTACTCACTACAGGCCTGGAGTTTCATCATTCACCTACTACATGCCTGGAGTTTCATCATTCACTCACTACAGGCCTGGAGTTTCATCATTCACTCACTAGAGGCCTGGAGTTTCACTCATTCACTCTCTACAGGCCTGTAGTTTCTTCATTCTCTCACTACAGGCTTGGAGTTTCACTCATTCACTCACTACAGGCCTGCAGTTTCATCATTCACTCACTACAGGCCTGGAGTTTCATCATTCACTTACTACAGGCCTGGAGTTTCATCATTCACTCACTACAGGCCTGGTGTTTCATCATTCACTCACTATAGGCCTGAGGATTCATCATTCACTCACTACAGGCCTGGAGTTTCGTCATTCACTCACTCCAGGCCTGGAGTTTCATCATTCACACACTACAGGCCTGGAGTTTCATCATTCACTCACTACAGTCCTGGAGTTTCATCATTCACTCACTACAGGCCTGGAGTTTCATCAGCTACTCACTACAGGCCTCGAGTTTCATCATTCACACACTACAGGCCTGGAGTTTCTTCATTAACTAACTACAGGCCTGAAGTTTCATCATTCACTTACTACAGGCCTCGAGTTTCATCATTCACACACTACAGGCCTGGAGTTCCATCATTCACACACAACAGGCCTGGAGTTTCATCATTCACACACTACAGGCATGGAGTTTCATCATTCACTCTCTACAGGCCTGGAGTTTCATCATTCACAAACTACAGGCCTGGAGATTCATCATGCACTCACTGCAGGCCTGGAGTTTCATCATTCACTCACTACAGGCCTGGAGTATCATCATTCACTCTCTACAGTCCTGGAGATTCATCATTCACTCATTAAAGTCATGGAGTTTCATCATTCACACACTACAGGCCTGGAGCTTCATCATTAACTCACAACAGGCCTGGATTTTCATCATTCACTCACTACAGCCCTGGGGTTTCAGCCCTTCACTCATTACAGGCCTGGAGTTTCATCATTCACTCACTATGGGCCTGGAGTTTCATCATTCACACACTAGAGGTTGGAGTTTAATCATTCACTCTCTACAGGTTTGGAGTTTTAGCCATTCACTCACTACAGGCCTGGCGTTTCAGCCATTCACTCACTACAGGCCTGGAGTTTCATCATTCACTCACTACAGACCTGGAGTTTCATCATTCACTCACTACAGGCCTGGAGTTCCATCATTCACTCACTTCAGGCCTGGAGTTACATCATTCACTCACTACAGGCCTGGAGTTTCATCATTCACTCACTACAGGCCTGGAGTTTGATCATTCACTCACTACCAGCCTGGAGTTTCATCATTCACTCACTACAGGCCTTGAGTTTCATCATTTACTCACTACTGGCCTCGAGTTTCGTCATTCACTCACAAGAGGCCTGGATTTTCATCATTCATACACTACAGGCCTGGAGTTTCATCATTCACTCACTACAGGCCTGGAGTTTCAGCCATTCACTCACTACAAGGCTGGAATTCCATCATTCACTCACTACAGGCCAGGAGTTTCATCATTCACACACTACAGGCCTGGAGTTTCATCATTCACTCACTACAGGCCTGGAATTTCATCACTCACTTACTACAGGCCTGGAGTTTCACTCATGCACTCTCTACAGGCCTGGAGTTCCATCATTCACACACTACAGGCCTGGAGTCTCATCATTCACTCACTACAGGCCTGGAGTTTCATCATTCACTCACTGCAGTCCTGGAGTATCAGCATTCACACACTACAGTCCTGGAGATTCATCATTCACTCACTACAGTCATGGAGTTTCATCATTCACACACTACAGGCCTGGAGCTTCATCATTCACACACTACAGGTGTGGAGTTTCATCCATTCACAAACTACAGGCCGGAAGCTTCATCATTAACTCACTACAGGCCTGGAGTTTCATCATTCACTCAATACAGGCATTGGGTTTCATCATTCACTCACTACAGGCCTGAAGTTTCATCAGTTATTCACTACAGGCCTCGAGTTTCATCATTCACTCACTACAGGCCTGGAGTTTCATCAATCACTCACTACGGGCCTGGAGTTTCATCATTCACACACTAGAGTCCTGGCGTTTGATCATTCACTCTCTACAGGCCTGGAGTTTCAGCCATTCACTCACTACAGGCCTGGCGTTTCAGCCATTCACTCACAACAGGCCTGGATTTTCATCATTCACCTACGAAAGGCCTGGAGTTTCATCATTCACTCACAACAGGACTGGAGTTTCATCATTCACTCACTTGAGGCCAGGAGTTTCACTCATTCACTCTCTACAGGCCTGGAGTTTCATCATTCACTCACTTCAGGCCTGGAGTTTCATCATTTACTCCCTACAGGCCTGCAGTTTCATCATTCTCTCACTACAGGCCTGGAGTTTCACTCATTCACTCACTACAGGCCTGGAGTTTCATCATTAACTCACTACAGGCCTGCAGTTTCATCATTCTCTCACTCCAGGCCTCGAATTTCATCATTCACTCATACAGGCCTGGTGTTTCATCATTCACATACTGCAGGCCTGGAGTTTCATCATTCACTCTCTTCTGGCCTGGAGTTTCATCATTCAGTCACTACAGGCCTGGAGTGTCATCATTCACTCACTAAAGGCCTGGAGTTTCATCATTCGCACACTACAGGCCTGGAGTTTCATCATTAACTCACTCGAGGGTTGGAGTTTCATCATTCACTTACTACAGGTCTGGAGTTTCTCTCATTCACTCTCTACAGGCCTGGAGTTTCATCATTCACTCACTAAAGGCCTGAAGTTTCATCATTCAATCACTACAGGCCTGGAGTTTCATGATGCCCACACTACAGGCCTGGACTTTCATCATTCACTCACTACAGGCCTGGAGTTTCATCATTCACTCACTACGGGCCTGGAGTTTGATCATTCACTCACTACAGGCCTGGAGTTTGATAATTCACTCACTACAGGCCTGGAGTTTCATCATTCAATCTCTACAAGTCTGGAGTTTCATCATTCACACACTACAGGCCTGGAGTTTGATCATTCACTCACTACAGGCCTGGAGTTTGATCATTCACTCACTACAGGCCTGGAGTTTCATCATTCACTTACTACAGTCCTGGATTTACATCATTCACTCACTACAGGCCTGAGGTTTCAGCTTTTCACTCTCTACAGGCCTGGAGTTTCATCATTCACTTACTACAGGCCTGGAGTTTCATCATTCACTCACTTCAGGCCTGGAGTTACATCATGCACTCACTACAGGCCTGGAGTTTCATCATTCACTCACTACAGGCCTTGAGTTTCATCATTTACTCACTACAAGCCTGGAGTTTCATCATTCACACACTACAGGCCTGGAGTTTCATTATTCACTCACTGCAGGCCTGGAGTTTCAGCCATTCACTCACTACAGGCCTGGAGTTTCATCATTCACACACTATAGGCCTGGAGTTTCATCATTCACTCACTACAGGCCTGGAGTTTTTTCGCCATTCACTCACTTCAGGCCTGGAGATTCATCATTCACTCACTACAGGCCTGGAGTTTCATCATTCACTCACTACAGGCCTGGAGTTTCATCATTCACACACTACAGGCCTGGAGTTTCATCATTCACTCACAACAGGCCTGGAGTTTCAGCCATTCACTCACTACAGGCCTGGAGTTTCATCATTCACTCACTACAGGCCTGGAGTTTCATCATTCACACACTATGGGCCTGGAGTTTCATCATTAACTCACTCCAGGCCTGGAGTTTCATCATTCACACACTACCGGCCTGGAGTCTCATCATTCACTCACTACAGGCCTGGAGTTTCATCATTCACACACTACAGGCCTGGAGTTTCATCATTCACTCACTACAGGCCTCGAGTATCATCATTCGCTCTCCACAGGCCTGGAGTTTCAGCCATTCACTCACTACATGCCTGGCGTTTCAGCCATTCACTCACTACAGTCCTGGGGTTTCATCATTCACCTACTACAGGCCTGGAGTTTCATCATTCACTCACTTCAGGCCTGGAGTTTCAACATTAACTCACTACATTCCTGCAGTTTCATCATTCTCTCACTACAGGCCTGGAGTTTCACTCATTCACTCACTACAGGCCTGCAGTTTCATCATTCACTCACTACAGGCCTGGAGTATCATCATTCACACACTACAGGCCTGGAGTTTCATCATTAACTCACTCGTGGCCTGGAGTTCCATCATTCACTTACGACAGGCCTGGAGTTTCACTCATGCACTCTCTACAGGCCTGGAGTGTCATCATTCACTCACTACAGGCCTGAAGTTTCATCATTCACTCTCTACAGGCCTGGAGTTTCATCATTCACTCGCTTCAGGCCTGGAGTTTCATCATTAACTCACTACAGGCCTGCAGTAGCATCATTGTCTCACTACAGGCCTCGAGTTTCATCATTCACATACTGCAGGCCTGGAGTTTCATCATTCACTCTCTTCTGGCCTGGAGTTTCATCATTCAGTCACTACAGGCCTGGAGTTTCATCATTCACTCACTACGGGCCTGGAGTTTCATCATTCACACACTACAGGCGTGGAGTTTCATCCATTCACACACTACAGGCCTGGAGCTTCATCATTAACTCACTACAGGCCTGGAGTTTCATCATTCACACACTACAGGACTGGATTTTCATCATTCAATCTCTACAGGCCTGGAGTTTCAGCCATTCACTCACTACAGGCCTTGAGTTTGATCATTCACTCACTACAGGCCTGGAGTTTGATCATTCACTCGCTACAGGCCTGGAGTTTCATCATTCACTCACTACAGTCCTGGATTTACATCATTCACTCACTACAGGCCTGGGGTTTCAGCTTTTCACTCTCTACAGGCCTGGAGTTTCATCATTCACTTACTACTGGCCTGGAGATTCATCATTCACTCACTTCAGGCCTGGAGTTACATCATGCACTCACTACAGGCCTGGAGTTTCATCATTCACTCACTACAGGCCTTGAGTTTCATCATTTACTCACTACAAGCCTAGAGTTTCATCATTCACTCACTACAGGCCTGGAGTTTCATTATTCACTCACTAGACGCCTGGATTTTCATCATTCACACACTACAGGCCTGGAGCTTCATCATTAACTCACTATAGGCCTGGAGTTTCATCATTCACTTACTACAGGCCTGGAGTTTCACTCATGCAATCTCTACAGGCCTGGAGTTTCATCATTCACGCACGACTGGCCTGGAGTTTCATCATTCACTCACTATAGTCCTGGAGTTTCATCAGTCACTCACTAAAGGCCTGGAGTTTCATCATTCACACACTACAGGCCTGGAGTTTCATCATTCACTCACTACAGGCTTGGAGTTTCATCATTCACTCACTACAAGCCTGGAGTTTCATCATTCACACACTACAGGCCTGGAGTTTCATCATTCACTCACTACAGGCCTGGAGTTTCAGCCATTCACTCACTACAGGCCTGGAGTTTCATCATTCACACACTACAGGCCTGGAGTTTCATCATTAACTCACTATAGGCCTGGAGTTTCATCATTCACTTACTACAGGCCTGGAGTTTCACTCATGCAATCTCTACAGGCTTGGAGTTTCATCATTCACACACTACTGGCCTGGAGTCTCATCATTCACTCACTACAGGCCTGGAGTTTCATCATTCACACACTACAGGCCTGGAGTTTCATCATTCACTCACTACAGGCCTGGAGTATCATCATTCACTCTCCACAGGCCTGGAGTTTCATAATTCACACAATACAGGCCTGGAGATTCATCATGCACTCATTGCAGGCCGGGAGTATCAGCATTCACACACTACAGTCCTGGAGATTCATCATTCACACTCTACGGGCCTGGAGTTTCAGCCATTCACTCACTACAGGCCTGGAGTATCATCATTCACTCTCTACATTCCTGGAGTTTCATAATTCACAAACTACAGGCCTGGAGATTCATCATGCACTCACTGCAGTCCTGGAGTATCAGCATTCACACACTACAGTCCTGGAGATTCATCATTCACTCATTACAGTCATGGAGTTTCATCATTCACACACTGCAGGCCTGGAGCTTCATCATTCAAACACTACAGGCGTGGAGTTTCATCCATTCACACACTACAGGCCTGGAGCTTCATCATTAACTCACTACAGGCCTGGAGTTTCATCATTCACTCAATACAGGCATTGGGTTTCATCATTCACTCACTGCAGGCCTGGAGTTTCATCAGTTACTCACTACAGGCCTCGAGTTTCATCATTCACTCACTACAGGCCTGGAGCTTCATCATTCACTCAATACAGGCCTGGAGTTTCATGATTCTCACACTACACGCCTGGACTTTCATCATTCACCTACTACAGGCCTGGAGTTTCATCATTAACTCACTACAGGCCTGGAGTTTCATCATTCACTCAATACAGGCATTGGGTTTCATCATTCACTCACTGCAGGCCTGGAGTTTCATCAGTTACTCACTACAGGCCTCGAGTTTCATCATTCACTCACTACAGGCCTGGAGCTTCATCATTCACTCAATACAGGCCTGGAGTTTCATGATTCTCACACTACACGCCTGGACTTTCATCATTCACCTACTACAGGCCTGGAGTTTCATCATTTACTCACTACAGGCCTGGAGTTTCATCATTCACTCACTAGAGGCCTGGAATTTCATCATTCACTCACTAGAGGCCTGGAGTTTCACTCATTCACTCTCGGCAGGCCTGGAGTTTCATCATTAACTCACTACAGGCCTGGGGTTTCAGCCCTTCACTCACTGCAGACCTGAAGTTTCATCATTCACTCACTACAGGCCTGGAGTTTCATCATTCACTCACTACAGGCCTGGAGTTTCATCATTCACTCACTAGAGGCCTGGATCTTCACTCTTTCACTCACTACAGGCCTGGAGTTTCATCATTCACTCACTACAGGCCTGGAGTTTCACTCATTCACTCTCTACAGGCCTGGAGTTTCATCATTCACACACTATAGGCCTGGAGTTTCATCATTAACTCACTAGAGGCCTGGAGTTTCATCATTCACTCACTACAGGCCTGGGGTTTCACTCATTCACTCTCTACAGGCCTGGAGTTTCATCATTCACTCACTACAGGTCTGAAGTTTCATCATTCACTCACTAAAGGCCTGGAGTTTCATCATTCACTCACTACAGTCCTGGAGTTTCATCATTCACTCACTACAGGCCTGGAGTTTCATCATTCACACACTAGAGGCCTGAAGTTTCATCATTCACTCACTACAGTCCTGGAGTATCATCATTCACTCTCTACAGGCCTGGAATTTCATCATTCACACACTAGAGGCCTGGAGTTTCATCATTCACTCACTACTGTCCTGGAGTATCATCATTCACTCTCTAAAGGCCTGGAGTTTCATAATTCACAAACTACAGGCCTGGTGATTCATCATGCACTCACTGCAGGCCTGGAGTATCAGCATTCACACACTACAGTCCTGGAGATTCATCATTCACTCATTACCGTCATGGAGTTTCATCATTCACACACTACAGGCCTGGAGTTTCATCACTCACACACTACAGGCGTGGAGTTTCATCCATTCACACACTACAGGCCTGGAGCTTCATCATTAACTCACTACAGGCCTGGAGTTTCATCATTCACTCACTACAGGCCTGGAGCTTCATCATTCACTCAATACAGGCCTGGAGTTTCATGATTCTCACACTACAGGCCTGGACTTTCATCATTCACCTACTACAGGCCTGGAGTTTCATCATTCACTCACTACAGGCCTGGAGTTTCATCATTCACTCACTACAGGCCTGGAGTTTCATCATTCACTCACTAGAGGCCTGGCGTTTCACTTATTCACTCTCGTCAGGCCTGGAGTTTCATCATTCACTCACTTCCGGCCTGTAGTTTCATCATTAACTCACTACAGGCCTGCAGTTTCATTATTCTCTCACTACAGGCCTGGAGTTTCACTCATTCACTCACTACAGGCCTGCAGTTTCATTATTCTCTCACTACAGGCCTGGAGTTTCACTCATTCACACACTACAGGCCTGGAGTTTCATCATTAACTCACTCGAGGCCTGGAGTTTCATCATTCACTTACTAGAGGCCTGGAGTTTCACTCATACACTCTCGACAGGCCTGGAGTTTCATCATTCACTCACTACAGGCCTGGAGTTTCATGATTCTCACACTACAGGCCTGGACTTTCATCATTCACTCACTGCAGGCCTGGAGTTTCAGCCATTCACTCACTACATGCCTGGCGTTTCAGCCATTCACTCACTACAGGCCTGGAGTTTGATCATTCACTCACTACAGGCCTGGAGTTTCATGATTCACACACTTCAGGCCTGGAGTTACATCATGCACTCACTACAGCCCTTGAGTTTCATCATTTACTCGCTACAAGCCTCGAGTTTCATCATTCACTCACTACAGGTTTGGAGTTTCATCATTCACTCACTACAGGCCTGGGGTTTCATCATTCACTCAATACAGGCCTGCAGTTTCATCATTCACTCACTAAAGGCCTGGAGTTTCATCATTCACTCACTACAGGCCTGGAGTTTCATCATTCACACACTACAGGCCTGGAGTTTCATCATTCACTCACTACAGGCCTGGAGTTTCAGCAATTCACTCACTAGAGGCCTGGAGTTTCATCATTCACACACTACAGGCCTGGAGTTTCATCATTAACACACTACAGGCCTGGAGTTTCAGCATTCACTTACTACAGGCCTGGAGTTTCACTCATGCACTCTCTACAGGCCAGGAGTTTCATCATTCACACACTACAGGCCTGGAGTTTCATCATTCACTCACTACAGTCCTGGAGTTTCATCATTCTACTCACTTCAGGCCTGGAGTATCATCATTCACTCTCTACAGGCCTGGGGTTTCATAATTCACACTATACAGGCCAGGAGATTCATCATGCACTCACTGCAGGCCTGGAGTATCAGCATTCACTCACTACAGTCCTGGAGTTTCATCATTCACTCACTACAGTCATGGAGTTTCATCATTCACACACTACAGGCCTGGAGATTCATCATTCACACACTACAGGAGTGGAGTTTCATCCATTCACACACTACAGGCCTGGAGCTTCATCATTAACTCACTACAGGCCTGGAGTTTCATCATTCACTCAATACTGGCAATGGGTTTCATCATTCACTGACTACAGGCTTGGAGTTTCATCAGTTACTCACTACACACCTGGATTTTCATCATTCACTCACTACAGACCTGGAGTTTCATGAGTTATTCACTACAGGCCTGGAGTTTCATCATTCACTCACTACAGGCCAGGAGACTCATGATTCTCACACTACAGGCCTGGACTTTCATCATTCATTCATTACAGGCCTGGAGTTTCAGCCATTCACTCACTACAGTACTGGGGTTTCAGCCCTTCACTCATTACAGGGCTGGAGTTTCATCATTCACTCACTACGGGCCTGGAGTTTCATCATTCACACACTACAGGCATGGATTTTCATCATTCACTCTCTACAGGTCTGAAGTTTCATAATTCACAAACTACAGGCCTGGTGATTCATCATTCACTCACTACAGGCCTGGAGTTTCATCATTCACTCACTACAGGTCTGAAGTTTCATAATTCACAAACTACAGGCCTGGTGATTCATCATTCACTCACTACAGTCATGGAGTTTCATCATTCACACATTACAGGCCTGGAGCTTCATCATTCACACACTACAGGCATGGAGTTTCATCATTCACTCACTACAGGTCTGAAGTTTCATCATTCACTCACTAAAGGTCTGGAGTTTCATCATTCACTCACTACAGGCTTGGTGTTTCACTCATTCACACACTACAGGCCTGGAGTTTCATCATTCACACACTATAGGCCTGGAGTTTCATCATTCACACACTACAGGCCTGGAGTTTCATCATTCACTCACTAAAGGTCTGAAGTTTCATCATTCACTCACTAAAGGCCTGGAGTTTCATCATTCACTCACTACAGACCTGGAGTTTCATCATTCACTCTCTACAGCCCTGGAGTTTCATCATTCACTCACTACAGGCCTGGAGCTTCATCATTCACACACTGCAGACCTGTAGTTTCATCATTCACTTCCTACAGGCCTGGAGTTTCATCATTCACTCTCTACAGGCCTGGAGTTTCAGCCATTCACTCACTACAGGCCTGGAGTTTCATCAATCACTCACTAGAGGCCTATATTTTCACTCATTCACTCACTACAGGCCTGGTGTTTCATCATTCACTCACTTCAGGCCTGGAGTTTCATCATTAACTCACTACAGGCTTGGTGTTTCACTCATTCACACACTACAGGCCTGGAGTTTCATCATTCACACACTATAGGCCTGGAGTTTCATCATTAACTCACTAGAGGCCTGGAGTTTCATCATTCACTCACTACAGGCCTGGAGTTTCACTCATTCACTCTCTACAGGCCTGGAGTTTCATCATTCACTCACTACAGGTCTGAAGTTTCATCATTCACTCACTAAAGGCCTGGAGTTTCATCATTCACCCACTACAGGCCTGGAGTTTCATCATTCACACACTAGAGGCCTGGAGTTTCATCATTCACTCACTACAGTCCTGGAGTTTCATCATTCACTCACTACAGGCCTGGAGTTTCATCATTCACACACTAGAGGCCTGAAGTTTCATCATTCACTCACTACTGTCCTGGAGTATCATCATTCACTCTCTCCAGGCCTGGAATTTCATCATTCGCACACTAGAGGCCTGGAGTTTCATCATTCACTCACTACAGTCCTGGAGTATCATCATTCACTCTCTACAGGCCTGGAGTTTCATAATTCACAAACTACAGGCCTGGTGATTCATCATGCACTCACTGCAGCCTTGGAGTATCAGCATTCACACACTACAGTCCTGGAGATTCATCATTCACTCATTACAGTCATGGAGTTTCATCATTCACACACTACAGGCCTGGAGCTGCATCATTCACACACTACAGGCGTGGAGTTTCATCCATTCACACACTACAGGCCTGGAGCTTCATCATTAACTCACTAAAGGCCTGGAGTTTCATCATTCACTCACTACAGGCCTGGAGCTTCATCATTCACTCAATACAGGCCTGGAGTTTCATGATTCTCACACAACAGGCCTGGACTTTCATCATTCAACTACTACAGGCCTGGAGTTTCATCATTCACTCACTACAGGCCTGGAGTTTCATCATTCACACACTACAGGCCTGGAGTTTCATCATTCACTCACTAGAGTCCTGGGGTTTCACTCATTCTCTCTCGGCAGGCCTGGAGTTTCATCATTCACTCACTTCAGGCCTGGAGTTTCATCATTAACTCACTACAGGCCTGCAGTTTCATCATTCACTCACTAACGGACTGGAGTTTCATCATTCACTCACTACAGGCCTGCAGTTTCATCATTCACTCACTAACGGACTGGAGTTTCATCATTCACTCACTACAGGCCTGGAGTTTCATCATTCACACACTACAGGCCTGGAGTTTCATCATTCACTCACTACAGGCCTGGAGTTTCAGCAATTCACTCACTAGAGGCCTGGAGTTTCATCATTCACACACTACAGGCCTGGAGTTTCATCATTAACACACTACAGGCCTGGAGTTTCAGCATTCACTTACTACAGGTCTGGAGTTTCACTCATGCACTCTCTACAGGCCTGGAGTTTCATCATTCACACACCACAGACCTGGAGTTTCATCATTCACTCACTACAGGCCTGGAGTTTCATCATTCACTCACTACAGGCCTGGAGTTTCATCATTCACACACTACAGGCCTGGAGTTTCAGCCATTCACTCACTACATCACTGGGGTTTCAGCCCTTCACTCACTTCAGGCCTGGAGTTTCATCATTAACTCACGACAGGGCTGGAGTTTCATCATTCACACACTACAGGCCTGGAGTTTCATCATTCACACACTATAGGCCTGGAGTTTCATCATTTACTCACTACAGTCCTGGAATTTCACTCATTCACACTCTACAGACCTGGAGTTTCATCATTCACTCACTATGGGCCTGAAGTTTCATCATTCACTCTCTACAGGCCTGCAGTTTTAGCCATTCACTCATTAGAGGCCTGGAGTTTCACTCATTCACTCTCTACAGGCCTGGAGTTTCATCATTCACTCACTTCAGGCCTGGAGTTTCATCATTCACAGACTACAGGCCTGGAGTTTCATCATTAACTCACTAGTGGCCTGGAGTTTCATCATTCACTCACTTCAGGCCTGAAGTTTCACTCATTCACTCTCTACAGGCCTGAAGTTTCATCATTCACACACTCCAGGCGTGGAGTTTCATCATTCACACACTACAGGCCTGGAGTTTCATCATTCACTCACTACAGGCCTGGAGTTTCATCATTCACACACTCCAGGCGTGGAGTTTCATCATTCACTCACTTCAGGCCTGAAGTTTCACTCATTCACTCACTACAGGCCTGGAGTTTCATCATTCACACACTCCAGGCGTGGAGTTTCATCATTCACACACTACAGGCCTGGAGTTTCATCATTCACTCACTACAGGCCTGGAGTTTCATCAGTTACTCACTACAGGCCTCGAGTTTCATCATTCACTCACTACAGGCCTGGAGACTCATGATTCTCACACTACAGGCCTGGATTTTCATCATTCACTCTCTACAGGCCAGCAGTTTCAGCCATTCACTCATTAGAGGCCTGGAGTTTCATCAGTCACCTACTACAGACCTGGAGTTTTATCATTCACTCACTACAGACCTGGAGTTTCATCATTCACTCACTAGAGGCCTGGAGTTTCACTCATTCACTCTCGGCAGGCCTGGAGTTTCATCATTCACTCACTTCAGGCCTGCAGTTTCATCATTCTCTCACTACAGGCCTGGAGATTCACTCATTCACTCACTACAGGCCTGCAGTTTCGTCATTCACTCACTACAGGCCTGGAGTTTCATCATTCACACACTCCAGGCGTGGAGTTTCATCATTCACACACTACAGGCCTGGAGTTTCATCATTCACTCACTACAGGCCTGGAGTTTCATCAGTTACTCACTACAGGCCTCGAGTTTCATCATTCACTCACTACAGGCCTGGAGACTCATGATTCTCACACTACAGGCCTGGATTTTCATCATTCACTCTCTACAGGCCAGCAGTTTCAGCCATTCACTCATTAGAGGCCTGGAGTTTCATCATTCACCTACTACAGACCTGGAGTTTTATCATTCACTCACTACAGGCCTAGAGTTTCATCATTCACTCACTAGAGGCCTGGAGTTTCACTCATTCACTCTCGGCAGGCCTGGAGTTTCATCATTCACTCACTTCAGGCCTGCAGTTTCATCATTCTCTCACTACAGGCCTGGAGATTCACTCATTCACTCACTACAGGCCTGCAGTTTCGTCATTAACTCACTAGAGCCCTGGAGTTTCATCATTCACTCACTACTGGCCTGGAGGTTCAGCCATTCACTCTCTACAGGCCTGGAGTTTCATCATTCACTCACTACAGGCCTGGGGTTTCATCATTCACTCACTCCAGGCCTGCAGTTTCATCATTCGCTCACTAAAGGCCTGGAGTTTCATCATTCACTCACTACAGGCCTGGAGTTTCATCATTCACACACTACAGGCCTGGAGTTTCATCATTCACTCACTACAGGCCTGGAGTTTCAGCCACTCACTCACTACAGGCCTGGAGTTTCATCATTCACACACTACAGGCCTGGAGTTTCATCATTAACACATTACAGGCCTGGAGTTTCATCATTCACTTACTACAGGCCTGGAGTTTCACTCATGCACTCTCTACAGGCCTGGAGTTTCATCATTCACACACTACAGGCCTGGAGTCTCATCATTCACTCACTACAGGCCTGGAGTTTCATCATCCACTCAATACAGGCCTGGAGTTTCATCATTCACCCACTACAGGCCTGGAGTTTCATCATTCACTCACTACAGTCCTGGAGTTTCATCATTCACTCACTACAGGCCTGGAGTATCATCATTCACTCTCTACAGGCCTGGAGTTTCATAATTCACACAATACAGGCCAGGAGATTCATCATGCACTCAGTGCAGGCCTGGAGTATCAGCATTCACACACTACAGTCCTGGAATTTCATCATTCACTCACTACAGTCATGGAGTTTCATCATGCACACACTACAGGCCTGGAGTTTCATCATTCACTCACTACACACCTGGATTTTCATCATTCACTCAATACAGGCCTGGAGTATCATGGGTTATTCACTACAGGCCTCGAGTTTCATCATTCACTCACTACAGGCCTGGAGTTTCATCATTCACTCACTACAGGCCTGGAGACTCATGATTCTCACACTACAGGCCTGGACTTTCATCATTCACTCACTACAGGCCCGGAGTTTCAACCATTCACTCACTACGGGCCTGAAGTTTCATCATTCACACACTACAGGCCTGGATTTTCATCATTCACTCATTAGAGGCCTGGAGTTTCATCATTCACTCACTGCAGGCCTGGAGTTTCATCATTCACTCACTAGAGGCCTGGAGTTTCACTCATTCACTCTCTACAGGCCTGGAGTTTCATCATTCACTCAATACAGGCCTGGAGTTTCATGATTCTCACACTACAGGCCTGGAGTTTCATCATTCACTCACTAGAGGCCTGGAGTTTCACTCATTCACTCACTACAGGCCTGGAGTTTCATCATTCAATCACTACAGGCCTGGAGTTTCATCATTCACTCACTACAGGCCTGGAGTTTCATCATTCACTCACTCGAGGACTGGAGTTTCACTCATTCACTCTCGGCAGGCCTGGAGTTGCATCATTCACTCACTTCAGGCCTGGAGTTTCATCATTCACTTACTACAGGCCTGGAGTTTCACTCATGCACTCACTACAGGCCTGGAGTTTCATGATTCTCACAATACAGGCCTGGACTTTCATCATTCACACACTCCAGGCGTGGAGTTTCATCATTCACACACTACAGGCCTGGAGTTTCATCATTCACTCACTACAGGCCTGGAGTTTCATCAGTTACTCACTACAGGCCTCGAGTTTCATCATTCACTCACTACAGGCCTGGAGACTCATGATTCTCACACTACAGGCCTGGATTTTCATCATTCACTCTCTACAGGCCAGCAGTTTCAGCCATTCACTCATTAGAGGCCTGGAGTTTCATCAGTCACCTACTACAGACCTGGAGTTTTATCATTCACTCACTACAGACCTGGAGTTTCATCATTCACTCACTAGAGGCCTGGAGTTTCACTCATTCACTCTCGGCAGGCCTGGAGTTTCATCATTCACTCACTTCAGGCCTGCAGTTTCATCATTCTCTCACTACAGGCCTGGAGATTCACTCATTCACTCACTACAGGCCTGCAGTTTCGTCATTCACTCACTACAGGCCTGGAGTTTCATCATTCACACACTCCAGGCGTGGAGTTTCATCATTCACACACTACAGGCCTGGAGTTTCATCATTCACTCACTACAGGCCTGGAGTTTCATCAGTTACTCACTACAGGCCTCGAGTTTCATCATTCACTCACTACAGGCCTGGAGACTCATGATTCTCACACTACAGGCCTGGATTTTCATCATTCACTCTCTACAGGCCAGCAGTTTCAGCCATTCACTCATTAGAGGCCTGGAGTTTCATCATTCACCTACTACAGACCTGGAGTTTTATCATTCACTCACTACAGGCCTAGAGTTTCATCATTCACTCACTAGAGGCCTGGAGTTTCACTCATTCACTCTCGGCAGGCCTGGAGTTTCATCATTCACTCACTTCAGGCCTGCAGTTTCATCATTCTCTCACTACAGGCCTGGAGATTCACTCATTCACTCACTACAGGCCTGCAGTTTCGTCATTAACTCACTAGAGCCCTGGAGTTTCATCATTCACTCACTACTGGCCTGGAGGTTCAGCCATTCACTCTCTACAGGCCTGGAGTTTCATCATTCACTCACTACAGGCCTGGGGTTTCATCATTCACTCACTCCAGGCCTGCAGTTTCATCATTCGCTCACTAAAGGCCTGGAGTTTCATCATTCACTCACTACAGGCCTGGAGTTTCATCATTCACACACTACAGGCCTGGAGTTTCATCATTCACTCACTACAGGCCTGGAGTTTCAGCCACTCACTCACTACAGGCCTGGAGTTTCATCATTCACACACTACAGGCCTGGAGTTTCATCATTAACACATTACAGGCCTGGAGTTTCATCATTCACTTACTACAGGCCTGGAGTTTCACTCATGCACTCTCTACAGGCCTGGAGTTTCATCATTCACACACTACAGGCCTGGAGTCTCATCATTCACTCACTACAGGCCTGGAGTTTCATCATCCACTCAATACAGGCCTGGAGTTTCATCATTCACCCACTACAGGCCTGGAGTTTCATCATTCACTCACTACAGTCCTGGAGTTTCATCATTCACTCACTACAGGCCTGGAGTATCATCATTCACTCTCTACAGGCCTGGAGTTTCATAATTCACACAATACAGGCCAGGAGATTCATCATGCACTCAGTGCAGGCCTGGAGTATCAGCATTCACACACTACAGTCCTGGAATTTCATCATTCACTCACTACAGTCATGGAGTTTCATCATGCACACACTACAGGCCTGGAGTTTCATCATTCACTCACTACACACCTGGATTTTCATCATTCACTCAATACAGGCCTGGAGTATCATGGGTTATTCACTACAGGCCTCGAGTTTCATCATTCACTCACTACAGGCCTGGAGTTTCATCATTCACTCACTACAGGCCTGGAGACTCATGATTCTCACACTACAGGCCTGGACTTTCATCATTCACTCACTACAGGCCCGGAGTTTCAACCATTCACTCACTACGGGCCTGAAGTTTCATCATTCACACACTACAGGCCTGGATTTTCATCATTCACTCATTAGAGGCCTGGAGTTTCATCATTCACTCACTGCAGGCCTGGAGTTTCATCATTCACTCACTAGAGGCCTGGAGTTTCACTCATTCACTCTCTACAGGCCTGGAGTTTCATCATTCACTCAATACAGGCCTGGAGTTTCATGATTCTCACACTACAGGCCTGGAGTTTCATCATTCACTCACTAGAGGCCTGGAGTTTCACTCATTCACTCACTACAGGCCTGGAGTTTCATCATTCAATCACTACAGGCCTGGAGTTTCATCATTCACTCACTACAGGCCTGGAGTTTCATCATTCACTCACTCGAGGACTGGAGTTTCACTCATTCACTCTCGGCAGGCCTGGAGTTGCATCATTCACTCACTTCAGGCCTGGAGTTTCATCATTCACTTACTACAGGCCTGGAGTTTCACTCATGCACTCACTACAGGCCTGGAGTTTCATGATTCTCACAATACAGGCCTGGACTTTCATCATTCACTCACTTCAGGCCTGGTGTTTCATCATTAACTCACTACAGGCCTGCAGTTTCATCATTCTCTCACTAAAGGCCTGGAGTTTCACTCATTCACTCACTACAGGCCTGCAGTTTCATCATTAACTCACTCGAGGCCTGGAGTTTCATCATTCACTTACTACAGGCCTGGAGTTTCACTCATGCACTCACTACAGGCCTGGAGTTTCATGATTCTCACACTACAGGCCTTGACTTTCATCATTCACTCACTACAGCCCTGGGGTTTCAGCCCTTCACTCATTACAGGCCTGGAGTTTCATCATTCACTCACTACCGGCCTGGAGTTTCATCATTCACTCTCTACAGGCCTGGGGTTCGGCCATTCACTCACTACAGGCCTGGAGTATGATCATTCACTCACTACAGGCCTGGAGTTTGATCATTCACTCACTACAGGCCTGGAGTTTCATCATTCACTCACTGCAGGCCTGGAGTTTCATGATTCTCACACTACAGGCCTGGACTTTCATCATTCACCTACTGCAGGCCTGGAGTTTCATCATTCACTCACTACAGGCCTGGAGTTTCATCATTCACTCACTACAGGCCTGGAGTTTCATCATTCACTCGCTCGAGGACTGGAGTTTCACTCATTCACTCTCGGCAGGCCTGGAGTTGCATCATTCACTCACTTCAGGCCTGCAGTTTCATCATTCTCTCACTAAAGACCTCGAGTTTCACTCATGCACTCACTACAGGCCTGGAGTTTCATGATTCTCACACTACAGGCCTGGACTTTCATCATTCACTCACTTCAGGCCTGGTGTTTCATCATTAACTCACTACAGGCCTGGAGTTTCATCATTCTCTCACTAAAGGCCTGGAGTTTCACTCATTCACTCACTACAGGCCTGCAGTTTCATCATTAACTCACTCGAGGCCTGGAGTTTCATCATTCACTTACTACAGGCCTGGAGTTTCACTCATGCACACACTACAGGCTTGGAGTTTGATGATTCTCACAGTACAGGCCTGGACTTTCATCATTCACTCACTACAGGCCTGGAGTTTCAGCCATTCACTCACTACAGCCCAGGGGTTTCAGCCCTTCACTCATTACAGGCCTGGAGTTTCATCATTCACTCACTACGGGCCTGGAGTTTCATCATTCACACACTACAGGCCTGGAGTTTCATCATTCACTCTCTACAGGCCTGGAGTTTCATCATTGACTCACTACGGGCCTGGAGTTTCATCATTCACACACTACAGGCCTGGAGTTTCATCATTCACTCTCTACAGGCCTGGAGTTTCATCATTCACTCACTACAGGCCTGGAGTTTCATCATTCACACACTTGAGGCCTGGAGTTTCATCATTCACACACTACAGGCCTGCAGCTTCATCATTCACTCACTACAGGCCTGGAGTTTCATCCATTCACACACTACAGGCCTGGAGCTTCATCATTAACTCACTACAGGCCTGGAGTTTCATCATTCACTCAATACAGGCATTGGGTTTCATCATTCACTCACTGCAGGCCTGGAGTTTCATCAGTTACTCACTACAGGTCTCGAGTTTCATTATTCACTCACTACAGGCCTGGAGCTTCATCATTCACTCAATACAGGCCTGGAGTTTCATGATTCTCACACTACAGGCCTGGACTTTCATCATTCACCCACTACAGGCCTGGAGTTTCATCATTCACTCACTACAGGCCTGGAGTTTCATCATTCACTCACTACAGGCCTGCAGTTTCATCATTCTCTCACTACAGGCCTGGAGATTCACTCATTCACTCACTACAGGCCTGCAGTTTCATCATTCACTCACTACATGCCTGGAGTTTCATCATTCACACACTACAGGCCTGGAGTTTCATCATTAACTAACTCGGGGCCTGGAGTTTCATCATTCACTTACTAGAGGCCTGTAGTTTCACTCATGCACTCTCTACAGGCCTGGAGTTTCATCATTCACTCACTACAGTCCTGGAGTTTCATGATTCTCACACTACAGGCCTGGACTTTCATCATTCACTCACTACAGGCCTGGAGTTTCAGCCATTCACTCACTACATGCCTGGCGTTTCAGCCATTCACTCACTACAGGCCTGGAGTTTGATCATTCACTCACTACAGGCCTGGAGTTTCATCATTCACACACTTCAGGCCTGGAGTTACATCATGCACTCACTACAGGCCTGGAGTTTCATCATTCACTCACTAGTGGCCTGGATTTTCATCATTCACACACTACAGGCCTGGAGTTTCATCATTCACTCACTACTGGCCTGGAGTTTCAGCATTCACTCACTACAGCCCTGGATGTTCATCATTCACTCACTACAGGCCTGTAGTTTCATCATTGACTCACTACAGGCCTGGAGTTTCATCATGCTCTCACTGCAGGCCTGGAGTTTCATCATTCACTCACTACAGGCCTGGTGTTTCATCATTCACACACTACAGGCCTGGAGTTTCAGCCATTCACCTACTACAGGCCTGTGGTTTCATCATACACTCACTACAGGCCTGCAGTTTCATCATTCACTCACTAGAGGCCTGTAGTTTCACTCATTCACTCTCTACAGGCCTGGAGTTTCACTCATTCACTCACTACAGGCCTGCAGTTTCGTCATTCACTCACTACAGGCCTGGAGTTTCATCATTCTCACACTACAGGCCTGGAGTTTCATCATTAACTCACTAGAGCCCTGGAGTTTCATCATTCACTCACTACAGGCCTGGTGTTTCATCATTCACTCACTACAGGCCTGCAGTATCATCATTCACTCACTAAAGGCCTGGAGTTTCATCATTCACTCACTACAGGCCTGGAGTTTCATCATTCACACACTACAGGCCTGCAGTTTCATCATTCACTCACTACAGGGCTGGAGTTTCAGCCACTCACTCACTACAGGCCTGGAGTTTCATCATTCACTCACTACAGGCCTGGAGTGTCATCATTCACACACTACAGGCCTGGAGTTTCATCATTCACACACTACAGGCCTGGAGTTTCATCATTCACTCACTACAGGCCTGGAGTTTCATCATTCACTCACTACAGGCCTGGAGTATCATCATTCAATCACTACAGGCCTGGAGTTTCATCATTCACTCAATACAGGCAATGGGTTTCATCATTCACTGACTACAGGCTTGGAGTTTCATCATTCACTCACTTCACACCTGGATTTTCATCATTCACTCACTACAGGCCTGGAGTTTCATGGGTTATTCACTACAGGCCTGGAGTTTCATCATTCACTCACTACAGGCTTGGAGTTTCATCATTCACTCTCTACAGGCATGGAGTTTCAGCCATTCACTCACTACAGGCCTGGAGTTTCATCATTCACTCACTACAGGCTTGGAGTTTCATCATTCACTCTCTACAGGCATGGAGTTTCAGCCATTCACACACTACAGGCCTGGAGTTTCATCATTCACACACTACAGGCTTGGAGTTTCATCATTCACTCTCTACAGGCATGGAGTTTCAGCCATTCACTCACTACAGGCCTGGCGTTTCAGCCATTCACTCACTATAGGCCTGGAGTTTCATCATTCACTCACTACGGGCCTGAAGTTTCATCATTCACACACTACAGGCCTGGATTTTCATCATTCACTCTCTACAGGCCTGGAGTTTCATCATTCACTCACTAGAGGCCTGGCGTTTCATCATTCACACACTACAGGCCTGGAGTTTCATCATTAACTCACTAGAGGCCTGGAGTTTCATCATTCACTCACTACAGGCCTGGAGTTTCACTCATTCACTCTCTACAGGCCTGGAGTTTCATCATTCACTCACTACAGGCCTGAAGTTTCATCATTCACTCACTAAAGGCCTGGAGTTTCATCATTCACTCACTGCAGGCCTGGAGTTTCATCATTCACACACTAGAGGCCTGGATTTTCATCATTCGCTCACTACAGTCCTGGAGTTTCATCATTCACTCACTACAGGCCTGGAGTTTCATCATTCACACACTAGAGGCCTGGAGTTTCATCATTCACACACTACAGGCCTGGAGCTTCATCATTCACTCACTACAGGCCTGGAGTTTCATCATTCACACACTAGAGGCCTGGAGTTTCATCATTCACACACTACAGGCCTGGAGTTTCATCATTCACACACTACAGGCGTGGAGTTTCATCATTCACACACTACAGGCCTGGAGCTTCATCATTCACTCACTACAGGCCTGGAGTTTCATCATTCACTCAATACAGGCATTGGGTTTCATCATTAACTCACTACAGGCCTGGAGTTTCATCATTCACTCACTACAGGCCTGGAGCTTCATCATTCACTCAATACAGGCCTGGAGTTTCATGATTCTCACACTACAGGCCTGGACTTTCATCATTCACCTACTACAGGCCTGGAGTTTCATCATTCACTCGCTACAGGCCTGGAGTTTCATCATTCACTCACTACAGGCCTGGAGTTTCATCATTCACTCACTCGAGGACTGGAGTTTCACTCATTCACTCTCGGCAGGCCTGGAGTTGCATCATTCACCCACTTCAGGCCTGGAGTTTCATCATTAACTCACTACAGGCCTGCAGTTTCATCATTTTCTCACTACAGGCCTGGAGTTTCACTCATTCACTCACTACAGGCCTGGAGTTTCATCATTAACTCACTCGAGGCCTGGAGTTTCATCATTCACTTACTACAGGCCTGGAGTTTCACTCATGCACTCACTACAGGCCTGGAGTTTCATGATTCTCACACTACAGGCCTGGACTTTCATCATTCACTCGCTTCAGGCCTGCTGTTTCATCATTAACTCACTACAGGCCTGCAGTTTCTTCATTCTCTCACTACAGGCCAGGAGTTTCACTCATTCACTCACTACAGGCCTGCAGTTTCATCATTAACTCACTCGAAGCCTGGAGTTTCATCATTCACTTACTACAGGCCTGTAGTTTCACTCATGCACTCACTACAGGCCTGGAGTTTCATGATTCTCACACTACAGGCCAGGACATTCATCATTCACTCACTACAGGCCTGGAGTTTCAGCCATTCACTCACTACAGCCCTGGGGTTTCAGCCCTTCACTCATTACAGGCCTGGAGTTTCATCATTCACTCACTACGGGCCTGGAGTTTCATCATTCACACACTACAGGCCTGGAGTTTCATCATTCACTCTCTACAGGCCTGGAGTTTCGGCCATTCACTCACTACTGGCCTGGTGTTTCAGCCATTCACTCACTACAGGCCTGGAGTATGATCATTCACTCACTACAGTCCTGGAGTTTGATCATTCACTCACTACAGGCCTGGAGTTTCATCATTCACTCACTACAGGCCTGGAGTTTCATCATTCACTCACTACAGGCCTGGAGTTTCATCATTCACACACTACAGGCCTGGAGCTTCATCATTCACACACTACAGGCGTGGAGTTTCATCCATTCACACACTACAGGCCTGCAGCTTCATCATTAACTCAATACAGGCCTGGAGTTTCATGATTCTCACACTACAGGCCTGGACTTTCATCATTCACCTACTACAGGCCTGGAGTTTCATCATTCACTCACTACAGGCCTGGAGTTTCATCATTCACTCACTACAGGATTGGAGTTTCATCATTCACTCACTCGAGGACTGGAGTTTCACTCATTCACTCTCGGCAGGCCTGGAGTTGCATCATTCACTCACTACAGGCCTGGAGTTTCACTCCTTCACTCACTACAGGCCTGGAGTTTCACTCATGCACTCACTACAGGCCTGGAGTTTCATGATTCTCACACTACAGGCCTGGACTTTCATCATTCACTCACTACAGGCCTGGAGTTTCAGCCATTCACTCACTACAGCACTGGGGTTTCAGCCCTTCACTCATTACAGGCCTGGAGTTTCATCATTCACACACTACTGGCCTGGAGTTTCATGATTCTCACACTACAGGCCTGGACTTTCATCATTCACTCACTACAGGCCTGGAGTTTCAGCCATTCACTCACTACAGCACTGGGGTTTCAGCCCTTCACTCATTACAGGCCTGGAGTTTCATCATTCACACACTACAGGCCTTGAGTTTCGGCCATTCACTCACTACTGGCCTGGTGTTTCAGCTTTTCACTCTCTACAGGCCTGGAGTTTCATCATTCACTTTCTACTGGCCTGGAGTTTCATCATTCACACACTTCAGCCCTGGAGTTACATCATTCACTCTCTACAGGCCTGGAGATTCATCATTCACTTACTACAGGCCTGGAGTTTCATCATTCACTCACTACCGGCCTGGAGTTTCATCATTTACTCACTACAGCCCTCGGGTTTCATCATTCACTCACTACAGGCCTGGAGTTTCATCATTAACTCACTACAGGCCTGGAGTTTCATCATTCACTCACTACAGGCCTGGAGTTTCACTCATTCACTCACTACAGGCCTGGAGTTTCATCATTCACTCTCTACAGGCCTGGAGTTTCATCATTCACTCACTACAGGCCAGGATTTACATCATACACTAACTACAGGCCTGGAGTTTCATCATTCACTCACTACAGGCCTGGAGTTTCATCATTCACTCACTACAGGCCTGGAGTTTCATTTTTCACTCACTACAGGCCTGGAGATTCATCATTCACTCACTACAGGCCAGGAGTTTCAGCCATTCACTCACTACAGGTTTGGATTTTCAGCCATTCACTCACTACAGGCCTGGAGTTCCATCATTCACTCACTACAGGCCTGGAGTTTCATCATTCACTGACTACAGGCCTGGAGTTTCATCATTCACTCATTACAGGCCTAGAGTTTCATCATTCACTCACTACAGGCCTGGAGTTTCATCATTCACTCACTACAGGCCTGGAGTTTCATCATTCTCTCTCTACAGGCCTGGACTTTCATCATTCACTCACTACAGGCCTGGAGTTTCATCTTTCACTCACTATTGGGCTGGAGTTTCATCATTCACTCACTACCGGCCTGGAGTTTCAGCCATTCACTCACTACAGGCCTGGACTTTTACTCATACACTCACTTCAGGCCTGGAGTTTCATCATTCACTCACTTCAGTCCTGGAGTTTCATCATTCACTCACCTCAGGCCTGGAGTTTCATCATTCACACACTACACGCCTGGAGTTTCATCATTCACTCACTACAGGCCTGGAGTTTCATCATTCACGCACTACAGGCCTGGAGTTTCATCATTCACTCACTACAGGCCTGGAGTTTCATCATTCACTCACTACCGGCCTGGAGTTTCATCATTCACTCAATACAGGCTTGGAGTTTCACTCATAAACTCTCTGCAGGCCTGGAGTTTCATCATTCACTCACTACAGTCCTGGAGTTTCATCATTCACTCACTACAGGCCTGGCGTTTCATCATTCACTCTCTACAGGCCTGGACTTTCATCATTCACTCACTACAGGCCTGGAGTTTCAGCCATTCACTCACTTGAGGCCTGGAGATTCAGCCATTCACTCACTACAGGCCTGGAGTTTCATCATTCACTCACTACAGGCCTGGGGTTTTATCATTCACTCACTACAGGCCTGGAGTTTCACTCATTCACTCTCTACAGGCCTGGAGTTTCATCATTCACTCACTACAGGACTGGAGTTTCATCATTAACTCACTACAGGCCTGGAGTTTCATCATTCACTCACTACAAGCCTGGAGTTTCTCTCATTCACTCACTACAGGCCTGGAGTTTCATCATTCACTCACTACAGGCCTGGAGATTCATCATTCACTCACTACAGGCCTGGAGTTTAACTCATTCACTCACTAAAGGCCTGGAGTTTCATCATTCACTCTACAGGTCTGGAGTTTCATCATTCACTCACTACAGGCCTGGATTTACATCTTTCACTCTCTACAGGCCTGGAGTTTCATCATTTACTCACTACAGGCCTGGAGTTTCATCATTCACTCATTACAGGCCTGGAGTTTCATCATTCACTCACTACAGGCCTGGAATTTCATCATTAACTCACTACAAGCCTGGAGTTTCATCATTCACTTACTACAGGCCTGGAGTTTCACTCATTCATTCTCTACAGGCCTGGAGTTTCATCATTCACTGACTACAGGCCTGGAGTTTCATCATTCACTCATTACAGGCCTGGAGTTTCATCATTCACTCACTACAGGCCTGGAGTTTCATCATTAACTCACTACAAGCCTGGAGTTTCATCATTCACTTACTACAGGCCTCGAGTTTCACTCATTCATTCTCTACAGGCCTGGAGTTTCATCATTCACTCACTACAGGCCTGGATTTACATCATTCACTCTCTACAGGCCTGGAGTTTCATCATTTACTCACTACAGGCCTGGAGTTTCATCATTCACTCACTACAGGCCTTGATTTACATCATTCACTCACTACAGGCCTGGAGTTTCATCATTCACTCACTACAGGCCAGGAGTTTCATCATTCACTTACTACAGGCCTGGAGTTTCATCTTTCACTCACTATAGAGCTGGAGTTTCATCATTCTCTTACTACCGGCCTGGAGTTTCAGCCAATCACTCACTACAGGCCTGGACTTTTACTCATACACTCACTACAGGCCTGGAGTTTCATCATTCACTCTCTACAGGCCTGGAGTTTCATCATTCACTCACTACAGGCCTGGATTTACATCATTCACTCACTACAGGCCTGGATTTACATCATTCACTATCTAGAGGCCTGGAGTTTCATCATTTACTCACTACAGGCCTTGAGTTTCATCATTCACTCACTGCAGGCCTGGCGTTTCATCATTCACTCTCTGCAGGCCTGGAGATTCATCATTCACTTACTACAGGCCTGGAGTTTCATCATTCACTCACTACAGGCCTGGAGTTTCATCATTTACTCACTACAGGCCTCGGGATTCATCATTTACTCACTACAGGCCTAGAGTTTCATCATTAACTCACTGCAGGCCTGGTGTTTCATCATTCACTCACTACAGGCCTGGAGTTTCACTCATTCACTCACTACAGGCCTGGAGTTTCATCATTCACTCTCTACAGGCCTGGAGTTTCATCATTCACTCACTACAGGCCTGGATTTACATCATTCACTCACTACAGGCCTGGAGTTTCATCATTCACTCACTACAGGCCTGGAGTTTCATCATTCACTCACTACAGGCTTGGAGTTTCATCATTCACTCACTACAGGCCTGGAGTTTGATCATTCACTCACTACACGACTGGAGTTTCATTTTTCACTCACTACAGGCCTGGAGTTTCATCATTCACTCACTACAGGCCTGGAGCTTCAGCCATTCACTCACTACAGGTTTGGATTTTCAGCCATTCACTCACTAGAGGCCTGGAGTTTCATCATTCACTCATTACAGGCCTGGAGTTTCATCATTCACTCACTACAGGCCTGGAGTTTCATCATTCACTCACTACAGGCCTGGAGTTTCATCATTCTCTCTCTACAGGCCTGGACTTTCATCATTCACTCACTACAGGCCTGGAGGTCATCTTTCACTCACTATAGGGCTGGAGTTTCATCATTCACTCACTACCGGCCTGGAGTTTCAGCCATTCAATCACTACAGGCCTGGACTTTTACTCATACACTCACTTCAGGCCTGGAGTTTCATCATTCACTCACCTCAGGCCTGGAGTTTCATCATTCACACACTACAGGCCTGGAGTTTCATCATTCACACACTGCAGGCCTGGATTTTCATCATTCACTCACTACAGGCCTGGAGTTTCATCATTTAATCACTACAGGCCACGAGTTTTATCATTCACTCTCTACAGGCCTGGAGTTTCATCATTCACTCACTACAGGCCTGGAGTTTCATCATTCACTCACTACAGGCCTGGAGTTTCATCATTCACTCACTTCGGCCCTGGAGTTTCATCATTCACTCAATACAGGCTTGGAGTTTCACTCATAAACTCTCTGCAGGCCTGGAGTTTCATCATTCACTCACTACAGGCCTGGAGTTTCATCATTCACTCACTACAGGCCTGGAGTTTCAGCCATTCACTCACTTGAAGCCTGGAGATTCAGCCATTCACTCACTACAGGCCTGGAGTTTCATCATTCACTCACTACAGGCCTGGAGTTTCATCACTCACTCACTACAGGCCTGGAGTTTCACTCATTCACTCTCTACAGGCCTGGAGTTCCATCATTCACTCACTACAGGCTTGGAGTTTCATCATTCACTCACTACAGGCCTGGAGTTTCACTCATTCACTCACTACAGGCCTGGAGTTTCATCATTCACTCTCTACAGGTCTGGAGTTTCATCATTCACTCACTACAGGCCTGGATTTACATCCTTCACTCACTACAGGCCTGGAGTTTCATCATTTACTCACTACAGGCCTGGAGTTTCGTCATTCACTCACTACAGGCCTGGATTTACATCATTCACTCACTACAGGCCTGGAGTTTCATCATTCACTCACTACAGGCCTCGAGTTTCATCATTCAATCACTACAGGCCTGGAGTTTCATCATTCACTCACTACACGACTGGAGTTTCATCTTTCACTCACTACAGGCCTTGAGTTACATCATTCCTCATTACAGGCCCGGAGTTTCACCATTCACACACTACAGGCCTTTAGTTTCATCATTCACTTACTACAGGCCTGGAGTTTCACTCATTCATTCTCTACAGGCCTGGAGTTTCATCATTCACTGACTACAGGCCTGGAGTTTCATCATTCACTCATTACAGGCCTGGAGTTTCATCATTCACTCACTAAAGGCCTGGAGTTTCATCATTAACTCACTACAAGCCTGGAGTTTCATCATTCACTCACTACAGGCCTGGAGTTTAACTCATTCATTCTCTACAGGCCTGGAGTTTCATCATTCACTCACTACAGGCCTGGATTTACATCATTCACTCTCTACAGGCCTGGAGTTTCATCATTCACACACTACAGGCCTGGATTTACATCATAAACTCTCTACAGGCCTGGAGTTTCATCATTTACTCACTACAGGCCTGGAATTTCATCATTTACTCACTACAGGCCTGGAGTTTCATCATTCACTTACTACAGGCCTGGAGTTTCATCTTTCACTCACTATAGGGCTGGAGTTTCATTATTCACTCACTACCGGCCTGGAGGTTCCGCCATTCACTCACTACAGGCCTGGACTTTTACTCATACACTCACTTCAGGCCTGGAGTTTCATATTTCACTCACTTCAGTCCTCGAGTTTCATCATTCAATCACTACAGGTCTGGAGTTTCATCATTCAGACACTACACGACTGGAGTTTCATCATTCACTCACTACAGGCCTTGAATTTCATCATTCACTCACTACAGGCCTGGAGTTTCAGCCATTCACTCACTATAGGTTTGGACTTTCAGCCATTCACTCACTACAGGCCTGGAGTTTCATCATTCACTCACAACAGGCCTGGAGTATCATCATTCACTCTCTGCAGGCCTGGAGTTTCATCATTCAATCACTACAGGCCTGGAGTTTCATCATTCACTCACTACACGATGGGAGTTTCATTTCTCACTCACTACAGGCCTGGAGTTTCATCATTCACTCACTACAGGCCTGGTGTTTCATCATTCACTCACTACAGGTTTGGATTTTCAGCCATTCACTCACTACAGGCCTGGAGTTTCACTCATTCACTCACTACAGGCCTGGAGTTTCACTCATTCACTCACTACAGGCCTGGAGTTACATCATTCCTCATTACAGGCCCGGAGTTTCACCATTCACTCACTACAGGCCTGGCGTTTCATCATTCACTCTCTACAGGCCTGGAGATTCATCATTCACTTACTACAGGCCTGGAGATTCATCATTCACTCACTACAGGCCTGGAGTTTCATCATTTACTCACTACAGGCCTCGGGTTTCATCATTCACTCACTAAAGGCCTGGATTTTCATCATTAACTCACTACAGGCCTGGAGTTTCATCATTCACTCACTACAGGCCTGGAGTTTCACTCATTCCCTCACTACAGGCCTGGAGTTTCATCATTCACTCTCTACAGGCCTGGAGTTTCATCATTCGCTCACTACAGGCCTGGATTTACATCATTCACTCACTACAGGCCTGGAGTTTCATCATTCACTCACTACAGGCCTGGAGTTTCATCATTCACTCACTACAGGCTTGGAGTTTCATCATTCACTCACTACAGGCCTCGAGTTTCATCATTCAATCACTACAGGCCTGGAGTTTCATCATTCACTCACTACACGACTGGAGTTTCATTTTTCACTCACTACAGGCCTGGAGTTTCATCATTCACTCACTACTGGCCTGGAGTTTCATCTTTCACTCATTATAGGGCTGGAGTTTCATCATTCACTCACTACCGGCCTGGAGTTTCAGCCATTCACTCACTACAGGCCTGGAATTTTACTCATACGCTCACTTCAGGCCTGGAGTTTCATCATTCAATCACTTCAGTCCTGGAGTTTCATCATTCACTCACCTCAGGCCTGGAGTATCATCATTCACACACTACACGCCTGGAGTTTCATCATTCACTCACTACCGGCCTGGAGTTTCAGCCATTCACTCACTACAGGCCTGGACTTTTACTCATACACTCACTTCAGGCCTGGAGTTTCATCATTCACTCACTTCAGTCCTGGAGTTTCATCATTCACTCACCTCAGGCCTGGAGTTTCATCATTCACACACTACACGCCTGGAGTTTCATCATTCACTCACTACAGGCCTGGAGTTTCATCATTCACGCACTACAGGCCTGGAGTTTCATCATTCACTCACTACAGGCCTGGAGTTTCATCATTCACTCACTACCGGCCTGGAGTTTCATCATTCACTCAATACAGGCTTGGAGTTTCACTCATAAACTCTCTGCAGGCCTGGAGTTTCATCATTCACTCACTACAGTCCTGGAGTTTCATCATTCACTCACTACAGGCCTGGCGTTTCATCATTCACTCTCTACAGGCCTGGACTTTCATCATTCACTCACTACAGGCCTGGAGTTTCAGCCATTCACTCACTTGAGGCCTGGAGATTCAGCCATTCACTCACTACAGGCCTGGAGTTTCATCATTCACTCACTACAGGCCTGGGGTTTTATCATTCACTCACTACAGGCCTGGAGTTTCACTCATTCACTCTCTACAGGCCTGGAGTTTCATCATTCACTCACTACAGGACTGGAGTTTCATCATTAACTCACTACAGGCCTGGAGTTTCATCATTCACTCACTACAAGCCTGGAGTTTCTCTCATTCACTCACTACAGGCCTGGAGTTTCATCATTCACTCACTACAGGCCTGGAGATTCATCATTCACTCACTACAGGCCTGGAGTTTAACTCATTCACTCACTAAAGGCCTGGAGTTTCATCATTCACTCTACAGGTCTGGAGTTTCATCATTCACTCACTACAGGCCTGGATTTACATCTTTCACTCTCTACAGGCCTGGAGTTTCATCATTTACTCACTACAGGCCTGGAGTTTCATCATTCACTCATTACAGGCCTGGAGTTTCATCATTCACTCACTACAGGCCTGGAATTTCATCATTAACTCACTACAAGCCTGGAGTTTCATCATTCACTTACTACAGGCCTGGAGTTTCACTCATTCATTCTCTACAGGCCTGGAGTTTCATCATTCACTGACTACAGGCCTGGAGTTTCATCATTCACTCATTACAGGCCTGGAGTTTCATCATTCACTCACTAAAGGCCTGGAGTTTCATCATTAACTCACTACAAGCCTGGAGTTTCATCATTCACTTACTACAGGCCTCGAGTTTCACTCATTCATTCTCTACAGGCCTGGAGTTTCATCATTCACTCACTACAGGCCTGGATTTACATCATTCACTCTCTACAGGCCTGGAGTTTCATCATTTACTCACTACAGGCCTGGAGTTTCATCATTCACTCACTACAGGCCTTGATTTACATCATTCACTCACTACAGGCCTGGAGTTTCATCATTCACTCACTACAGGCCAGGAGTTTCATCATTCACTTACTACAGGCCTGGAGTTTCATCTTTCACTCACTATAGAGCTGGAGTTTCATCATTCTCTTACTACCGGCCTGGAGTTTCAGCCAATCACTCACTACAGGCCTGGACTTTTACTCATACACTCACTACAGGCCTGGAGTTTCATCATTCACTCTCTACAGGCCTGGAGTTTCATCATTCACTCACTACAGGCCTGGATTTACATCATTCACTCACTACAGGCCTGGATTTACATCATTCACTATCTAGAGGCCTGGAGTTTCATCATTTACTCACTACAGGCCTTGAGTTTCATCATTCACTCACTGCAGGCCTGGTGTTTCATCATTCACTCTCTGCAGGCCTGGAGATTCATCATTCACTTACTACAGGCCTGGAGTTTCATCATTCACTCACTACAGGCCTGGAGTTTCATCATTTACTCACTACAGGCCTCGGGATTCATCATTTACTCACTACAGGCCTAGAGTTTCATCATTAACTCACTACAGGCCTGGTGTTTCATCATTCACTCACTACAGGCCTGGAGTTTCACTCATTCACTCACTACAGGCCTGGAGTTTCATCATTCACTCTCTACAGGCCTGGAGTTTCATCATTCACTCACTACAGGCCTGGATTTACATCATTCACTCACTACAGGCCTGGAGTTTCATCATTCACTCACTACAGGCCTGGAGTTTCATCATTCACTCACTACAGGCTTGGAGTTTCATCATTCACTCACTACAGGCCTGGAGTTTGATCATTCACTCACTACACGACTGGAGTTTCATTTTTCACTCACTACAGGCCTGGAGTTTCATCATTCACTCACTACAGGCCTGGAGCTTCAGCCATTCACTCACTACAGGTTTGGATTTTCAGCCATTCACTCACTAGAGGCCTGGAGTTTCATCATTCACTCATTACAGGCCTGGAGTTTCATCATTCACTCACTACAGGCCTGGAGTTTCATCATTCTCTCTCTACAGGCCTGGACTTTCATCATTCACTCACTACAGGCCTGGAGGTCATCTTTCACTCACTATAGGGCTGGAGTTTCATCATTCACTCACTACCGGCCTGGAGTTTCAGCCATTCAATCACTACAGGCCTGGACTTTTACTCATACACTCACTTCAGGCCTGGAGTTTCATCATTCACTCACCTCAGGCCTGGAGTTTCATCATTCACACACTACAGGCCTGGAGTTTCATCATTCACACACTGCAGGCCTGGATTTTCATCATTCACTCACTACAGGCCTGGAGTTTCATCATTTAATCACTACAGGCCACGAGTTTTATCATTCACTCTCTACAGGCCTGGAGTTTCATCATTCACTCACTACAGGCCTGGAGTTTCATCATTCACTCACTACAGGCCTGGAGTTTCATCATTCACTCACTTCGGCCCTGGAGTTTCATCATTCACTCAATACAGGCTTGGAGTTTCACTCATAAACTCTCTGCAGGCCTGGAGTTTCATCATTCACTCACTACAGGCCTGGAGTTTCATCATTCACTCACTACAGGCCTGGAGTTTCAGCCATTCACTCACTTGAAGCCTGGAGATTCAGCCATTCACTCACTACAGGCCTGGAGTTTCATCATTCACTCACTACAGGCCTGGAGTTTCATCACTCACTCACTACAGGCCTGGAGTTTCACTCATTCACTCTCTACAGGCCTGGAGTTCCATCATTCACTCACTACAGGCTTGGAGTTTCATCATTCACTCACTACAGGCCTGGAGTTTCACTCATTCACTCACTACAGGCCTGGAGTTTCATCATTCACTCTCTACAGGTCTGGAGTTTCATCATTCACTCACTACAGGCCTGGATTTACATCCTTCACTCACTACAGGCCTGGAGTTTCATCATTTACTCACTACAGGCCTGGAGTTTCGTCATTCACTCACTACAGGCCTGGATTTACATCATTCACTCACTACAGGCCTGGAGTTTCATCATTCACTCACTACAGGCCTCGAGTTTCATCATTCAATCACTACAGGCCTGGAGTTTCATCATTCACTCACTACACGACTGGAGTTTCATCTTTCACTCACTACAGGCCTTGAGTTACATCATTCCTCATTACAGGCCCGGAGTTTCACCATTCACACACTACAGGCCTTTAGTTTCATCATTCACTTACTACAGGCCTGGAGTTTCACTCATTCATTCTCTACAGGCCTGGAGTTTCATCATTCACTGACTACAGGCCTGGAGTTTCATCATTCACTCATTACAGGCCTGGAGTTTCATCATTCACTCACTAAAGGCCTGGAGTTTCATCATTAACTCACTACAAGCCTGGAGTTTCATCATTCACTCACTACAGGCCTGGAGTTTAACTCATTCATTCTCTACAGGCCTGGAGTTTCATCATTCACTCACTACAGGCCTGGATTTACATCATTCACTCTCTACAGGCCTGGAGTTTCATCATTCACACACTACAGGCCTGGATTTACATCATAAACTCTCTACAGGCCTGGAGTTTCATCATTTACTCACTACAGGCCTGGAATTTCATCATTTACTCACTACAGGCCTGGAGTTTCATCATTCACTTACTACAGGCCTGGAGTTTCATCTTTCACTCACTATAGGGCTGGAGTTTCATTATTCACTCACTACCGGCCTGGAGGTTCCGCCATTCACTCACTACAGGCCTGGACTTTTACTCATACACTCACTTCAGGCCTGGAGTTTCATATTTCACTCACTTCAGTCCTCGAGTTTCATCATTCAATCACTACAGGTCTGGAGTTTCATCATTCACACACTACACGACTGGAGTTTCATCATTCACTCACTACAGGCCTTGAATTTCATCATTCACTCACTACAGGCCTGGAGTTTCAGCCATTCACTCACTATAGGTTTGGACTTTCAGCCATTCACTCACTACAGGCCTGGAGTTTCATCATTCACTCACAACAGGCCTGGAGTATCATCATTCACTCTCTGCAGGCCTGGAGTTTCATCATTCAATCACTACAGGCCTGGAGTTTCATCATTCACTCACTACACGATGGGAGTTTCATTTCTCACTCACTACAGGCCTGGAGTTTCATCATTCACTCACTACAGGCCTGGTGTTTCATCATTCACTCACTACAGGTTTGGATTTTCAGCCATTCACTCACTACAGGCCTGGAGTTTCACTCATTCACTCACTACAGGCCTGGAGTTTCATCATTCACTCTCTACAGGCCTGGAGTTACATCATTCCTCATTACAGGCCCGGAGTTTCACCATTCACTCACTACAGGCCTGGCGTTTCATCATTCACTCTCTACAGGCCTGGAGATTCATCATTCACTTACTACAGGCCTGGAGTTTCATCATTTACTCACTACAGGCCTCGGGTTTCATCATTCACTCACTAAAGGCCTGGATTTTCATCATTAACTCACTACAGGCCTGGAGTTTCATCATTCACTCACTACAGGCCTGGAGTTTCACTCATTCCCTCACTACAGGCCTGGAGTTTCATCATTCACTCTCTACAGGCCTGGAGTTTCATCATTCGCTCACTACAGGCCTGGATTTACATCATTCACTCACTACAGGCCTGGAGTTTCATCATTCACTCACTACAGGCCTGGAGTTTCATCATTCACTCACTACAGGCTTGGAGTTTCATCATTCACTCACTACAGGCCTCGAGTTTCATCATTCAATCACTACAGGCCTGGAGTTTCATCATTCACTCACTACACGACTGGAGTTTCATTTTTCACTCACTACAGGCCTGGAGTTTCATCATTCACTCACTACAGGCCTGGAGTTTCATCTTTCACTCATTATAGGGCTGGAGTTTCATCATTCACTCACTACCGGCCTGGAGTTTCAGCCATTCACTCACTACAGGCCTGGAATTTTACTCATACGCTCACTTCAGGCCTGGAGTTTCATCATTCAATCACTTCAGTCCTGGAGTTTCATCATTCACTCACCTCAGGCCTGGAGTATCATCATTCACACACTACACGCCTGGAGTTTCATCATTCACTCACTACAGGCCTGGGGTTTCATCATTCACACACTACAGGCCTGGATTTTCATCATTCACTCACTACAGGCCTGGAGTTTCATCATTTAATCACTACAGGCCACGAGTTTTATCATTCACAAACTACAGGCCTGGAGTTTCATCATTCACTCACTACAGGCCTGGAGTTTCATCATTCACTCACTACAGGCCTGGAGTTTCATCATTCACTCACTACCGGCCTGGAGTTTCATCATTCACTCAATACAGGCTTGGAGTTTCACTCATAAACTCTCTGCAGGCCTGGAGTTTCATCATTCACTCACTACAGGCCTGGAGTTTCATCATTCCCTCACTACAGGCATGGAGTTTCATCATTCACACACTACAGGTCTGGTATTTCATCATTCACTCTCTACAGGCCTGGACTTTCATCATTCACTCACTACAGGCCTGGAGTTTCAGCCATTCACTCACTTGAGGCCTGGAGATTCAGCCATTCACTCACTACAGGCCTGGAGTTTTATCATTCACTCACTACAGGCCTGGAGTTTCATCATTCACTCAATACAGGCTTGGAGTTTCACTCATAAACTCTCTGCAGGCCTGGAGTTTCATCATTCACTCACTACAGGCCTCGTGTTTCATCATTAACTCACTACAGGCCTGGAGTTTCATCATTCACTCTCTACAGGCCTGGCGTTACATCATTCTCTCTCTACAGGCCTGGAGTTTCATCATTCACTCACTACAGGCCTGGAGTTTCATCATTTACTCACTACAGGCCTCGAGTTTCATCATTCACTCACTACAGTCTTGGAGATTCATCATTCACTCTCTACAGGCCTGGAGTATCATCATTCACTCACTACAGGCCTGGATTTACATCCTTCACTCTCTACAGGCCTGGATTTACATCATTCACTCACTACATTCCTGGAGTTTCAGCCATTCACTCACTACAGGCCTGGACCTTTACTCATACACTCACTTCATGCCTGGAGTTTCATCATTCACTCACTTCAGTCCTCGAATTTCATCATTCAATCACTACAGGCCTGGAGTTTCATCATTCACTCACTACACGACTGGAGTTTCATCATTCACTCACTACAGGCCTGGAGTTTCATCATTCACTCACTACAGGCCTGGAATTTCAGCCATTCACTCACTACAGGTTTGGATTTTCAGCCATTCACTCACAACAGCCCTGGAGATTCATCATTCACTCACTACAGGCCTGGAGTTTCATCATTCACTGACTACAGGCCTGGATTTTCATCATTCACTCATTACAGGCCTGTAGTTTCATCATTCACTCACTACAGGCCTGGAGTTTCAGCCATTCACTCACTACAGGTTTGGATTTTCAGCCATTCACTCACTACAGGCCTGGAGTTTCATCATTCACTCACTACAGGACTGGAGTTTCATCCTTCACTGACTACAGGCCTGGAGTTTCATCATTCACTGACTACAGGCCTGGAGTTTCATCATTCACTCATTACAGGCCTCGAGTTTCATCATTCACTCACTACAGGCCTGGAGTTTCATCATTCACTCACTACAGGCCTGGAGTTTCATCATTCTCTCTCTACAGGCCTGGAGTTTCATTATTTACTCACTACAGGCCTGGAGTTTCATCTTTCACTCACTACAGTCCTGGAGTTTCATTATTCTCTCTCTACAGGCCTAGAGTTTCATTATTCACTCACTACAGGCCTGGAGTTTCATCATTCACTCACTACAGGCCTGGAGTTTCATCATTCACTCACTACAGGCCTGGAGTTTCATCATTCACTCACTACAGGCCTGGAGTTTCATCTTTCACTCACTATAGGGCTGGAGTTTCATCATTCACTCACTACCGGCCTGGAGTTTCAGCCATTCATTCAGTACAGGCCTGGACTTTTACTCATACACTCACTTCAGGCCTGGAGTTTCATCATTCACTCACTTCAGTCCTGGAGTTTCATCATTCACTCACCTCATGCCTGGTGTTTCATCATTCACACACTGCACGCCTGGAGTTTCATCATTCACTCACTACAGGCCTGGATTTTCATCATTCAATCACTACAGGCCTGGAGTTTCATCATTTAATCACTACAGGCCTCGGGTTTTATCATACATTCACTACAGGCCTGGAGTTTCATCATTCACTCACTACAGGCCTGGAGTTTCTTCATTCACTCACTACAGGCCTGGAGTTTCAGCCATTCACTCACTACAGGCCTGGAGTTTCATCATTCACTCACTACCAGCCTGGAGTTTCATCATCCACTCAATACAGGCTTGGAGTTTCACTCATAAACTCTCTGCAGGCCTGGAGTTTCATCATTCACTCACTATAGGCCTGGAGTTTCATCATTCACTCACTACAGGCCTGGAGTTTCATCACTCACACATTACAGGTCTGGTGTTTCATCATTCACTCACTACAGGCCTGGACTTTCATCATTCACTCACTACAGGCCTTGAGTTTCAGCCATTCACTCACTTGAGGCCAGGAGTTTCAGCCATTCACTCACTACAGGCCTGGAGTTTCATCATTCACTCACTACAGGCCTGGAGTTTCATCATTCACTCACTACAGGCCTGGAGTTTCATCATTCACTCAATACAGGCTTGCAGTTTCACTCATAAACTCTCTGCAGGCCTGGAGTTTCATCATTCAAACACTACAGGCCTGGGTCTTCATCATTTACTCACTACAGGCCGGGACTTTCATCTCGCACACACTACAGGCCTGGAGTTTCACTCATTCAATCTCTACAGGCCTGGAGTTTCATCATTCACTCACTACTGGCCTGGAGTTTCATCATTAACTCACTACAGGCCTGGAGTTTCATGATTCACTCACTACAGGCCTGGAGTTTCACTCATTCACTCACTAAAGGCCTGGAGTTTCATCATTCACTCACTACAGGCCTGGAGTTTCATCATTCACACACTACAGGCCAGGAGTTTCATCATTCAGTCTCTACAGGCCTGGAGTTACATCATCCCTCATTCCAGGCCTGGAGTTTCATCATTCACTCACTACAGGCCTGGATTTTCATCATTCATTCACTACAGGCCTGGGGTTTCATCATTTACTCACTACAGGCCTCGAGTTTCATCATTCACTCACTACAGACTTGGAGATTCATCATTCACTCTCTACAGGCCTGGAGTTTGCATAATTCACACACTTCAGGCCTGGAGTTTCATCATTCATTCACTACTGAACTGGACTTTCATCATTCACTCTCTTCAGGCCTGGAGTTTCAGCCATTCACTCACTACAGGCCTGGAGTTTCATCATTCACTCACTACAGGCCTGGAGTTTCACTCATTCACTCTCTACAGGCCTGGAGTTTCATCATTCACTCACTACAGGCCTGGGATTTCATCATTAACTCACTACAGGCCTGCAGTTTCATCATTCTCTCACTACAGGCCTGGAGTTTCATCATTCACTCACTACAGACCTGGAGTTTCATCATTCACTCACTTCAGGCCTGGAGTTTCAGCCATTCACTCACCTCAGGCCTGGAGTTTCATCATTCACTCACTACAGGCCTGGAGTTTCACTCATTCACTCTCTACAGGCCTGGAGTTTCATCTTTCACTCACTACAGGCCTGGAGTTTCATCATTAACTCACTACAGGCCTGGAGTTTCATCATTCACTTACTACAGGCCTGGAGTTTCACTCATTCATTCTCTACAGGCCTGGAGTTTCATCATTCACTCACCACAGGCTTGGAGTTTCAGCCATTCACTCACTACAGGCCTGGACTTTTACTCATACACTCACTTCAGGCCTGGAGTTTCATCATTCACTCACTTCAGGCCTCGGGTTTCATCATTCACTCACTACAGGCCTGGAGTTTCAGCCATTCACTCACTACAGGTTTGGATTTTCAGCCATTCACTCACTACAGGCCTGGAGTTTCATCATTCACTTACTACAGGCCTGGAGTTTCACTCATTCATTCTCTGCAGGCCTGGAGTTTCATCACTCACTCGCTACAGGCCTGGAGTTTCATCATTCACTCACTACAGGCCTGGAGTTTCATCATTCACTCACTACAGGCCTGGAGTTTCATCATTCACACACTACAGGCCTGGAGTATCATCATTCACTCTCTACAGGCCTGGAGTTTCATAATTCACAAACTACAGGGCTGGAGATTCATCATGCACTCACTGCAGGCCTGGAGTTTCATCATTCACTCTCTACAGGCCTGGAGTTTCATCATTCACTCACTACAGGCTTGGATTTTCATCATTCACTCACTGCAGTCATGGAGTTTCATCATTCAAACACTGCAGGCCTGGTGTTTCATCATTAACTCACTACAGGCCTGGAGTTTCATCTTGCACACACTACGGGCCTGCAGTTTCACTCATTCACTCTCTACAGGCCTGGAGTTTCATCATTCACTCACTACAGGCCTGGAGTTTCATCATTAACTCACTACAGGCCTGGAGTTTCATCATTCACTCACTACAGGCCTGGAGATTCACTCATTCACTCACTAAAGGCCTGGAGTTTCATCATTCAATCACTACAGGCCTGGAGTTTCATCATTCGCACAATTCAGGCCAGGAGTTTCATCATTCACTCTCTTCAGGCCTGGAGTTACATCATTCCTCATTCCAGGCCTGGAGTTTCACCATTCACACACTACTGGCCTGGAGTTTCATCATTCACTCACTACAGGCCTGGCGTTTCATCATTCACTCTCTACAGGCCTGGATTTTCATCATTCACTCACTACAGGCCTGGAGTTTCATCATTCACTCACTACAGGCCTGGATTTTCATCATTCACTCACTACAGGCCTGGAGTTTCATCATTCACTCACTACAGGCCTCGAGTTTCATCATTCACTCACTACAGACTTGGAGATTCATCATTCACTTACTACAGGCCTGGAGCTTCATCATTCACTCACTACAGGCCTGGATTTACGTCCTTCACTCTCTGCAGACCTGGAGTTTCATCATTCACTCACTACAGGCCTGGAGTTTCATCATTCACTCACTACAGGCCTGGAGTTTCATCATTCACTCACTACAGGCCTGGAGTTTCATCTTTCACTCACTATAGGGCTGGAGTTTCATCGTTCACTCACTACCGGCCTGGAGTTTCAGCCATTCACTCACTACAGGCCTGGACTTTTACTCATACACTCACTTCAGGCCTGGAGTTTCATCATTCACTCACTACACGACTGGAGTTTCATCATTCACTCACTTCAGTCCTGGAGTTTCATCAGTCTCTCACAACAGGCCTGGAGTTTCATCTTTGACACACTGCACGGCTGGAGTTTCATCATTCGCTCATTACAGGCCCGAGGTTTCCACATTAACATACTACAGGCCTGGAGTTTCATCATTCACCTACTATAGGCCTGGAGTTTTATCATGCAATCAGTGCAGGCCTGGAGATTCATCATTCATACACTGCAGGCCTGGAGATTCATCATTCACTCACTGCAGGCCTGGAGTTTCATCATTCACTCACTACCGGCCTTGAGTTTCAGCCATTCACTCACCACAGTCCCGGCGTTTCAGCCATTCAGACAATACTGGCCTAGAGTTTTCATCATTCACTCACTACAGGCCTGGATTGTCATCATTCATTCACTACTGAACTGGACTTTCATCATTCACTCACTTCAGGCCTGGAGTTTCACTCATTCACTCTCTACAGGCCTGGAGTTTCATCATTCACTCACTACAGGCCTGGAGTTTCATCATTAACTCACTACAGGCCTGCAGTTTCATCATTCACTCACTACAGGCCTGGAGTTTCATCATTCACTTACTACAGTTCTGGAGTTTCACTCATTCATTCTCTAGAGGCCTGGAGTTTCATCATTCACTCACGACTGGCCTGGAGTTTCATCATTCACTCACTACAGGCCTGGAGTATCATCATTCACTCTCTACAGGCCTGGAGTTTCATAATGCACAAACTACAGGCCTGGAGATTCATCATGCAGTCACTGCAGGCCTGGAGTATCAGCATTCACACACTACAGTCCTGGAGATTCATCATTCACTCACTACAGTCATGGAGTTTCATCATTCACACACTACAGACCTGGAGCTTCATCATTAACTCACTACAGGCCTGGAGTTTCATCATTCACTCTCTACAGGCCTGGAGTTTCATCATTTACTCACTACAGGCCTGGAGTTTCATCATTCACTCACTACAGGCCTGGAGTTTCATCATTTACTCACTACAGGCCTGGAGTTTCATCATTCACTCTCTACAGGCCTGGAGTTTCATCATTTACTCACTACAGGCCTGGAGTTTCATCATTCACTCACTACAGGTCTGGAGTTTCATCTTTCACTCACTATAGGGCTGGAGTTTCATTATTCACTCACTACCGGCCTGGAGTTTCCGCCATTCACTCACTACAGGCCTGGACTTTTACTCATACACTCACTTCAGGCCTGGAGTTTCAGCCATTCACTCACTACAGGTTTGGATTTTCAGCCATTCACTCACTACAGGCCTGGAGTTTCATCATTCACTCACAACAGGCCTGGAGTTTCATCATTCAATCACTACAGGCCTGGAGTTTCATCATTCACTCACTACACGACTGGAGTTTCATTTTTCTCTCACTACAGGCCTGGAGTTTCATCATTCACTCACTACAGGCCTGGAGTTTCATCATTCACTCTCTACAGGCCTAGAGTTACATCATTCCTCATTACAGGCCCGGAGTTTCACCATTCACTCACTACTGGCCTGGAGTTTCATCATTCACTCACTGCAGGCCTGGCGTTTCATCATTCACTCTCTACAGGCCTGGAGATTCATCATTCACTTACTACAGGCCTGGAGTTTCATCATTCACTCACTACAGGCCTGGAGTTTCATCATTTACTCTCTACAGGCCTCGGGTTTCATCATTCACTCGCTAAAGGCCTGGAGTTTCATCATTAACTCACTACAGGCCTGGAGTTTCATCATTCACTCACTACAGGCCTGGAGTTTCGCTCATTCACTCACTACAGGCCTGGAGTTTCATCATTCACGCTCTACAGGCCTGGAGTTTCATCATTCACTCACTACAGGCCTGGATTTACATCATTCACTCACTACAGGCCTGGAGTTTCATCATTCACTCACTACACGACTGGAGTTTCATCATTCACTCACTACAGGCTTGGAGTTTCATCATTCACTCACTACAGGCCTGGAGTTTCATCATTCACTCACTACACGACTGGAGTTTCATTTTTCACTCACTACAGGCCTGGAGTTTCATCATTCACTCACTACAGGCCTGGTGTTTCAGCCATTCACTCACTACAGGTTTGGATTTTCAGCCATTCACTCACTACAGGCCTGGAGTTTCATCATTCACTCACTACAGGCCTGGAGTTTCATCTTTCACTCACTATAGGGCTGGAGTTTCATCATTCACTCACCTCAGGCCTGGAGTTTCATCATTCACACACTACAGGCCTGGAGTTTCATCATTCACACACTACAGGCCTGGATTTTCATCATTCACTCACTACAGGCCTGGGGTTTCTTCATTTCATCACTACAGGCCACGAGTTTCATCATTCACTCACTACAGGCCTGGAGTTTCATCATTCACTCACTACAGGCCTGGAGTTTCATCATTCACTCACTACAGGCCTGGAGTTTCATCAGTCACTGACTTCCGGCCTGGAGTTTCATCATTCACTCAATACAGGCTTGGAGTTTCACTCATAAACTCTCTGCAGGCCTGGAGTTTCATCATTCACTCACTACAGGCCTGGAGTTTCATCATTCACTCACTACAGGCCTGGAGTTTCAGCCATTCACTCACTTGAGGCCTGGAGATTCAGCCATTCACTCACTACAGGCCTGGAGTTTTATCATTCACTCACTACAGGCCTGGAGTTTCACTCATTCACTCTCTACAGGCCTGGAGTTCCATCATTCACTCACTACAGGATTGGAGTTTCATCATGAGCTCACTACAGGCCTGGAGTTTCATCATTCACTCACTACAAGCCTGGAGTTTCTCTCATTCACTCACTACAGGCCTGGAGTTTCATCATTCACTCACTACAGGCCTGGAGTTTCATCATTCACTCACTACAGGCCTGGAGTTTCACTCATTCACTCACTACAGGCCTGGAGTTTCATCATTCACTCACTACAGGCCTGGAGTTTCATCATTCACACACTACAGGCCTGGAGATTCATCATTCACTCACTACAGGCCTGGAGTTTCATCATTCACTCACTGCAGGCCTGGAGTTTCATCATTCACTCACTACAGGCCTGGAGTTTCATCATTCACACAATACAGGCCTGGAGTTTCATCATTCACTCTCTACAGGCCTGGAGTTACATCATTCCTCATTACAGGCCGGAGTTTCACCATTCACACACTACTGGCCTGGAGTTTCATCTTTCACTCACTACAGGCCTGGAGTTTCATCATTCACTCACTACAGGCCTGGAGATTCATCATTCACTTACTACAGGCCTTAGATATTCATCATTCAATCGCTACAGGCCTGGAGTTTCATCATTTACTCACTACAGGCTTGGAGTTTCATCATTCACTCACTACAGGCCTGGAGTTTCACTCATTCACTCACTACAGGCCTGAAGTTTCATCATTCACTCTCTACAGGTCTGGAGTTTCATCATTCACTCACTACAGGCCTGGATTTACATCCTTCACTCACTACAGGCCTGGAGTTTCATCATTTACTCACTACAGGCCTGGAGTTTCATCATTCACTCACTACAGGCCTGGATTTACATCATTCACTCACTACAGGCCTGGAGTTTCATCATTCACTCACTACAGGCCTCGAGTTTCATCATTCAATCACTACAGGCCTGGAGTTTCATCATTCACTCACTACACGACTGGAGTTTCATCTTTCACTCACTACAGGCCTTGAGTTACATCATTCCTCATTACAGGCCCGGAGTTTCACCATTCACACACTATAGGCCTTTAGTTTCATCATTCACTTACTACAGGCCTGGAGTTTCACTCATTCATTCTCTACAGGCCTGGAGTTTCATCATTCACTGACTACAGGCCTGGAGTTTCATCATTCACTCATTACAGGCCTGGAGTTTCATCATTCACTCACTAAAGGCCTGGAGTTTCATCATTAACTCACTACAAGCCTGGAGTTTCATCATTCACTCACTACAGGCCTGGAGTTTCACTCATTCATTCTCTACAGGCCTGGAGTTTCATCATTCACTCACTACAGGCCTGGATTTACATCATTCACTCTCTACAGGCCTGGAGTTTCATCATTTACTCACTACAGGCCTGGAGTTTCATCATTCACACACTACAGGCCTGGTTTTACATCATAAACTCTCTACAGGCCTGGTGTTTCATCATTCACTTACTACAAGCCTGGAGTTTCATCATTCACTCACTATAGGGCTGGAGTTTCATTATTCACTCACTGCCGGCCTGGAGTTTCCGCCATTCACTCACTACAGGCCTGGACTTTTACTCATACACTCACTTCAGGCCTGGAGTTTCATATTTCACTCACTTCAGTCCTCGAGTTTCATCATTCAATCACTACAGGTCTGGAGTTTCATCATTCACTCACTACACGACTGGAGTTTCATCATTCACTCACTACAGGCCTTGAATTTCATCATTCACTCACTACAGGCCTGGAGTTTCAGCCATTCACTCACTACAGGTTTGGATTTTCAGCCATTCACTCACTACAGGCCTGGAGTTTCATCATTCACTCACAACAGGCCTGGAGTATCATCATTCACTCTCTACAGGCCTGGAGTTTCATCATTCAATCACTACAGGCCTGGAGTTTCATCATTCACTCACTACACGACGGGAGTTTCATTTTTCACTCACTACAGGCCTGGTGTTTCAGCCATTCACTCACTACAGGTTTGGATTTTCAGCCATTCACTCACTACAGGCCTGGAGTTTCACTCATTCACTCACTACAGGCCTGGAGATTCATCATTCACTCTCTACAGGCCTGGAGTTACATCATTCCTCATTACAGGCCCGGAGTTTCACCATTCACTCACTACAGGCCTGGCGTTTCATCATTCACTCTCTACAGGCCTGGAGATTCATCATTCACTTACTACAGGCCTGGGGTTTCATCATTCACTCACTACAGGCCTGGAGTTTCATCATTCACTCTCTACAGGCCTGGAGATTCATCATTCACTTACTACAGGCCTGGGGTTTCATCATTCACACACTACAGGCCTGGAGTTTCATCATTCACACACTACAGGCCTGGATTTTCATCATTCACTCACTACAGGCCTGGGGTTTCTTCATTTCATCACTACAGGCCACGAGTTTCATCATTCACTCACTACAGGCCTGGAGTTTCATCATTCACTCACTACAGGCCTGGAGTTTCATCATTCACTCACTACAGGCCTGGAGTTTCATCAGTCACTGACTTCCGGCCTGGAGTTTCATCATTCACTCAATACAGGCTTGGAGTTTCACTCATAAACTCTCTGCAGGCCTGGAGTTTCATCATTCACTCACTACAGGCCTGGAGTTTCATCATTCACTCACTACAGGCCTGGAGTTTCAGCCATTCACTCACTTGAGGCCTGGAGATTCAGCCATTCACTCACTACAGGCCTGGAGTTTTATCATTCACTCACTACAGGCCTGGAGTTTCACTCATTCACTCTCTACAGGCCTGGAGTTCCATCATTCACTCACTACAGGATTGGAGTTTCATCATGAGCTCACTACAGGCCTGGAGTTTCATCATTCACTCACTACAAGCCTGGAGTTTCTCTCATTCACTCACTACAGGCCTGGAGTTTCATCATTCACTCACTACAGGCCTGGAGTTTCATCATTCACTCACTACAGGCCTGGAGTTTCACTCATTCACTCACTACAGGCCTGGAGTTTCATCATTCACTCACTACAGGCCTGGAGTTTCATCATTCACACACTACAGGCCTGGAGATTCATCATTCACTCACTACAGGCCTGGAGTTTCATCATTCACTCACTGCAGGCCTGGAGTTTCATCATTCACTCACTACAGGCCTGGAGTTTCATCATTCACACAATACAGGCCTGGAGTTTCATCATTCACTCTCTACAGGCCTGGAGTTACATCATTCCTCATTACAGGCCGGAGTTTCACCATTCACACACTACTGGCCTGGAGTTTCATCTTTCACTCACTACAGGCCTGGAGTTTCATCATTCACTCACTACAGGCCTGGAGATTCATCATTCACTTACTACAGGCCTTAGATATTCATCATTCAATCGCTACAGGCCTGGAGTTTCATCATTTACTCACTACAGGCTTGGAGTTTCATCATTCACTCACTACAGGCCTGGAGTTTCACTCATTCACTCACTACAGGCCTGAAGTTTCATCATTCACTCTCTACAGGTCTGGAGTTTCATCATTCACTCACTACAGGCCTGGATTTACATCCTTCACTCACTACAGGCCTGGAGTTTCATCATTTACTCACTACAGGCCTGGAGTTTCATCATTCACTCACTACAGGCCTGGATTTACATCATTCACTCACTACAGGCCTGGAGTTTCATCATTCACTCACTACAGGCCTCGAGTTTCATCATTCAATCACTACAGGCCTGGAGTTTCATCATTCACTCACTACACGACTGGAGTTTCATCTTTCACTCACTACAGGCCTTGAGTTACATCATTCCTCATTACAGGCCCGGAGTTTCACCATTCACACACTATAGGCCTTTAGTTTCATCATTCACTTACTACAGGCCTGGAGTTTCACTCATTCATTCTCTACAGGCCTGGAGTTTCATCATTCACTGACTACAGGCCTGGAGTTTCATCATTCACTCATTACAGGCCTGGAGTTTCATCATTCACTCACTAAAGGCCTGGAGTTTCATCATTAACTCACTACAAGCCTGGAGTTTCATCATTCACTCACTACAGGCCTGGAGTTTCACTCATTCATTCTCTACAGGCCTGGAGTTTCATCATTCACTCACTACAGGCCTGGATTTACATCATTCACTCTCTACAGGCCTGGAGTTTCATCATTTACTCACTACAGGCCTGGAGTTTCATCATTCACACACTACAGGCCTGGTTTTACATCATAAACTCTCTACAGGCCTGGTGTTTCATCATTCACTTACTACAAGCCTGGAGTTTCATCATTCACTCACTATAGGGCTGGAGTTTCATTATTCACTCACTGCCGGCCTGGAGTTTCCGCCATTCACTCACTACAGGCCTGGACTTTTACTCATACACTCACTTCAGGCCTGGAGTTTCATATTTCACTCACTTCAGTCCTCGAGTTTCATCATTCAATCACTACAGGTCTGGAGTTTCATCATTCACTCACTACACGACTGGAGTTTCATCATTCACTCACTACAGGCCTTGAATTTCATCATTCACTCACTACAGGCCTGGAGTTTCAGCCATTCACTCACTACAGGTTTGGATTTTCAGCCATTCACTCACTACAGGCCTGGAGTTTCATCATTCACTCACAACAGGCCTGGAGTATCATCATTCACTCTCTACAGGCCTGGAGTTTCATCATTCAATCACTACAGGCCTGGAGTTTCATCATTCACTCACTACACGACGGGAGTTTCATTTTTCACTCACTACAGGCCTGGTGTTTCAGCCATTCACTCACTACAGGTTTGGATTTTCAGCCATTCACTCACTACAGGCCTGGAGTTTCACTCATTCACTCACTACAGGCCTGGAGATTCATCATTCACTCTCTACAGGCCTGGAGTTACATCATTCCTCATTACAGGCCCGGAGTTTCACCATTCACTCACTACAGGCCTGGCGTTTCATCATTCACTCTCTACAGGCCTGGAGATTCATCATTCACTTACTACAGGCCTGGGGTTTCATCATTCACTCACTACAGGCCTGGAGTTTCATCATTCACTCTCTACAGGCCTGGAGATTCATCATTCACTTACTACAGGCCTGGGGTTTCATCATTCACTCACTACAGGCCTCGGGTTTCATCATTCACTCACTAAAGGCCTGGAGTTTCATCATTAACTCACTACAGGCCTGGAGTTTCATCATTCACTCACTACAGGCCTGGAGTTTCACTCATTCACTCACTACAGGCCTGGAGTTTCATCATTCACTCTCTACAGGCCTGGAGTTTCATCATTCACTCACTACAGGCCTGGATTTACATCATTCACTCACTACAGGCCTGGAGTTTCATCATTCACTCACTACAGGCCTGGAGTTTCATCATTCACTCACTACAGGCTTGGAGTTTCATCATTCACTCACTACAGGCCTCGAGTTTCATCATTCAATCACTACAGGCCTGGAGTTTCATCATTCACTCACTACACGACTGGAGTTTCATTTTTCACTCACTACAGGCCTGGAGTTTCATCATTCACTCACTACAGGCCTGGAGTTTCAGCCATTCACTCACTACAGGTTTGGATTTTCAGCCATTCACTCACTACAGGCCTGGAGTTTCATCATTCACTACACTACAGTCCTGGAGTTTCATCTTTCACTCATTATAGGGCTGGAGTTTCATCATTCACTCACTACCGGCCTGGAGTTTCAGCCATTCACTCACTACAGGCCTGGAATTTTACTCATACGCTCACTTCAGGCCTGGAGTTTCATCATTCAATCACTTCAGTCCTGGAGTTTCATCATTCACTCACCTCAGGCCTGGAGTATCATCGTTCACACACTACACGCCTGGAGTTTCATCATTCACTCACTACAGGCCTTGGGTTTCATCATTCACTCAATACAGGCTTGGAGTTTCACTCATAAACTCTCTGCAGGCCTGGAGTTTCATCATTCACTCACTACAGGCCTCGTGTTTCATCATTAACTCACTACAGGCCTGGAGTTTCATCATTTAATCACTACAGGCCACGAGTTTTATCATTCACAAACTACAGGCCTGGAGTTTCATCATTCACTCACTACAGGCCTGGAGTTTCATCATTCACTCACTACAGGCCTGGAGTTTCATCATTCACTCACTACGGGCCTGGAGTTTCATCATTCACTCAATACAGGCTTGGAATTTCACTCATAAACTCTCTGCAGGCCTGGAGTTTCATCATTCACACACTACAGGTCTGGTATTTCATCATTCACTCTCTACAGGCCTGGACTTTCATCATTCACTCACTACAGGCCTGGAGTTTCAGCCATTCACTCACTTGAGGCCTGGAGATTCAGCCATTCACTCACTACAGGCCTGGAGTTTTATCATTCACTCACTACAGGCCTGGAGTTTCATCATTCACTCAATACAGGCTTGGAGTTTCACTCATAAACTCTCTGCAGGCCTGGAGTTTCATCATTCACTCACTACAGGCCTCGTGTTTCATCATTAACTCACTACAGGCCTGGAGTTTCATCATTCACTCACTACACGACTGGAGTTTCATCTTTCACTCACTACAGGCCTTGAGTTACATCATTCCTCATTACAGGCCCGGAGTTTCACCATTCACACACTATAGGCCTTTAGTTTCATCATTCACTTACTACAGGCCTGGAGTTTCACTCATTCATTCTCTACAGGCCTGGAGTTTCATCATTCACTGACTACAGGCCTGGAGTTTCATCATTCACTCATTACAGGCCTGGAGTTTCATCATTCACTCACTAAAGGCCTGGAGTTTCATCATTAACTCACTACAAGCCTGGAGTTTCATCATTCACTCACTACAGGCCTGGAGTTTCACTCATTCATTCTCTACAGGCCTGGAGTTTCATCATTCACTCACTACAGGCCTGGATTTACATCATTCACTCTCTACAGGCCTGGAGTTTCATCATTTACTCACTACAGGCCTGGAGTTTCATCATTCACACACTACAGGCCTGGTTTTACATCATAAACTCTCTACAGGCCTGGTGTTTCATCATTCACTTACTACAGGCCTGGAGTTTCATCTTTCACTCACTATAGGGCTGGAGTTTCATTATTCACTCACTACCGGCCTGGAGTTTCCGCCATTCACTCACTACAGGCCTGGACTTTTACTCATACACTCACTTCAGGCCTGGAGTTTCATATTTCACTCACTTCAGTCCTCGAGTTTCATCATTCAATCACTACAGGTCTGGAGTTTCAGCCATTCACTCACTACAGGTTTGGATTTTCAGCCTTTCACTCACTACAGGCCTGGAGTTTCATCATTCACTCACAACAGGCCTGGAGTATCATCATTCACTCTCTACAGGCCTGGAGTTTCATCATTCAATCACTACAGGCCTGGAGTTTCATCATTCACTCACTACACGACGGGAGTTTCATTTTTCACTCACTACAGGCCTGGTGTTTCAGCCATTCACTCACTACAGGTTTGGATTTTCAGCCATTCACTCACTACAGGCCTGGAGTTTCACTCATTCACTCACTACAGGCCTGGAGTTTCATCATTCACTCTCTACAGGCCTGGAGTTACATCATTCCTCATTACAGGCCCGGAGTTTCACCATTCACTCACTACAGGCCTGGCGTTTCATCATTCACTCTCTACAGGCCTGGAGATACATCATTCACTTACTACAGGCCTGGGGTTTCATCATTCACTCACTACAGGCCTGGAGTTTCATCATTTACTCACTACAGGCCTCGGGTTTCATCATTCACTCACTAAAGGCCTGGAGTTTCATCATTAACTCACTACAGGCCTGGAGTTTCATCATTCACTCACTACAGGCCTGGAGTTTCACTCATTCACTCACTACAGGCCTGGAGTTTCATCATTCACTCTCTACAGGCCTGGGGTTTCATCATTCACTCACTACAGGCCTGGATTTACATCATTCACTCACTACAGGCCTGGAGTTTCATCATTCACTCACTACAGGCCTGGAGTTTCATCATTCACTCACTACAGGCTTGGAGTTTCATCATTCACTGACTACAGGCCTCGAGTTTCATCATTCAATCACTACAGGCCTGGAGTTTCATCATTCACTCACTACACGACTGGAGTTTCATTTTTCACTCACTACAGGCCTGGAGTTTCATCATTCACTCACTACAGGCCTGGTGTTTCAGCCATTCACTCACTACAGGTTTGGATTTTCAGCCATTCACTCACTACAGGCCTGGAGTTTCATCATTCACTCACTACAGTCCTGGAGTTTCATCTTTCACTCATTATAGGGCTGGAGTTTCATCATTCACTCACTACCGGCCTGGAGTTTCAGCCATTCACTCACTACAGGCCTCGAATTTTACTCATACGCTCACTTCAGGCCTGGAGTTTCATCATTCAATCACTTCAGTCCTGGAGTTTCATCATTCACTCACCTCAGGCCTGGAGTATCATCATTCACACACTACACGCCTGGAGTTTCATCATTCACTCACTACAGGCCTGGGGTTTCATCATTCACACACTACAGGCCTGGATTTTCATCATTCACTCACTACAGGCCTGGAGTTTCATCATTTAATCACTACAGGCCACGAGTTTTATCATTCACAAACTACAGGCCTGGAGTTTCATCATTCACTCACTACAGGCCTGGAGTTTCATCATTCACTCACTACAGGCCTGGAGTTTCATCATTCACTCACTACGGGCCTGGAGTTTCATCATTCACTCTATACAGGCTTGGAATTTCACTCATAAACTCTCTGCAGGCCTGGAGTTTCATCATTCACTCACTACAGGCCTGGAGTTTCATCATTCACTCACTACAGGCATGGAGTTTCATCATTCACACACTACAGGTCTGGTATTTCATCATTCACTCTCTACAGGCCTGGACTTTCATCATTCACTCACTACAGGCCTGGAGTTTCAGCCATTCACTCACTTGAGGCCTGGAGATTCAGCCATTCACTCACTACAGGCCTGGAGTTTTATCATTCACTCACTACAGGCCTGGAGTTTCATCATTCACTCAATACAGGCTTGGAGTTTCACTCATAAACTCTCTGCAGGCCTGGAGTTTCATCATTCACTCACTACAGGCCTCGTGTTTCATCATTAACTCACTACAGGCCTGGAGTTTCATCATTCACTCTCTACAGGCCTAGCGTTACATCATTCTCTCTCTACAGGCCTGGAGTTTCATCATTCACTCACTACAGGCCTGGAGTTTCATCATTTACTCACTACAGGCCTCGAGTTTCATCATTCACTCACTTCAGTCTTGGAGATTCATCATTCACTCTCTACAGGCCTGGAGTATCATCATTCACTCACTACAGGCCTGGATTTACATCCTTCACTCTCTACAGGCCTGGATTTACATAATTCACTCACAACATTCCTGGAGTTTCAGCCATTCACTCACTACAGGCCTGGACCTTTACTCATACACTCACTTCATGCCTGGAGTTTCATCATTCACTCACTTCAGTCCTCGAATTTCATCATTCAATCACTACAGGCCTGGAGTTTCATCATTCACTCACTACACGACTGGAGTTTCATCATTCACTCACTACAGGCCTGGAGTTTCATCATTCACTCACTACAGGCCTGGAGTTTCAGCCATTCACTCACTACAGGTTTGGATTTTCAGCCATTCACTCACAACAGCCCTGGAGATTCATCATTCACTCACTACAGGCCTGGAGTTTCATCATTCACTGACTACCGGCCTGGATTTTCATCATTCACTCATTACAGGCCTGTAGTTTCATCATTCACTCACTACAGGCCTGGAGTTTCAGACATTCACTCACTACAGGTTTGGATTTTCAGCCATTCACTCACTACAGGCCTGGAGTTTCATCATTCACTCACTACAGGACTGGAGTTTCATCATTCACTGACTACAGGCCTGGAGTTTCATCATTCACTCACTACAGGCCTGGAGTTTCATCATTCACTCATTACAGGCCTCGAGTTTCATCATTCACTCACTACAGGCCTGGAGTTTCATCATTCAATCACTACAGGCCTGGAGTTTCATCATTCTCTCTCTACAGGCCTGGAGTTTCATTATTCACTCACTACAGGCCTGGAGTTTCATCTTTCACTCACTACAGCCCTGGAGTTTCATTATTCTCTCTCTACAGGCCTGGAGTTTCATTATTCACTCACTACAGGCCTGGAGTTTCATCATTCACTCACTACAGGCCTGGAGTTTCATCTTTCACTCACTATAGGGCTGGAGTTTCATCATTCACTCACTACCGGCCTGGAGTTTCAGCCATTCACTCAGTACAGGCCTGGACTTTTACTCATACACTCACTTCAGGCCTGGAGTTTCATCATTCACTCACTTCAGTCCTGGAGTTTCATCATTCACTCACCTCATGCCTGGTGTTTCATCATTCACACACTGCACGCCTGGAGTTTCATCATTCACTCACTACAGCCTCGGGTTTCATCATTCACTCACTACAGGCCTGGAGTTTCATCATTCACTCACTACAGGCCTCGGGTTTTATCATACATTCACTACAGGCCTGGAGTTTCATCATTCACTCACTACAGGCCTGGAGTTTCATCATTTAATCACTACAGGCCTCGGGTTTTATCATACATTCACTACAGGCCTGGAGTTTCATCATTCACTCACTACAGGCCTGGAGTTTCATCATTCACTCACTACAGGCCTGGAGTCTCAGCTATTCACTCACTTGAGGCCTGGAGTTTCAGCCATTCACTCACTACAGGCCTGGAGTTTCATCATTCACTCACTACCAGCCTGGAGTTTCATCATTCACTCACTATAGGCCTGGAGTTTCATCATTCACTCACTACAGGCCTGGAGTTTCATCACTCACACATTACAGGTCTGGTGTTTCATCATTCACTCACTACAGGCCTGGACTTTCATCATTCACTCACTACAGGCCTTGAGTTTCAGCCATTCACTCACTTGAGGCCAGGAGTTTCAGCCATTCACTCACTACAGGCCTGGAGTTTCATCATTCACTCACTACAGGCCTGGAGTTTCATCATTCACTCACTACAGGCCTGGAGTTTCATCATTCACTCACTACAGGCCTGGAGTTTCATCATTCACTCACTACAGGCCTGGAGTTTCATCATTCACTCAATACAGGCTTGCAGTTTCACTCATAAACTCTCTGCAGGCCTGGAGTTTCATCATTCAAACACTACAGGCCTGGGTCTTCATCAAATAACTCACTACAGGCCTGGACTTTCATCTCGCACACACTACAGGGCCTGGAGTTTCACTCATTCACTCTCTAGAGGCCTGGAGTTTCATCATTCACTCACTACTGGCCTGGAGTTTCATCATTAACTCACTACAGGCCTGGAGTTTCATCATTCACACACTACAGGCCTGGAGTTACATCATCCCTCATTCCAGGCCTGGAGTTTCATCATTCACTCACTACAGGCCTGGATTTTCATCATTCACTCACTACAGGCCTGGGGTTTCATCATTTACTCACTACAGGCCTCGAGTTTCATCATTCACTCACTACAGACTTGGAGATTCATCATTCACTCTCTACAGGCCTGGAGTTTGCATAATTCACACACTTCAGGCCTGGAGTTTCATCATTCATTCACTACTGAACTGGACTTTCATCATTCACTCTCTTCAGGCCTGGAGTTTCAGCCATTCACTCACTACAGGCCTGGAGTTTCATCATTCACCCACTACAGGCCTGGAGTTTCATCATTCACTCACTACAGGCCTGGAGTTTCACTCATTCACTCTCTACAGGCCTGGAGTTTCATCATTCACTCACTACAGGCCTGGAGTTTCACTCATTCACTCTCTACAGGCCTGGAGTTTCATCATTCACTCACTTCAGGCCTGGAGTTTCAGCCATTCACTCACTACAGGCCTGGAGTTTCATCATTCACTCACTAGAGGCCTGGAGTTTCACTCATTCACTCTCTACAGGCCTGGAGTTTCATCTTTCACTCACTACAGGCCTGGAGTTTCATCATTAACTCACTACAGGCCTGGAGTTTCATCATTCACTTACTACAGGCCTGGAGTTTCACTCATTCATTCTCTACAGGCCTGGAGTTTCATCATTCACTCACCACAGGCTTGGAGTTTCAGCCATTCACTCACTACAGGCCTGGACTTTTACTCATAAACTCACTTCAGGCCTGGAGTTTCATCATTCACTCACTTCAGGCCTCGAGTTTCATCATTCACTCACTACAGGCCTGGGGTTTCATCATTCACTCACTACAGGCCTGGAGTTTCATCATTCACTTACTACAGGCCTGGAGTTTCACTCATTCATTCTCTGCAGGCCTGGAGTTTCATCACTCACTCGCTACAGGCCTGGAGTTTCATCATTCACTCACTACAGGCCTGGAGTTTCATCATTCACTCACTACAGGCCTGGAGTTTCATCATTCACACACTACAGGCCTGGAGTTTCATCATTCACTCACTACAGTCCTGGAGTTTCTTTCATTCACTCACTACAGGCCTGGAGTATCATCATTCACTCTCTACAGGCCTGGAGGTTCATAATTCACAAACTACAGGCCTGGAGATTCATCATGCACTCACTGCAGGCCTGGAGTTTCATCATTCACTCTCTACAGGCCTGGAGTTTCATCATTCACTCACTACAGGCCTGGATTTTCATCATTCACTCACTGCAGTCATGGAGTTTCATCATTCAAACACTGCAGGCCTGGTGTTTCATCATTAACTCACTACAGGCCTGGAGTTTCATCTTGCACACACTACGGGCCTGGAGTTTCACTCATTCACTCTCTACAGGCCTGGAGTTCCATCATTCACTCACTACAGGCCTGGAGTTTCATCATTAACTCACTACAGGCCTGGAGTTTCATCATTCACTCACTACAGGACTGGAGATTCACTCATTCACTCACTAAAGGCCTGGAGTTTCATCATTCAATCACTACAGGCCTGGAGTTTCATCATTCGCACACTTCAGGCCAGGAGTTTCATCATTCACCCTCTTCAGGCCTGGAGTTACATCATTCCTCATTCCAGGCCTGGAGTTTCACCATTCACACACTACTGGCCTGGAGTTTCATCATTCACTCACTACAGGCCTGGCGTTTCATCATTCACTCTCTACAGGCCTGGATTTTCATCATTCACTCACTACAGGCCTGGAGTTTCATCATTCACTCACTACAGGCCTGGATTTTCATCATTCACTCACTACAGGCCTGGAGTTTCATCATTCACTCACTACAGGCCTCGGGTTTCATCATTCACTCACTACAGACTTGGAGATTCATCATTCACTTACTACAGGCCTGGAGCTTCATCATTCACTCACTACAGGCCTGGATTTACGTCCTTCACTCTCTGCAGACCTGGAGTTTCATCATTCACTCACTACAGGCCTGGAGTTTCATCTTTGACACACTGCACGGCTGGAGTTTCATCATTCGCTCATTACAGGCCCGAGGTTTCCACATTAACATACTACAGGCCTGGAGTTTCATCATTCACTCACTATAGGCCTGGAGTTTTATCATGCAATCAGTGCAGGCCTGGAGATTCATCATTCATACACTGCAGGCCTGGAGATTCATCGTTCACACACTGGAGGCCTGGAGTTTCATCCATTCTCACACTACAGGCCTGGATCTTCATCATTCACTCACTGCAGGCCTGGAGTTTCATCATTCACTCACTACCGGCCTTGAGTTTCAGCCATTCACTCACCACAGTCCCGGCTTTTCAGCCATTCAGACAATACTGGCCTAGAGTTTTCATCATTCACTCACTACAGGCCTGGATTGTCATCATTCATTCACTACTGAACTGGACTTTCATCATTCACTCACTTCAGGCCTGGAGTTTCACTCATTCACTCTCTACAGGCCTGGAGTTTCATCATTCACTCACTACAGGCCTGGAGTTTCATCATTAACTCACTACAGGCCTGCAGTTTCATCATTCACTCACTACAGGCCTGGAGTTTCATCATTCACACACTACAGGCCTGCAGATTCATCATTAACTCACTACAGGCCTGGAGTTTCATCATTCACTTACTACAGTTCTGGAGTTTCACTCATTCATTCTCTACAGGCCTGGAGTTTCATCATTCACTCACGACTGGCCTGGAGTTTCATCATTCACTCACTACAGGCCTGGAGTATCATCATTCACTCTCTACAGGCCTGGAGTTTCATAATTCACAAACTACAGGCCTGGAGATTCATCATGCAGTCACTGCAGGCCTGGAGTATCAGCATTCACACACTACAGTCCTGGAGATTCATCATTCACTCACTACAGTCATGGAGTTTCATCATTCACACACTACAGGCGTGGAGTTTCATCCATTCACACACTACAGACCTGGAGCTTCATCATTAACTCACTACAGGCCTGGAGTTTCATCATTCACGCAATACAGGCATTGGGTTTCATCATTCACTCACTACAGGCCTAGACTTTCGTCAGTTACTCACTACAGGCCTCGAGTTTCATCATTCACTCACTACAGGCCTGGAGTTTCATCATTCACTCTCTACAGGCCTGGACTTTCATCATTCACACCCTACAGGCCTGGGGTTTCAGCCATTCACTCACTACAGGCCTGCGGTTTCAGCCCTTCACTCATTACTGGCCTCGAGTTTCATCATTCACTCACTACAGGCCTGGAGTTTCATCATTTACTCACTACAGGCCTGGAGTTTGATCATTCACTCACTACAGGCCTGGAGTTTGATCATTCATTCACTACAGGCCTGGAGTTTCACTCATTCACTCTCTACAGGCCTGGAGTTTCATCATTCACTCACTACAGGCCTGGAGTTTCATCATTAGCTCACTATAGGCCTGGAGTTTCATCATTCACTCACTACAGGCCTGGAGTTTCACTCATTCACTCACTACAGGCCTGGAGTTTCATCATTCACTCACTACAGGCCTGGAGTTTCATCATTCACTCACTACAGGCCTGGAGTTTCACTCATTCACTCACTGCAGGCCTGGAGTTTCATCATTCACTCTCTACAGGCCTGGAGTTTCATCATTCACACACTACAGGTCTGGAGTTTCATCATTAACTCAATACAAGTCTGGACTTTCATCATTCACTCACTTCAGGCCTGGAGTTTCAGCCATTCACTCACTACAGGCCTGGAATTTCATCATTCACTCACTAGAGGCCTGGAGTTTCACTCATTCACTCTCTACAGGCCTGGAGTTTCATCATTCACTCACTACAGGCCTGGAGTTTCATCATTAACTCACTACAGGCCTGGAGTTTCATCATTCACTCACTACAGGCCTGGAGATTCACTCATTCACTCACTAAAGGCCTGGAGTTTCATCATTCACTCACTACAGGCCTGGAGTTTCATCATTCACACACTTCAGGCCAGGAGTTTCATCATTCACTCTCTTCAGGCCTGGAGTTACATCATTCCTCATTCCAGGCCTGGAGTTTCACCATTCACTCACTACTGGCCTGGAGTTTCATCATTCACTCACTACAGGCCTGGCGTTTCATCATTCACTCTCTACAGGCCTGGAGTTTCATCATTCACTCGCTACAGGCCTGGATTTTCATCATTCACTCACTACAGGCCTGGAGTTTCATCATTCACTCACTACAGGCCTCGAGTTTCATCATTCACTCACTACAGACTTGGAGATTCATCATTCACTTACTACAGGCCTGGAGCTTCATCATTCACTCACTACAGGCCTGGATTTACGTCCTTCACTCTCTACAGACCTGGAGTTTCATCATTCACTCACTACAGGCCTGGATTTACATCATTCACTCACTACAGGCCTGGAGTTTCATCATTCACTCACTACAGGCCTGGAGTTTCATCATTCACTCACTACAGGCCTGGAGTTTCATCTTTCACTCACTATAGGGCTGGAGTTTCATCATTCACTCACTACCGGCCTGGAGTTTCAGCCATTCACTCACTACAGGCCTGGACTTTTACTCATACACTCACTTCAGGCCTGGAGTTTCATCATTCACTCACTACACGACTGGAGTTTCATCATTCACTCACTTCAGTCCTGGAGTTTCATCAGTCTCTCACAACAGGCCTGGAGTTTCATCTTTGACACACTGCACGGCTGGAGTTTCATCATTCGCTCATTACAGACCCGAGGTTTCCACATTAACATACTAGAGGCCTGGAGTTTCATCATTCACTCACTATAGGCCTGGAGTATCATCATTCACTCACTACAGGCCTGGAGTTTCATCATGCAATCAGTGCAGGCCTGGAGATTCATCATTCATACACTGCAGGCCTGGAGATTCATCGTTCAATCACTACAGGCCTGGAGTTTCATCATTCACTCACGACACGACTGGAGTTTCATTTTTCACTCACTACAGGCCTGGAGTTTCATCGTTCACTCACTGCAGGCCTGGTGTTTCAGCCATTCACTCACTACAGGTTTGGATTTTCAGCCATTCACTCACTACAGGCCTGGAGTTTCATCATTCACTCACTACAGTCCTGGAGTTTCATCTTTCACTCATTATAGGGCTGGAGTTTCATCATTCACTCACTACCGGCCTGGAGTTTCAGCCATTCACTCACTACAGGCCTGGAATTTTACTCATACGCTCACTTCAGGCCTTGAGTTTCATCATTCAATCACTTCAGTCCTGGAGTTTCATCATTCACTCACCTCAGGCCTGGAGTATCATCATTCACACACTACACGCCTGGAGTTTCATCATTCACTCACTACAGGCCTGGGGTTTCATCATTCACACACTACAGGCCTGGATTTTCATCATTCACTCACTACAGGCCTGGAGTTTCATCATTTAATCACTACAGGCCACGAGTTTTATCATTCACAAACTACAGGCCTGGAGTTTCATCATTCACTCACTACAGGCCTGGAGTTTCATCATTCACTCACTACAGGCCTGGAGTTTCATCATTCACTCACTACCGGCCTGGAGTTTCATCATTCACTCAATACAGGCTTGGAGTTTCACTCATAAACTCTCTGCAGGCCTGGAGTTTCATCATTCACTCACTACAGGCCTGGAGTTTCATCATTCACTCACTACAGGCATGGAGTTTCATCATTCACACACTACAGGTCTGGTATTTCATCATTCACTCTCTACAGGCCTGGACTTTCATCATTCACTCACTACAGGCCTGGAGTTTCATCATTCACTCACTACAGGCCTGGAGTTTCATCATTCACTCAATACAGGCTTGGAGTTTCACTCATAAACTCTCTGCAGGCCTGGAGTTTCATCATTCACTCTCTACAGGCCTGGAGTTTCATCATTTACTCACTACAGGCCTCGGGTTTCATCATTCACTCACTACAGTCTTGGAGATTCATCATTCATTCACTACAGGCCTGGATTTACATCCTTCACTCTCTACAGGCCTGGATTTACATCATTCACTCACTACATTCCTGGAGTTTCAGCCATTCACTCACTACAGGCCTGGACCTTTACTCATACACTCACTTCATGCCTGGAGTTTCATCATTCACTCACTTCAGTCCTGGAGTTTCATCATTCACTCACTACAGGCCTGGAGTTTCAGCCATTCACTCACTACAGGTTTGGATTTTCAGCCATTCACTCACAACAGCCCTGGAGATTCATCATTCACTCACTACAGGCCTGGAGTTTCATCATTCACTGACTACAGGCCTGGATTTTCATCATTCACTCATTACAGGCCTGTAGTTTCATCATTCACTCACTACAGGCCTGGAGTTTCAGCCATTCACTCACTACAGGTTTGGATTTTCAGCCATTCACTCACTACAGGCCTGGAGTTTCATCATTCACTCACTACAGGACTGGAGTTTCATCATTCACTGACTACAGGCCTGGAGTTTCATCATTCACTCACTACAGGCCTGGAGTTTCATCATTCACTCATTACAGGCCTCGAGTTTCATCATTCACTCACTACAGGCCTGGAGTTTCATCATTCACTCATTACAGGCCTCGAGTTTCATCATTCACTCACTACAGGCCTGGAGTTTCATCATTCTCTCTCTACAGGCCTGGAGTTTCATTATTCACTCACTACAGGCCTGGAGTTTCATCTTTCACTCACTACAGCCCTGGAGTTTCATTATTCTCTCTCTACAGGCCTGGAGTTTCATTATTCACTCACTAAAGGCCTGGAGTTTCATCATTCACTCACTACAGGCCTGGAGTTTCATCTTTCATTCACTATAGGGCTGGATTTTCATCATTCACTCACTACCGGCCTGGAGTTTCAGCCATTCACTCAGTACAGGCCTGGACTTTTACTCATACACTCACTTCAGGCCTGGAGTGTCATCATTCACTCACTTCAGTCCTGGAGTTTCATCATTCACTCACTACAGGCCTGGAGTTTCATCATTCACTCACTACAGCCTCGGGTTTCATCATTCACTCACTACAGGCCTGGATTTTCATCATTCAATCACTACAGGCCTGGAGTTTCATCATTTAATCACTACAGGCCTCGGGTTTTATCATACATTCACTACAGGCCTGGAGTTTCATCATTCACTCACTACAGGCCTGGAGTTTCATCATTCACTCACTACAGGCCTGGAGTTTCAGCTATTCACTCACTTGAGGCCTGGAGTTTCAGCCATTCACTCACTACAGGCCTGGTGTTTCATCATTCACTCACTACCAGCCTGGAGTTTCATCATTCACTCAATAAAGGCTTGGAGTTTCACTCATAAACTCTCTGCAGGCCTGGAGTTTCATCATTCACTCACTATAGGCCTGGAGTTTCATCATTCACTCACTACAGGCCTGGAGTTTCATCACTCGCACATTACAGGTCTGGTGTTTCATCATTCACTCACTACAGGCCTGGACTTTCATCATTCACTCACTACAGGCCTTGAGTTTCAGCCATTCACTCACTTGAGGCCAGGAGTTTCAGCCATTCACTCACTACAGGCCTGGAGTTTCATCATTCACTCACTACAGGCCTGGAGTTTCATCATTCACTCACTACAGGCCTGGAGTTTCATCATTCACTCAATACAGGCTTGCAGTTTCACTCATAAACTCTCTGCAGGCCTGGAGTTTCATCATTCAAACACTACAGGCCTGGGTCTTCATCATTAACTCACTACAGGCCTGGACTTTCATCTCGCACACACTACAGGCCTGGAGTTTCATCATTCACACACTACAGGCCTGGAGTTACATCATCCCTCATTCCAGGCCTGGAGTTTCATCATTCACTCACTACAGGCCTGGATTTTCATCATTCACTCACTACAGGCCTGGGGTTTCATCATTTACTCACTACAGGCCTCGAGTTTCATCATTCACTCACTACAGACTTGGAGATTCATCATTCACTCTCTACAGGCCTGGAGTTTGCATAATTCACACACTTCAGGCCTGGAGTTTCATCATTCATTCACTACAGGCCTGGAGTTTCATCATTTACCCACTACAGGCCTGGAGTTTCATCATTCACTCACTACAGGCCTGGAGTTTCATCATTCTCTCACTACAGGCCTGGAGTTTCATCATTCACACACTACAGGTCTGGAGTTTCATCATTAACTCAATACAAGCCTGGACTTTCATCATTCACTCACTTCAGGCCTGGAGTTTCAGCCATTCACTCACTACAGGCCTGGAGTTTCATCATTCACTCACTAGAGGCCTGGAGTTTCACTCATTCACTCTCTACAGGCCTGGAGTTTCATCTTTCACTCACTACAGGCCTGGAGTTTCATCATTAACTCACTACAGGCCTGGAGTTTCATCATTCACTTACTACAGGCCTGGAGTTTCACTCATTCATTCTCTACAGGCCTGGAGTTTCATCATTCACTCACCACAGGCTTGGAGTTTCAGCCATTCACTCACTACAGGCCTGGACTTTTACTCATAAACTCACTTCAGGCCTGGAGTTTCATCATTCACTCACTTCAGGCCTCGAGTTTCATCATTCACTCACTACAGGCCTGGGGTTTCATCATTCACTCACTACAGGCCTGGAGTTTCAGCCATTCACTCAGTACAGGTTTGGATTTTCAGCCATTCACTCACTACAGGCCTGGAGTTTCATCATTCACTTACTACAGGCCTGGAGTTTCACTCATTCATTCTCTGCAGGCCTGGAGTTTCATCACTCACTCGCTACAGGCCTGGAGTTTCATCATTCACTCACTACAGGCCTGGAGTTTCATCTTTCACTCACTACAGGCCTGGAGTTTCATCATTCACACACTACAGGCCTGGAGTTTCATCATTCACTCACTACAGTCCTGGAGTTTCTTTCATTCACTCACTACAGGCCGGGAGTATCATCATTCACTCTCTACAGGCCTGGAGTTTCATAATTCACAAACTACAGGCCTGGAGATTCATCATGCACTCACTGCAGGCCTGGAGTTTCATCATTCACTCTCTACAGGCCTGGAGTTTCATCATTCACTCACTACAGGCCTGGATTTTCATCATTCACTCACTGCAGTCATGGAGTTTCATCATTCAAACACTGCAGGCCTGGTGTTTCATCATTAACTCACTACAGGCCTGGAGTTTCATCTTGCACACACTACGGGCCTGGAGTTTCACTCATTCACTCTCTACAGGCCTGGAGTTTCATCATTCACTCACTACAGGCCTGGAGTTTCATCATTAACTCACTACAGGCCTGGAGTTTCATCATTCACTCACTACAGGCCTGGAGATTCACTCATTCACTCACTAAAGGCCTGGAGTTTCATCATTCAATCACTACAGGCCTGGAGTTTCATCATTCGCACACTTCAGTCCAGGAGTTTCATCATTCACTCTCTTCAGGCCTGGAGTTACATCATTCCTCATTCCAGGCCTGGAGTTTCACCATTCACACACTACTGGCCTGGAGTTTCATCATTCACTCACTACAGGCCTGGCGTTTCATCATTCACTCTCTACAGGCCTGGATTTTCATCATTCACTCACTACAGGCCTGGAGTTTCATCATTCACTCACTACAGGCCTGGATTTTCATCATTCACTCACTACAGGCCTGGAGTTTCATCATTCACTCACTACAGGCCTCGAGTTTCATCATTCACTCACTACAGACTTGGAGATTCATCATTCACTTACTACAGGCCTGGAGCTTCATCATTCACTCACTACAGGCCTGGATTTACGTCCTTCACTCTCTGCAGACCTGGAGTTTCATCATTCACTCACTACAGGCCTGGAGTTTCATCATTCACTCACTACAGGCCTGGAGTTTCATCATTCACTCACTACCGGCCTGGAGTTTCAGCCATTCACTCACTACAGGCCTGGACTTTTACTCATACACTCACTTCAGGCCTGGAGTTTCATCATTCACTCACTACACGACTGGAGTTTCATCATTCACTCACTTCAGTCCTGGAGTTTCATCAGTCTCTCACAACAGGCCTGGAGTTTCATCTTTGACACACTGCACGGCTGGAGTTTCATCATTCGCTCATTACAGGCCCGAGGTTTCCACATTAACATACTACAGGCCTGGAGTTTCATCATTCACTCACTATAGGCCTGGAGTTTTATCATGCAATCAGTGCAGGCCTGGAGATTCATCATTCATACACTACAGGCCTGGAGCTTCATCATTCACTCACTGCAGGCCTGGAGTTTCATCATTCACTCACTACCGGCCTTGAGTTTCAGCCATTCACTCACCACAGTCCCGGCGTTTCAGCCATTCAGACAATACTGGCCTAGAGTTTTCATCATTCACTCACTACAGGCCTGGATTGTCATCATTCATTCACTACTGAACTGGACTTTCATCATTCACTCACTTCAGGCCTGGAGTTTTACTCATTCACTCTCTACAGGCCTGGAGTTTCATCATTCACTCACTACAGGCCTGGAGTTTCATCATTAACTCACTACAGGCCTGCAGTTTCATCATTCACTCACTACAGGCCTGGAGTTTCATCATTCACACACTACAGGCCTGCAGATTCATCATTAACTCACTACAGGCCTGGAGTTTCATCATTCACTTACTACAGTTCTGGAGTTTCACTCATTCATTCTCTACAGGCCTGGAGTTTCATCATTCACTCACGACTGGCCTGGAGTTTCATCATTCACTCACTACAGGCCTGGAGTATCATCATTCACTCTCTACAGGCCTGGAGTTTCATAATTCACAAACTACAGGCCTGGAGATTCATCATGCAGTCACTGCAGGCCTGGAGTATCAGCATTCACACACTACAGTCCTGGAGATTCATCATTCACTCACTACAGTCATGGAGTTTCATCATTCACACACTACAGGCGTGGAGTTTCATCCATTCACACACTACAGACCTGGAGCTTCATCATTAACTCACTACAGGCCTGGAGTTTCATCATTCACGCAATACAGGCTTTGGGTTTCATCATTCACTCACTACAGGCCTAGACTTTCATCAGTTACTCACTACAGGCCTGGAGTTTCATCATTCACTCACTACAGGCCTGGAGTTTCATCATTCACTCTCTACAGGCCTGGAGTTTCATGATTCTCACACTACAGGCCTGGACTTTCATCATTCACACCCTACAGGCCTGGGGTTTCAGCCATTCACTCACTACAGCCCTGCGGTTTCAGCCCTTCACTCATTACTGGCCTCGAGTTTCATCATTCACTCACTACAGGCCTGGAGTTTCATCATTCACTCACTACAGGCCTGGAGTTTGATCATTCACTCACTACAGGCCTGGAGTTTGATCATTCATTCACTACAGGCCTGGAGTTTCACTCATTCACTCTCTACAGGCCTGGAGTTTCATCATTCACTCACTACAGGCTTGGTGTTTCATCATTAGCTCACTATAGGCCTGGAGTTTCATCATTCACTCACTACAGGCCTGGAGTTTCACTCATTCACTCACTACAGGCCTGGAGTTTCATCATTCACTCACTACAGGCCTGGAGTTTCATCATTCACTCACTACAGGCCTGGAGTTTCACTCATTCACTCACTACAGGCCTGGAGTATCATCATTCAATCTCTACAGGCCTGGAGTTTCATAATTCACAAACTACAGGCCTGGAGATTCATCATGCACTCACTGCAGGCCTGGAGTTTCATCATTCACTCTCTACAGGCCTGGAGTTTCATCATTCACACACTACAGGTCTGGAGTTTCATCATTAACTCAATACAAGCCTGGACTTTCATCATTCACTCACTTCAGGCCTGGAGTTTCAGCCATTCACTCACTACAGGCCTGGAGTTTCATCATTCACTCACTAGAGGCCTGGAGTTTCACTCATTCACTCTCTACAGGCCTGGAGTTTCATCATTCACTCACTACAGGCCTGGAGTTTCATCATTAACTCACTACAGGCCTGGAGCTTCATCATTCACTTACTACAGGCCTGGAGTTTCACTCATTCATTCTCTACAGGCCTGGAGTTTCATCATTCACTCACCACAGGCCTGGAATACATCCTTCACTCTCTACAGGCCTGGGGTTTCATCATTTACTCACTACAGGCCTGGATTTACATCATTCACTCACTACAGGCCTGGAGTTTCATCATTCACTCACTACAGGCCTGGAGTTTCATCATTCACTCACTACACGCCTGGAGTTTCATCATTCACTCACTACAGGCCTGGAGTTTCATCTTTCACTCACTATAGGGCTGGAGTTTCATCAATCACTCACTACCGGCCTGGAGTTTCAGCCATTCACTCACTACAGGCCTGGACTTTTACTCATACACTCACTTCAGGCCTGGAGTTTCATCATTCACTCACTTCAGGCCTCGAGTTTCATCATTCACTCACTACAGGCCTGGAGTTTCATCATTCACTCACTACAGGCCTGGAGTTTCAGCCATTCACTCACTACAGGTTTGGATTTTCAGCCATTCACTCACTACAGGCCTGGAGTTTCATCATTCACTTACTACAGGCCTGGAGTTTCATCATTCACTCAATACAGTCCTGGAGTTTCTTTCATTCACTCACTACAGGCCTGGAGTTTCATAATTCACAAACTACAGGCCTGGAGATTCATCATGCACTCACTGCAGGCCTGGAGTTTCATCATTCACTCTCTACAGGCCTGGAGTTTCATCATTCACTCACTACAGGCCTGGATTTTCATCATTCACTCACTACAGTCATGGAGTTTCATCATTCAAACACTACAGGCCTGGTGTTTCATCATTAACTCACTACAGGCCTGGAGTTTCATCTTGCACACACTACGGGCCTGGAGTTTCACTCATTCACTCTCTACAGGCCTGGAGTTTCATCATTCACTCACTACAGGCCTGGAGTTTCATCATTAACTCACTACAGGCCTGGAGTTTCATCATTCACTCACTACAGGCCTGGAGATTCACTCATTCACTCACTAAAGGCCTGGAGTTTCATCATTCACTCACTACAGGCCTGGATTTTCATCATTCACACACTTCAGGCCAGGAGTTTCATCATTCACTCTCTTCAGGCCTGGAGTTACATCATTCCTCATTCCAGGCCTGGAGTTTCACCATTCACTCACTACTGGCCTGGAGTTTCATCATTCACTCACTACAGGCCTGGCGTTTCATCATTCACTCTCTACAGGCCTGGAGTTTCATCATTCACTCGCTACAGGCCTGGATTTTCATCATTCACTCACTACAGGCCTGGAGTTTCATCATTCACTCACTACAGGCCTCGAGTTTCATCATTCACTCACTACAGACTTGGAGATTCATCATTCACTTACTACAGGCCTGGAGCTTCATCATTCACTCACTACAGGCCTGGATTTACGTCCTTCACTCTCTACAGACCTGGAGTTTCAGCATTCACTCACTACAGGCCTGGATTTACATCATTCACTCACTACAGGCCTGGAGTTTCATCATTCACTCACTACAGGCCTGGAGTTTCATCATTCACTCACTACAGGCCTGGAGTTTCATCTTTCACTCACTATAGGGCTGGAGTTTCATCATTCACTCACTACCGGCCTGGAGTTTCAGCCATCCACTCACTACAGGCCTGGACTTTTACTCATACACTCACTTCAGGCCTGGAGTTTCATCATTCACTCACTACACGACCGGAGTTTCATCATTCACTCACTTCAGTCCTGGAGTTTCATCAGTCTCTCACAACAGGCCTGGAGTTTCATCTTTGACACACTGCACGGCTGGAGTTTCATCATTCGCTCATTACAGGCCCGAGGTTTCCACATTAACATACTACAGGCCTGGAGTTTCATCATTCACTCACTATAGGCCTGGAGTATCATCATTCACTCACTACAGGCCTGGAGTTTCATCATGCAATCAGTGCAGGCCTGGAGATTCATCGTTCACACACTGGAGGCCTCGAGTTTCATCCATTCTCACACTACAGGCCTGGAGCTTCATCATTCACTCACTGCAGGCCTGGAGTTTCATCATTCACTCACTACCGGCCTTGAGTTTCAGCCATTCACTCACCACAGTCCCGGCGTTTCAGCCATTCAGACAATACTGGCCTAGAGTTTTCATCATTCACTCACTACAGGCCTGGATTGTCATCATTCATTCACTACTGAACTGGACTTTCATCATTCACTCACTTCAGGCCTGGAGTTTCACTCATTCACTCTCTACAGGCCTGGAGTTTCATCATTCACTCACTACAGGCCTGGAGTTTCATCATTAACTCACTACAGGCCTGCAGTTTCATCATTCACTCACTACAGGCCTGGAGTTTCATCATTCACACACTACAGGCCTGGAGATTCATCATTCACTCACTACAGGCCTGGAGTTTCATCATTCACTTACTACAGTTCTGGAGTTTCACTCATTCATTCTCTACAGGCCTGGAGTTTCATCATTCACTCACGACTGGCCTGGAGTTTCATCATTCACTCACTACAGGCCTGGAGTATCATCATTCACTCTCTACAGGCCTGGAGTTTCATAATTCACAAACTACAGGCCTGGAGATTCATCATGCACTCACTGCAGGCCTGGAGTATCAGCATTCACACACTACAGTCCTGGAGATTCATCATTCACTCACTAAAGTCATGGAGTTTCATCATTCACACACTACAGGAGTGGAGTTTCATCCATTCACACACTACAGACCTGGAGCTTCATCATTAACTCACTACAGGCCTGCAGTTTCATCATTCACGCAATACAGGCATTGGGTTTCATCATTCACTCACTACAGGCCTAGACTTTCATCAGTTACTCACTACAGGCCTCGAGTTTCATCATTCACTCACTACAGGCCTGGAGTTTCATCATTCACTCTCTACAGGCCTGGAGTTTCATGATTCTCACACTACAGGCCTGGACTTTCATCATTCACACCCAACAGGCCTGGGGTTTCAGCCATTCACTCACTACAGCCCTGCGGTTTCAGCCCTTCACGCATTACAGGCCTCGAGTTTCATCATTCACTCACTACAGGCCTGGAGTTTCATCATTCACTCACTACAGGCTTGGAGTTTCATCATTAGCTCAGTATAGGCCTGGAGTTTCATCATTCACTCACTACAGGCCTGGAGTTTCACTCATTCACTCACTACAGGCCTGGAGTTTCATCATTCACTCACTACAGGCCTGGAGTTTCATCATTCACTCACTACAGGCCTGGAGTTTCACTCATTCACTCACTACAGGCCTGGAGTATCATCATTCAATCTCTACAGGCCTGGAGTTTCATAATTCACAAACTACAGGCCTGGAGATTCATAATGCACTCACTGCAGGCCTGGAGTTTCATCATTCACTCTCTACAGGTCTGGAGTTTCATCATTCACTCACTACACGCCTGGATTTTCATCATTCACTCACTACAGTCATGGAGTTTCATCATTCAAACACTACAGGACTGGTGTTTCATCATTAACTCACTACAGGCCTGGAGTTTCATCTTGCACACACTACGGGCCTGGAGTTTCACTCATTCACTCTCTACAGGCCTGGAGTTTCATCATTCACTCACTACAGGCCTGGAGTTTCATCATTAACTCACTACAGGCCTGGAGTTTCATCATTCACTCACTACAGGCCTGGAGTTTCATCATTCACTCACTACAGGCCTGGAGTTTCATCATTCACTCACTACAGGCCTGGAGTATCATCATTCAATCTCTACAGGCCTGGAGTTTCATAATTCACAAACTACAGGCCTGGAGATTCATCATGCACTCACTGCAGGCCTGGAGTTTCATCATTCACTCTCTACAGGTCTGGAGTTTCATCATTCACTCACTACACGCCTGGATTTTCATCATTCACTCACTACAGTCATGGAGTTTCATCATTCAAACACTACAGGACTGGTGTTTCATCATTAACTCACTACAGGCCTGGAGTTTCATCTTGCACACACTACGGGCCTGGAGTTTCACTCATTCACTCTCTACAGGCCTGGAGTTTCATCATTCACTCACTACAGGCCTGGAGTTTCATCATTAACTCACTACAGGCCTGGAGTTTCACTCATTCACTCACTACAGGCCTGGAGTATCATCATTCAATCTCTACAGGCCTGGAGTTTCATAATTCACAAACTACAGGCCTGGAGATTCATAATGCACTCACTGCAGGCCTGGAGTTTCATCATTCACTCTCTACAGGTCTGGAGTTTCATCATTCACTCACTACACGCCTGGATTTTCATCAATCACTCACTACAGTCATGGAGTTTCATCATTCAAACACTACAGGACTGGTGTTTCATCATTAACTCACTACAGGCCTGGAGTTTCATCTTGCACACACTACGGGCCTGGAGTTTCACTCATTCACTCTCTACAGGCCTGGAGTTTCATCATTCACTCACTACAGGCCTGGAGTTTCATCATTAACTCACTACAGGCCTGGAGTTTCATCACTCACTCACTACAGGCCTGGAGTTTCACTCATTCACTCACTACAAGCCTGGAGTATCATCATTCACTCACTACAGGCCTGGAGTTTCATCATTCACACACTACAGGCATGGAGTTTCATCATTCACTCTCTACAGGCCTGGAGTTACATCATTCCTCATTCCTGGCCTGGAGTTTCACCATTCACTCACTACTGGCCTGGAGTTTCATCATTCACTCTCTACAGTCCTGGAGTTTCATCATTCACTCACTACAGGCCTGGATTTTCATCATTCACTCACTACAGGCCTGGAGTTTCATCATTTACTCACTACAGGCCTGGAGTTTCATCATTCACTCACTACAGACCTGGATTTACATCCTTCACTCTCTACAGGCCTGGAGTTTCATCATTTACGCACTACAGGCCTGGAGTTTCATCATTCACTCACTACAGGCCTGGAGTTTCATCATTCACTCACTACAGGCCTGGAGTTTCACTCATTCACTCACTACAGGCCTGGAGTATCATCATTCAATCTCTACAGGCCTGGAGTTTCATAATTCACAAACTACAGGCCTGGAGATTCATAATGCACTCACTGCAGGCCTGGAGTTTCATCATTCACTCTCTACAGGTCTGGAGTTTCATCATTCACTCACTACACGCCTGGATTTTCATCATTCACTCACTACAGTCATGGAGTTTCATCATTCAAACACTACAGGACTGGTGTTTCATCATTAACTCACTACAGGCCTGGAGTTTCATCTTGCACACACTACGGGCCTGGAGTTTCACTCATTCACTCTCTACAGGCCTGGAGTTTCATCATTCACTCACTACAGGCCTGGAGTTTCATCATTAACTCACTACAGGCCTGGAGTGTCATCATTCACTCACTACAGGCCTGGAGTTTCATCATTCACTCACTACAGGCCTGGAGTTTCATCATTCACTCACTACAGGCCTGGAGTATCATCATTCAATCTCTACAGGCCTGGAGTTTCATAATTCACAAACTACAGGCCTGGAGATTCATCATGCACTCACTGCAGGCCTGGAGTTTCATCATTCACTCTCTACAGGTCTGGAGTTTCATCATTCACTCACTACACGCCTGGATTTTCATCATTCACTCACTACAGTCATGGAGTTTCATCATTCAAACACTACAGGACTGGTGTTTCATCATTAACTCACTACAGGCCTGGAGTTTCATCTTGCACACACTACGGGCCTGGAGTTTCACTCATTCACTCTCTACAGGCCTGGAGTTTCATCATTCACTCACTACAGGCCTGGAGTTTCATCATTAACTCACTACAGGCCTGGAGTTTCACTCATTCACTCACTACAGGCCTGGAGTATCATCATTCAATCTCTACAGGCCTGGAGTTTCATAATTCACAAACTAAAGGCCTGGAGATTCATAATGCACTCACTGCAGGCCTGGAGTTTCATCATTCACTCTCTACAGGTCTGGAGTTTCATCATTCACTCACTACACGCCTGGATTTTCATCAATCACTCACTACAGTCATGGAGTTTCATCATTCAAACACTACAGGACTGGTGTTTCATCATTAACTCACTACAGGCCTGGAGTTTCATCTTGCACACACTACGGGCCTGGAGTTTCACTCATTCACTCTCTACAGGCCTGGAGTTTCATCATTCACTCACTACAGGCCTGGAGTTTCATCATTAACTCACTACAGGCCTGGAGTTTCATCACTCACTCACTACAGGCCTGGAGTTTCACTCATTCACTCACTACAAGCCTGGAGTATCATCATTCACTCACTACAGGCCTGGAGTTTCATCATTCACACACTACAGGCATGGAGTTTCATCATTCACTCTCTACAGGCCTGGAGTTACATCATTCCTCATTCCTGGCCTGGAGTTTCACCATTCACTCACTACTGGCCTGGAGTTTCATCATTCACTCTCTACAGTCCTGGAGTTTCATCATTCACTCACTACAGGCCTGGATTTTCATCATTCACTCACTACAGGCCTGGTGTTTCATCATTTACTCACTACAGGCCTGGAGTTTCATCATTCACTCACTACAGACCTGGATTTACATCCTTCACTCTCTACAGGCCTGGAGTTTCATCATTTACGCACTACAGGCCTGGAGTTTCATCATTCACTCACTACAGGCCTGGATTTTCATCTTTCACTCACTATAGGGCTGGAGTTTCATCATTCACTCACTACCGGCCTGGAATTTCAGCCATTCACTCACTACAGGCCTGGACTTTTACTCTTACACTCACTTCAGGCCTGGAGTTTCATCATTCAATCACTTCAGTCCTCGAGGTTCATCATTCAATCACTACAGGCCTGGAGTTTCATCATTCACTCACTGCACGACTGGATTTTCATCATTCACTCACTACAGGGCTGGAGTTCCATCATTCACTCACTACAGGCCTGGAGTTTCAGCCATTCACTCACTACAGGTTTGGATTTTCAGCCATTCACTCACTACAGGCCTGGAGTTTCATCATTCATTCACTACAGGCCTGGAGTTTCATCATTCACTCATTACAGGCCTGGAGTTTCATCATTCACACACTACAGGCCTGGAGTTTCATCATTCACTCACTACAGGCCTGGAGTTTCATCATTCACTCACTACACGCCTGGAGTTTCATCATTCACTCACTACAGGCCTGGAGTTTCATCTTTCACTCAATATAGGGCTGGAGTTTCATCATTCACTCACTACCGGCCTGGAGTTTCAGCCATTCACACACTACAGGCCCGGACTTTTACTCATACACTCACTTCAGGCCTGGAGTTTCATCATTCACTCACTACAGGCCTGGAGTTTGCATAATTCACACACTTCAGGCCTGGAGTTTCATCATGCAATCACTGCAGGCCTGGAGTTTCATCATTCACTCACTACCGGCCTTGAGTTTCAGCCATTCACTCACCACAGACCTGGCGTTTCAGCCATTCTGACAATACTGGCCTAGTATTTTCATCATTCACTCACTACAGGCCTGGATTGTCATCATTCATTCACTACTGAAATGGACTTTCATCATTCACACACCACAGGCCTGGAGCTTCATCATTCACTCACTACAGGCCTGGAGTTTCATCATTCACTCACTAGAGGCCTGGGGTTTCACTCAATCACTCTCTACAGGCCTGGAGTTTCATCATTCACTCACTACAGGCCTGGAGTTTCATCATTCACTCACTAGAGGCCTGGGGTTTCACTCAATCACTCTCTACAGGCCTGGAGTTTCATCATTCACTCACTACAGGCCTGGAGTTTCATCATTAACTCACTGCAGGCCTGCAGTTTCATCATTCAATCACTACAGGCCTGGAGTTTCACTCATTCACTCACTACAGGCCTGCAGTTTCATCATTCACTCACTACAGGCCTGGAGTTTCATCATTCACACACTACAGGCCTGGAGTTTCATCAGTAACTCACTACAGTCCTGGAGTTTCATCATTCACTTACTACAGGCCTGGAGTTTCACTCATTCATTCTCTACAGACCTGGAGTTTCATCATTCACTCACCACAGGCCTGGAGTTTCATCATTCACTCACTACAGGCCTGGAGTTTCATCATTCACACACTACAGGCCTGGAGTTTCATCATTCACTCAGTACAGTCCTGGAGTTTCTTTCATTCACTCACTACAGGCCTGGAGTATCATCATTCACTCTCTACAGGCCTGGAGATTCATCATGCACTCACTGCAGGCCTGGAGTATCAGCATTCACACACTACAGTCCTGGAGATCCATCATTCACTCACTACAGTCATGGAGTTTCATCATTCACACACTACAGGCGTGGAGTTTCATCCATTCACACACTGCAGACCTGGAGCTTCATCATTAAATCACTACAGGCCTGGAGTTTCATCATTCACGCAATACAGGCATTGGGTTTCATCATTCACTCACTACAGGCCTGGAGTTTCATCAGTTACTTTCTACAGGCCTCGAGTTTCATCATTCACTCACTTCAGGCCTGGAGTTTCATCATTCACTCTCTACAGGCCTGGAGTTTCATGATTCTCACACTACTGGCCTGGACTTTCATCATTCACTCACTACAGGCCTGGGGTTTCAGCCATTCACTCACTACAGCCCTGCGGTTTCAGCCCTTCACTCATTACAGGCCTGGAGTTTCGTCATTCACTCACTACGGGCCTGGAGTTTCATCATTCACACACTACAGGCCTGGAGTTTCATCATTCACTCACTACAGGCCTGGAGTTTCATCATTCACTCACTACAGGCCTGGAGTTTCACTCATTCACTCTCTACAGGCCTGGAGTTTCATCATTCACTCACTACAGGCTTGGAATTTCATCATTAACTCACTACAGGCTTGGATGTTCTTCATTCACTCACTACAGGCCTGGAGTTTCATCATTAACTCAGTACAGGCCAGGAGTTTCATCATTCACTCACTACAGGCCTGGAGTTTCATCATTAACTCAGTACAGGCCAGGAGTTTCATCATTCACACACTACAGGCCTGGAGTTTCATCATTCACACACTACAGGCCTGGAGTTTCATCATTCACTCACTACAGGCCTGGAGTTTCATCATTCACACACTACGGGCCTGGAGTTTCATCATTCTCTCTCTACAGGCCTGGAGATTCATCATTCACTTACTACAGGCCTGGATTTTCATCATTCACTCACTACAGGCCTGGAGTTTCATCATTTACTCACTACAGGCCTCGGGTTTCATCATTCACTCACTACAGGCCTGGAGTTTCATCATCCATCACTACAGCCCTGGTTTTTCATCATTCACTCACTACAGGCCAGGAGTTTCATCATTCACTCACTACAGGCCTGGAGTTTCATCAGTTACTTTCTACAGGCCTCGAGTTTCATCATTCACTCACTTCAGGCCTGGAGTTTCATCATTCACTCACTACAGGCCTGGAGTTTCATCATTCACTCACTACAGGCCTGGAGTTTCACTCATTCACTCTCTACAGGCCTGGAGTTTCATCATTCACTCACTACAGGCTTGGAATTTCATCATTAACTCACTACAGGCTTGGATGTTCTTCATTCACTCACTACAGGCCTGGAGTTTCATCATTAACTCAGTACAGGCCAGGAGTTTCATCATTCACTCACTACAGGCCTGGAGTTTCATCATTAACTCAGTACAGGCCAGGAGTTTCATCATTCACACACTACAGGCCTGGAGTTTCATCATTCACACACTACAGGCCTGGAGTTTCATCATTCACTCACTACAGGCCTGGAGTTTCATCATTCACACACTACGGGCCTGGAGTTTCATCATTCTCTCTCTACAGGCCTGGAGATTCATCATTCACTTACTACAGGCCTGGATTTTCATCATTCACTCACTACAGGCCTGGAGTTTCATCATTTACTCACTACAGGCCTCGGGTTTCATCATTCACTCACTACAGGCCTGGAGTTTCATCATCCATCACTACAGCCCTGGTTTTTCATCATTCACTCACTACAGGCCAGGAGTTTCATCATTCACTCACTACACGCCAGGATTTTCATCATTCACTCACTACACGCCAGGAGTTTCATCATTCACTCAATTCAGGCCTGGAGCTTCAGCCATTCACTCACTGCAGATTTGGATTTTCAGCCATTCACTCACTACAGGCCTGGAGTTTCATTATTCACTCACTACAGGCCTGGAGTTTCATCATTCACTGACTACAGGCCTGGAGTTTCATCATTCACACACTACAGGCCTGCAGTTTCATCATTCACTCACTACAGGCCTGGAGTTTCATCATTCCTCATTACAGGCCTGGAGTTTCATCATTCACTCATTAAAGGCCTGGGGTTTCATCATTAACTCACTACAGGCCTGGAATTTCATCATTCACTCACTACAGGCCTGTAGTTTCATCATTCTCTCTCTGCAGGCCTGGAGTTTCATGATTCACTCACTACAGGGCTGGAGTTTCATTATTCACTCACTACCGGCCTGGGGTTTCAGCCATTCACTCACTACAGGCCTGGAGTTTCACTCATACACTCAGTTCAGGCCTGGAGTTTCATCATTCACTCACCTCAGGCCTGGAGTTTCATCATTCACTCACAACAGGCCTGGAGTTTCATCATTCACACACTGCACGCCTGGAGTTTCATCATTCGCTCATTACAGGCCCGAAGTTTCCACATTAACATACTACAGGCCTGGAGTTTCATCATTCACTCGCTACAGGCCTGGAGTTTTATCATTCACTCACTACAGGCCTGGAATTTCATCATTCACTCGCTACAGGCCTGGAGTTTTATCATTCACTCACTACAGGCCTGGAGTTTCATCATTCACTCGCTACAGGCCTGGGGTTTCATCATTCACTCACTACAGGTCTGGAGTTTCATCATTCACTCACTAAAGGGCTGCAGTTTCATCATTCACTCACTACCGGCCTGGAGTTTCAGCCATTCACTCACTACAGGCCTGGAGTTTCACTCCTACACTCACTTCAGGCCTGGAGTTTCATCATTCACTCACTTCAGGCCTGGCGTTTCATCATTCACACACTGCACGCCTGGAGATTCATGATTCGCTCACTATAGGCCTGGAGTATCATTATTCACTCACTACAGGCCTGGAGTTTCACTCATTCACTCACTACAGGCCTGGAGTTTCATCATTCACTCACTGCAGGCCTGGAGTTTCATCATTCACTCACTACAGGCCTGGAGTTTCACTCATTCACTCACTACAGGCCTGGAGTATCATCATTCAATCTCTACTGGCCTGGAGTTTCATAATTCACAAACTACAGGCCTGGAGATTCATCATGCACTCACTGCAGGCCTGGAGTTTCATCATTCACTCTCTACAGGTCTGGAGTTTCATCATTCACTCACTACACGCCTGGATTTTCATCATTCACTCACTACAGTCATGGAGTTTCATCATTCAAACACTACAGGACTGGTGTTTCATCATTAACTCACTACAGGCATGGAGTTTCATCTTGCACACACTACGGGACTGGAGTTTCACTCATTCACTCTCTACAGGCCTGGAGTTTCATCATTCACTCACTACAGGCCTGGAGTTTCATCATTAACTCACTACAGGCCTGGAGTTTCATCATTCACTCACTACAGGCCTGGAGTTTCACTCATTCACTCACTACAAGCCTGGAGTTTCATCATTCACTCACTACAGGCCTGGAGTTTCATCATTCACACACTACAGGCATGGAGTTTCATCATTCACTCTCTACAGGCCTGGAGTTACATCATTCCTCATTCCTGGCCTGGAGTTTCACCATTCACTCACTACTGGCCTGGAGTTTCATCATTCACTCTCTACAGGCCTGGAGTTTCATCATTCACTCACTACAGGCCTGGATTTTCATCATTCACTCACTACAGGCCTGGAGTTTCATCATTTACTCACTACAGGCCTGGAGTTTCATCATTCACTCACTACAGACCTGGATTTACATCCTTCACTCTCTACAGGCCTGGAGTTTCATCATTTACGCACTACAGGCCTGGAGTTTCATCATTCACTCACTACAGGCCTGGAGTTTCATCATTCACTCACTACAGGCCTGGAGTTTCCTCTTTCACTCACTATAGGGCAGGAGTTTCATCATTCACTCACTACCGGCCTGGAATTTCAGCCATTCACTCACTACAGGCCTGGACTTTTACTCTTACACTCACTTCAGGCCTGGAGTTTCATCACTCAATCACTTCAGTCCTCGAGGTTCATCATTCAATCACTACAGGCCTGGAGTTTCATCATTCACTCACTACACGACTGGAGTTTCATCATTCACTCACTACAGGGCTGGAGTTTCATCATTCACTCACTACAGGCCTGGAGTTTCAGCCATTCACTCACTACAGGTTTGGATTTTCAGCCATTCACTCACTACAGGCCTGGAGTTTCATCATTCATTCACTACAGTCCTGGAGTTTCATCATTCACTCATTACAGGCCTGGAGTTTCATCATTCTCACACTACAGGCCTGGAGTTTCATCATTCACTCACTACAGGCCTGGAGTTTCATCATTCACACACTACAGGCCTGGAGTTTCATCATTCACTCACTACAGGCCTGGAGTTTCATCATTCACTCACTACAGGCCTGGAGTTCATCATTCACTCACTACAGGCCTGGAGTTTCATCATTCACTCACTACACGCCTGGAGTTTCATCATTCACTCACTACAGGCCTGGAGTTTCATCTTTCACTCACTGTAGGGCTGGAGTTTCATCATTCACTCACTACCGGCCTGGAGTTTCAGCCATTCACTCACTACAGGCCCGGACTTTTACTCATACACTCACTTCAGGCCTGGAGTTTCATCATTCACTCACTACAGGCCTGGAGTTTCATCTTTCACACACTGCACGGCTGGAGTTTCATCATTCACTCACTACAGGCCTGGAGTTTGCATAATTCACACACTTCAGGCCTGGAGTTTCATCATGCAATCACTGCAGGCCTGGAGATTCATCATTCACACACTGGAGGCCTGGAGTTTCATCCATTTTCACACTACAGGCCTGGAGCTTCATCATTCACTCACTGCAGGCCTGGAGTTTCATCATTCACTCACTACTGGCCTTGAGATTCAGCCATTCACTCACCACAGTCCTGGCGTTTCAGCCATTCTGACAATACTGGCCTAGTATTTTCATCATTCACTCACTACAGGCCTGGATTGTCATCATTCATTCACTACTGAACTGGATTTTCATCATTCACTCACTTCAGGCCTGGAGTTTCATCATTCACTCACTACAGGCCTGGAGTTTCATCAGTCACCCACTAAAGGCCTGGAGCTTCATCATTCACTCACTACAGGCCTGGAGTTTCATCATTCACTCACTAGAGGCCTGGGGTTTCACTCAATCACTCTCTACAGGCCTGGAGTTTCATCATTCACTCACTACAGGCCTGGAGTTTCATCATTAACTCACTACAGGCCTGCAGTTTCATCATTCAATCACTACAGGCCTGGAGTTTCACTCATTCACTCACTACAGGCCTGGAGTTTCATCATTCACACACTACAGGCCTGGAGTTTCATCAGTAACTCACTACAGTCCTGGAGTTTCATCATTCACTTACTACAGGCCTGGAGTTTCACTCATTCATTCTCTACAGACCTGGAGTTTCATCATTCACTCACCACAGGCCTGGAGTTTCATCATTCACTCACTACAGGCCTGGAGTTTCATCATTCACACACTACAGGCCTGGAGTTTCATCATTCACACAGTACAGTCCTGGAGTTTCTTTCATTCACTCACTACAGGCCTGGAGTATCATCATTCACTCTCTACAGGCCTGGAGATTCATCATGCACTCACTGCAGGCCTGGAGTATCAGCATTCACACACTACAGTCCTGGAGATCCATCATTCACTCACTACAGTCATGGAGTTTCATCATTCACTCACTACAGGCGTGGAGTTTCATCCATTCACACACTGCAGACCTGGAGTTTCATCATTCACGCAATACAGGCATTGGGTTTCATCATTCACTCACTACAGGCCTGGAGTTTCATCAGTTACTCACTACAGGCCTCGAGTTTCATCATTCACTCACTTCAGGCCTGGAGTTTCATCATTCACTCTCTACAGGCCTGGAGTTTCATGATTCTCACACTACAGGCCTGGACTTTCATCATTCACTCACTACAGGCCTGGGGTTTCAGCGATTCACTCACTACAGCCCTGCGGTTTCAGCCCTTCACTCATTACAGGCCTGGAGTTTCGTCATTCACTCACTACGGGCCTGGAGTTTCATCATTCACACACTACAGGCCTGGAGTTCCATCATTCACTCACTGCAGGCCTGGAGTTTCATCATTCACTCACTACAGGCCTGGAGTTTCACTCATTCACTCTCTACAGGCCTGGACTTTCATCATTCACTCACTACAGGCCTGGAGTTTCATCATTCACTCACTACAGGCCTGGAGTTTCATCATTCACTCACTACAGGCCTGGAGTTTCACTCATTTACTCACTACAGGCCTGGAGTTTCATCATTCACTCACTACTGGCCTGGAGTTTCATCATTCACACACTACAGGCCTGGAGTTTCATCATTCACTCACTACTGGCCTGGACTTTCATCATTCACTCACTACAGGCCAGGCGTTTCATCATTCACTCTCTACAGGCCTGGAGATTCATCATTCACTTACTACAGGACTGGAGTTTCATCATTCACTCACCACAGGCCTGGAGTTTCATCTTTTACCCACTACAGGCCTCCGGTTTCATCATTCACTCACTACCGGCCTGGAGTTTCATCATTAACTCACTACAGGCCTGGAGTTTCATCATTCACTCACTACAGGCCTGGAGTTTCATCATTCACTCACTACAGGCCTGGAGTTTCATCATTCACTCACTACAGGCCTGGAGTTTCATCATTCACTCACTACACGCCTGGAGTTTCATCATTCACTCACTACAGGCCTGGAGTTTCATCTTTCACTCACTATAGGGCTGGAGTTTCATCATTCACTCACTACCGGCCTGGAGTTTCAGCCATTCACTCACTACAGGCCCGGACTTTTACTCATACACTCACTTCAGGCCTGGAGTTTCATCATTCACTCACTACAGGCCTGGAGTTTCATCTTTCACACACTGCACGGCTGGAGTTTCATCATTCACTCACTACAGGCCTGGAGTTTGCATAATTCACACACTTCAGGCCTGGAGTTTCATCATGCAATCACTGCAGGCCTGGAGATTCATCATTCACACACTGGAGGCCTGGAGTTTCATCCATTTTCACACTACAGGCCTGGAGCTTCATCATTCACTCACTGCAGGCCTGGAGTTTCATCATTCACTCACTACCGGCCTTGAGATTCAGCCATTCAATCACCACAGTCCTGGCGTTTCAGCCATTCTGACAATACTGGCCTAGTATTTTCATCATTCACTCACTACAGGCCTGGATTGTCATCATTCATTCACTACTGAACTGGATTTTCATCATTCACTCACTTCAGGCCTGGAGTTTCATCATTCACTCACTACAGGCCTGGAGTTTCATCAGTCACCCACTAAAGGCCTGGAGCTTCATCATTCACTCACTACAGGCCTGGAGTTTCATCATTCACTCACTAGAGGCCTGGGGTTTCACTCAATCACTCTCTACAGGCCTGGAGTTTCATCATTCACTCACTACAGGCCTGGAGTTTCATCATTAACTCACTACAGGCCTGCAGTTTCATCATTCAATCACTACAGGCCTGGAGTTTCACTCATTCACTCACTACAGGCCTGGAGTTTCATCATTCACACACTACAGGCCTGGAGTTTCATCAGTAACTCACTACAGTCCTGGAGTTTCATCATTCACTTACTACAGGCCTGGAGTTTCACTCATTCATTCTCTACAGACCTGGAGTTTCATCATTCACTCACCACAGGCCTGGAGTTTCATCATTCACTCACTACAGGCCTGGAGTTTCATCATTCACACACTACAGGCCTGGAGTTTCATTATTCACACAGTACAGTCCTGGAGGTTCTTTCATTCACTCACTACAGGCCTGGAGTATCATCATTCACTCTCTACAGGCCTGGAGATTCATCATGCACTCACTGCAGGCCTGGAGTATCAGCATTCACACACTACAGTCCTGGAGATCCATCATTCACTCACTACAGTCATGGAGTTTCATCATTCACTCACTACAGGCGTGGAGTTTCATCCATTCACACACTGCAGACCTGGAGTTTCATCATTCACGCAATACAGGCATTGGGTTTCATCATTCACTCACTACAGGCCTGGAGTTTCATCAGTTACTCACTACAGGCCTCGAGTTTCATCATTCACTCACTTCAGGCCTGGAGTTTCATCATTCACTCTCTACAGGCCTGGAGTTTCATGATTCTCACACTACAGGCCTGGACTTTCATCATTCACTCACTACAGGCCTGGGGTTTCAGCGATTCACTCACTACAGCCCTGCGGTTTCAGCCCTTCACTCATTACAGGCCTGGAGTTTCGTCATTCACTCACTACGGGCCTGGAGTTTCATCATTCACACACTACAGGCCTGGAGTTCCATCATTCACTCACTGCAGGCCTGGAGTTTCATCATTCACTCACTACAGGCCTGGAGTTTCACTCATTCACTCTCTACAGGCCTGGACTTTCATCATTCATTCACTACAGGCCTGGAGTTTCATCATTCACTCACTACAGGCCTGGAGTTTCATCATTCACTCACTACAGGCCTGGAGTTTCACTCATTTACTCACTACAGGCCTGGAGTTTCATCATTCACTCACTACTGGCCTGGAGTTTCATCATTCACACACTACAGGCCTGGAGTTTCATCATTCACTCACTACTGGCCTGGACTTTCATCATTCACTCACTACAGGCCAGGCGTTTCATCATTCACTCTCTACAGGCCTGGAGATTCATCATTCACTTACTACAGGACTGGAGTTTCATCATTCACTCACCACAGGCCTGGAGTTTCATCTTTTACCCACTACAGGCCTCCGGTTTCATCATTCACTCACTACCGGCCTGGAGTTTCATCATTAACTCACTACAGGCCTGGAGTTTCATCATTCACTCACTACAGGCCTGGAGTTTCATCATTCACTCACTACAGGCCTGGATTTTCATCATTCACTCACTACAGGCTTGGAGTTTCATCATTAGCTCACTATAGGCCTGGAGTTTCATCATTCACTCACTACAGGCCTGGAGTTTCACTCATTCACTCACTACAGGCCTGGAGTTTCATCATTCACTCACTGCAGGCCTGGAGTTTCATCATTCACTCACTACAGGCCTGGAGTTTCATCATTCACTCACTACAGGCCTGGAGTTTCATCATTCACTCACTACAGGCCTGGAGTTTCATCATTCACTCACTACACGCCTGGAGTTTCATCATTCACTCACTACAGGCCTGGAGTTTCATCTTTCACTCACTATAGGGCTGGAGTTTCATCATTCACTCACTACCGGCCTGGAGTTTCAGCCATTCACTCACTACAGGCCCGGACTTTTACTCATACACTCACTTCAGGCCTGGAGTTTCATCATTCACTCACTACAGGCCTGGAGTTTCATCTTTCACACACTGCACGGCTGGAGTTTCATCATTCACTCACTACAGGCCTGGAGTTTGCATAATTCACACACTTCAGGCCTGGAGTTTCATCATGCAATCACTGCAGGCCTGGAGATTCATCATTCACACACTGGAGGCCTGGAGTTTCATCCATTTTCACACTACAGGCCTGGAGCTTCATCATTCACTCACTGCAGGCCTGGAGTTTCATCATTCACTCACTACCGGCCTTGAGATTCAGCCATTCACTCACCACAGTCCTGGCGTTTCAGCCATTCTGACAATACTGGCCTAGTATTTTCATCATTCACTCACTACAGGCCTGGATTGTCATCATTCATTCACTACTGAACTGGATTTTCATCATTCACTCACTTCAGGCCTGGAGTTTCATCATTCACTCACTACAGGCCTGGAGTTTCATCAGTCACCCACTAAAGGCCTGGAGCTTCATCATTCACTCACTACAGGCCTGGAGTTTCATCATTCACTCACTAGAGGCCTGGGGTTTCACTCAATCACTCTCTACAGGCCTGGAGTTTCATCATTCACTCACTACAGGCCTGGAGTTTCATCATTAACTCACTACAGGCCTGCAGTTTCATCATTCAATCACTACAGGCCTGGAGTTTCACTCATTCACTCACTACAGGCCTGGAGTTTCATCATTCACACACTACAGGCCTGGAGTTTCATCAGTAACTCACTACAGTCCTGGAGTTTCATCATTCACTTACTACAGGCCTGGAGTTTCACTCATTCATTCTCTACAGACCTGGAGTTTCATCATTCACTCACCACAGGCCTGGAGTTTCATCATTCACTCACTACAGGCCTGGAGTTTCATCATTCACACACTACAGGCCTGGAGTTTCATCATTCACACAGTACAGTCCTGGAGTTTCTTTCATTCACTCACTACAGGCCTGGAGTATCATCATTCACTCTCTACAGGCCTGGAGATTCATCATGCACTCACTGCAGGCCTGGAGTATCAGCATTCACACACTACAGTCCTGGAGATCCATCATTCACTCACTACAGTCATGGAGTTTCATCATTCACTCACTACAGGCGTGGAGTTTCATCCATTCACACACTGCAGACCTGGAGTTTCATCATTCACGCAATACAGGCATTGGGTTTCATCATTCACTCACTACAGGCCTGGAGTTTCATCAGTTACTCACTACAGGCCTCGAGTTTCATCATTCACTCACTTCAGGCCTGGAGTTTCATCATTCACTCTCTACAGGCCTGGAGTTTCATGATTCTCACACTACAGGCCTGGACTTTCATCATTCACTCACTACAGGCCTGGGGTTTCAGCGATTCACTCACTACAGCCCTGCGGTTTCAGCCCTTCACTCATTACAGGCCTGGAGTTTCGTCATTCACTCACTACGGGCCTGGAGTTTCATCATTCACACACTACAGGCCTGGAGTTCCATCATTCACTCACTGCAGGCCTGGAGTTTCATCATTCACTCACTACAGGCCTGGAGTTTCACTCATTCACTCTCTACAGGCCTGGACTTTCATCATTCACTCACTACAGGCCTGGAGTTTCATCATTCACTCACTACAGGCCTGGAGTTTCATCATTCACTCACTACAGGCCTGGAGTTTCACTCATTTACTCACTACAGGCCTGGAGTTTCATCATTCACTCACTACTGGCCTGGAGTTTCATCATTCACACACTACAGGCCTGGAGTTTCATCATTCACTCACTACTGGCCTGGACTTTCATCATTCACTCACTACAGGCCAGGCGTTTCATCATTCACTCTCTACAGGCCTGGAGATTCATCATTCACTTACTACAGGACTGGAGTTTCATCATTCACTCACCACAGGCCTGGAGTTTCATCTTTTACCCACTACAGGCCTCCGGTTTCATCATTCACTCACTACCGGCCTGGAGTTTCATCATTAACTCACTACAGGCCTGGAGTTTCATCATTCACTCACTTCAGGCCTGGAGTTTCATCATTCACTCACTACAGGCCTGGATTTTCATCATTCACTCACTACAGGCTTGGAGTTTCATCATTAGCTCACTATAGGCCTGGAGTTTCATCATTCACTCACTACAGGCCTGGAGTTTCACTCATTCACTCACTACAGGCCTGGAGTTTCATCATTCACTCACTGCAGGCCTGGAGTTTCATCATTCACTCACTACAGGCCTGGAGTTTCACTCATTCACTCACTACAGGCCTGGAGTTTCATCAGTTACTCACTACAGGCCTGGAGTTTCATCATCCATCACTACAGCCCTGGTTTTTCATCATTCACTCACTACAGGCCAGGAGTTTCATCATTCACTCACTACACGCCAGGATTTTCATCATTCACTCACTACACGCCTGGAGTTTCAGCATTCACTCACTTCAGGCCTGGAGTTTCAGCCATTCACTCACTGCAGATTTGGATTTTCAGCCATTCACTCACTACAGGCCTGGAGTTTCATTATTCACTCACTACAGGCCTGGAGTTTCATCATTCACTGATTACAGGCCTGGAGTTTCATCATTCACACACTACAGGCCTGCAGTTTCATCATTCACTCACTACAGGCCTGGAGTTTCATCATTCACTCATTAAAGGCCTGGAGTTTCATCATTAACTCACTACAGGCCTGGAATTTCATCATTCACTCACTAAAGGCCTGTAGTTTCATCATTCTCTCTCTGCAGGCCTGGAGTTTCATGATTCACTCACTACAGGCCTGGAGTTTCATCATTCACTCTCTACAGGGCTGGAGTTTCATTATTCACTCACTACCGGCCTGGAGTTTCAGCCATTCACTCACTACAGGCCTGGAGTTTCACTCATACACTCACTTCAGGCCTGGAGTTTCATCATTCACTCACTTCAGGCCTGGAGTTTCATTATTCACTCACAACAGGCCTGGAGTTTCATCATTCACACACTGCACGCCTGGAGTTTCATCATTCGCTCATTACAGGCCCGAAGTTTCCACATTAACATACTACAGGCCTGGAGTTTCATCATTCACTCGCTACAGGCCTGGAGTTTTATCATTCACTCACTACAGGCCTGGAATTTCATCATTCACTCGCTACAGGCCTGGAGTTTTATCATTCACTCACTACAGGCCTGGAGTTTCATCATTCACTCGCTACAGGCCTGGGGTTTCATCATTCACTCACTACTGGCGTGGAGTTTCATCCATTCACACACTACAGACCTGGAGCTTCATCATTAAATCACTACAGGCCTGGAGTTTCATCATTCACGCAATACAGGCATTGGGTTTCATCATTCACTCACTACAGGCCTGGAGTTTCATCATTCACTCGCTACAGGCCTGGGGTTTCATCATTCACTCACTACAGGCCTGGAGCTTCATCATTCACTCACTACAGGCCTGGAGTATCATCATTCACTCTCTACAGGCCTGGAGTTTCATAATTCACAAACTACAGGCCTGGAGATTCATCATGCACTCACTGCAGGCCTGGAGTATCAGCATTCACACACTACAGTCCTGGAGATTCATCATTAAATCACTACAGGCCTGGAGTTTCATCATTCACTCACTACAGGCCTGGAGTTTCATCAGTTACTCACTACAGGCCTGGAGTTTCATCATTCACTCATTACAGGCCTGGAGTTTCATCATTCACTCTCTACAGGCCTGGAGTTTCATGATTCTCACACTACAGGCCTGGACTTTCATCCATCACTCAATACAGGCCTGGGGTTTCAGCCATTCACTCACTTCAGCCCTGCGGTTTCAGCCCTTCACTCATTACAGGTCTGGAGTTTCATCATTCACTCACTACGGGCCTGCAGTTTCATCATTCACACACTACAGGCCTGGAGTTTGATCATTCACTCACTACAGGCCTGGAGTTTCATCATTCACTCACTACAGGCCTGGAGTTTCACTCATTCACTCTCTACAGGCCTGCAGTTTCATCATTCACTCACTACAGGCTTGGAGTTTCATCATTAACTCACTACAGGCCTGGAGTTTCATCATTCACTCACTACAGGCCTTGAGTTTCACTCATTCACTCACTACAGGCCTGGAGTTTCATCATTCACTCACTACAGGCCTGGAGTTTCATCATTCACTCACTACAGGCCTGGAGTTTCACTCATTCACTCGCTACAGGCCTGGGGTTTCATCATTCACTCACTACAGGTCTGGAGTTTCATCATTCACTCACTAAAGGGCTGCAGTTTCATCATTCACTCACTACCGGCCTGGAGTTTCAGCCATTCACTCACTACAGGCCTGGAGTTTCACTCCTACACTCACTTCAGGCCTGGAGTTTCATCATTCACTCACTTCAGGCCTGGAGTTTCATCATTCACTCACTTCAGGCCTGGCGTTTCATCATTCACACACTGCACGCCTGGAGTTTCATGATTCGCTCACTATAGGCCTGGAGTATCATTATTCACTCACTACAGGCATGGAGTTTCATCATTCACTCACTATAGGCCTGGAGTATCATTATTCATTCAATACAGGCCTGGAGTTTGCATAATTCACACACTTTGGCCTGGAGTATCATCATTCACTCACTACAGGCCTGGAGTTTCATCATTCACACTCTACAAGACTGGAGATTCATCATTCACTCACTACAGGCCTGTAGTTTCATCATTCACACACTACAGGCCTGGAGCTTCATCATTCACACAGTGCAGGCCCGGAGTTTCATCCATTCTCACACTACAGGCCTGGAGTTTCATCATTCATTCACTGCAGGCCTGGAGTTTCATCATGCATCACTAGAGGCCTGGAGTTTCATGATTCACACACTACACGCCTGGAGTTTTATCATTCACTCACTACAAGCCTGGAGTTTCATCATTCACTCACTACAGGCCTGGAGTTTCAGCCATTCTCTCTCTACAGGTTTGGATTTTCAGCCATTCACTCACTATAGTCCTGGAGTTTCACTCATTCATTCTCTACAGGCCTGGAGTTTCATCATTCACTCACTAAAGGCCTGGAGTTTCATCATTCACACACTACAGGCCTGGAGTTCCATCATTCACTTTCTACAGGCCTGGAGTTTCATCATTCACACACTACAGGCCTGGAGTTCCATCATTCACTCTCTACAGTCCTGGAGTTTCTTTCATTCACTCACTACAGGCCTGGAGTATCATCATTCACTCTCTCCAGGCCTGGAGTTTCATAATTCACAAACTACAGGCCTGGAGATTCATCATGCACTCACTGCAGGCCTGGAGTATCAGCATTCACACACTACAGTCCTGGAGATTCATCATTCACTCACTACAGTCATGGAGTTTCATCATTCACACACTACTGGCGTGGAGTTTCATCCATTCACACACTACAGTCCTGGAGCTTCATCATTAACTCACTACAGGCCTGGAGTTTCATCATTCACGCAATACAGGCATTGGGTTTCATCATTCACTCACTACCCGCCTGGAGTTTCATCAGTTACTCACTACAGGCCTCGAGTTTCATCATTCACTCACTACAGGCCTGGAGTTTCATCATTCCCTCTCTACAGGCCGGGAGTTTCATGATTCTCACACTACAGGTCTGGACTTTCATCATTCACTCACTACGGGCCTGGAGTTTCATCATTCACACACTACAGGCCTGGAGTTTGATCATTCACTCACTACACACCTGGAGTTTCATCATTCACTCACTACAGGCCTGGAGTTTCACTCATTCACTCTCTACAGGCCTGCAGTTTCATCATTCACTCACTACAGGCTTGGAGTTTCATCATTAACTCACTACAGGCCTGGAGTTTCATCATTCACTCACTACAGGCCTTGAGTTTCACTCATTCACTCACTACAGGCCTGGAGTTTCATCATTCACTCACTACAGGCCTGGAGTTTCATCATTCACTCACTACAGGCCTGGAGTTTCACTCATTCACTCACTACAGGCCTGGAGTTTCATCATTCACTCACTACAGGCCTGGAGTTTCATCATTCACACACTACAGGCCTGGAGTTTCATCATTCACTCTCTACAGGCCTGGAGTTACATCATTCCTCATTACAGGCCCGGAGTTTCACCATTCACTCACTACAGGCCTGGACTTTCATCATTCACTCACTACAGGCCTGGAGTTTCATCATTCACTCACTACAGGCCTCGGGTTTCATCATTCACTCACTACAGGCCTGGAGTTTCATCATTAACTCACTACAGGCCTGGAGTTTCATCATTCACTCACTACAAGCCTGGAGTTTCATCATTCACTCACTACAGGCCTGGATTTTAAGCCATTCACTCACTACCGGTTTGGATTTTCAGCCATTCACTCACTACAGGCCAGGGGTTTCATCATTCACTCACTACAGGCCTGGAGCTTCATCATTCACTCATTACAGGCCTGGAGTTTCATCATTAACTAACTACAGGCCTTGAGTTTCATCATTCAGTCACTACCGGCCTGGGGTTTCAGCCATTCACTCACTACAGGCCTGGAGTTTCACTCATACACTCACTTCAGGCCTGGAGTTTCATCATTCACTCCCTTCAGGCCTGGAGTTTCATCATTCACTCACAACAGGCCTGGAGTTTCATCATTCACACACTCCACGCCTGGAGTTTCATCATTCGCTCATTACAGGCCTGAAGTTTCCACATTAACATACTACAGGCCTCGAATTTTATCATTCACTCACTACAGCCCTGGATTTTCATCATTCACTCACTATAGGCCTGGAGTATCATCATTCACTCACTACAGGCCTGGAGATTCATCTTTCACTCACTATAGGGCTGGAGTTTCATCCATTCACTCACTACAGGCCTGGACTTTTACTCATACACTCACTTCAGGCCTGGAGTTTCATCATTCACTCACTTCAGTCCTGGAGTTTCATCATTCACTCACAACAAGCCTGGAATTTCATCTTTCACACACTGCACGGCTGGAGTTTCATCATTCGCACATTACAGGCCCGAAGTTTCCACATTAACATACTACAGGCCTGGAGTTTCATCATTCACTCACTATAGGCCTGGAGTATCATCATTCACTCACTACAGGCCTGGAGTTTGCATAATTCACACACTTCAGGCCTGGAGTTTCATCATGCAATCACTGCAGGCCTGTAGTTTCATCATTCACACACTACAGGCCTGGAGCTTCATCATTCACACACAACAGGCCTGGAGTTTCATCATTCTCTCACTACAGGGGTGGAGTTTCACTCATTCACTCACTACAGGCCTGTAGTTTCATCATTCACTCACTACAGGCCTGGAGTTTCATCATTCACACACTACAGGCCTGGAGTTTCATCATTAACTCACTACAGGCCTGCAGTTTCATCATTCTCTCACTACAGGCCTGGAGTTTCACTCATTCAGTCACTACAGGCCTGCAGTTTCATCATTCACTCACTACAGGCCTGGAGTTTCATCATTCACACACTACAGGCCTGGAGTTTCATCATTAACTCACTACAGGCCTGGAGTTTCATCATTCTCTTACTACAGGCCTGGAGTATCACTCATTCATTCTCTACAGACCTGGAGTTTCATCATTCACTCACTACAGGCCTGGAGTTTCATCATTCACTCACTACAGGCCTGGAGTTAAATCATTCACTCACTACAGGCCTGGAGTTTCATCATTCACACACTACAGGCCTGGAGTTTCATCATTCACTCACTACAGTCCTGGAGTTTCATCATTCACTCACTACAGGCCTGGAGTTTCATAATTCACAAACTACAGTCCTGGAGATTCATCATTCACTGACTACAGTCATGGAGTTTCATCATTCACACACTACATGCGTGGAGTTTCATCCATTCACACACTACAGTCCTGGAGCTTCATCATTAACTCACTACAGGCCTGGAGTTTCATCATTCACGCAATACAGGCATTGGGTTTCATCATTCACTCACTACAGGCCTGGAGTTTCATCATTCACTCACTACAGGCCTGGAGTTTCATCATTAACTCACTACAGGCCTGGAGTTTCATCACTCACTCACTACAGGTCTGGAGTTTCACTCATTCACTCACTACAGGCCTGGAGTTTCAGCATTCACTCACTACAGGCCTGGATTTTCATCTTTCACACACTACAGGCCTGGAGTTTCATCATTCACTCTCTACAGGCCTGGAGTTACATCATTCCTCATTACAGGCCCGGAGTTTCATCATTCACTCACTACTGGCCTGGAGTTTCATCATTCACTCACTACAGGCCTGGCGTTTTATCATTCACTCTCTACAGGCCTGGAGTTTCATCATTCACTCTCTACAGGCCTGTAGTTACATCATTCCTCATTACAGGCCCGGAGTTTCACCATTCACTCACTACAGGCCTGGAGTTTCATCATTCACTCACTACAGGACTGGCGTTTCATCATTCACTCTCTACAGGCCTGGAGATTCATCATTCACTCACTACAGGCCTGGATTTTCATCATTCACTCACTACAGGCCTGGAGTTTCATCATTTACTCACTACAGGCCTCGGGTTTCATCATTCACTCACTACAGGCCTGGATATTCAGCATTCACTCACGACACGCCTGGAGTTTCATCATTCACTCACTACAGGCTTGGGGTTTCAGCTTTTCACTCACTACAGGCCTGGAGTTTCATCATTCACTTACTACTGGCCTGGAGTTTCATCATTCACTCACTGCAGGCCTGGAGTTTCATCATTCACTCACAACAGGCCTGGAGTTACATCATGCACTCACTACAGGCCTGGAGTTTCATCATTCACTCACTACAGGCCTGGAGTTTCATCATTCACTCACTACAGGCCTGGACTTTCATCATTCACTCACAACAGGCCTGGAGTTACATGATGCACTCACAACAGGCCTGGAGTTACATGATGCACTCACTACAGGCCTGGAGTTTCATCATCCATCACTACAGCCCTGGATTTTCATCATTCACTCACTACAGGCCAGGAGTTTCATCATTTACTCACTCCAGGCCTCGAGTTTCATCATTCAATCACTACAGGCCTGGAGTTTCATGATTCACTCACTACACGCCTGGAGTTTCATCATTCACTCACTACACGCCTGGAGTTTCAACATTCACACACTACAGGCGTGGAGTTTCATCCATTCACACACTACAGTCCTGGAGCTTCATCATTCACACACTACAGGCCTGGAGTTTCATCATTCACTCACTACAGGCCTGGAGTTTCATCAGTTACTCACTACAGGCCTGGAGTTTCATCATTCACTCACTACAGGCCTGGAGTTTCATCACTCACTCTCTACAGGCCTGGAGGTTCGTCATTCACTCTCTACAGGCCTGGAGTTTCATGATTCTCACACTACAGGCCTGGACTTTCATCATTCACTCACTACAGGCCTGGGGTTTCACCCATTCATTCACTACAGCCCTGCGGTTTCAGCCCTTCACTCATTACAGGCCTGGAGTTTCATCATTCACTCACTATGGGCATGGAGTTTCATCATTCACACACTACAGGCCTGGAGTTTCATCATTCACTCACTACAGGCCTGGAGTTTCATCATTCACTCACTACAGGCCTGGAGTTTCACTCATTCACTCTCTACAGGCCTGGAGTTTCATCATTCACTCACTACAGGCCTGGAGTTTCATCATTAACTCACTACAGGCCTGGAGTTTCATAATTCACTCACTACAGGCCTGGAGTTTCACTCATTCACTCACTACAGGCCTGGAGTTTCAGCATTCACTCACTACAGGCCTGGAGTTTCATCATTCACACACTAAAGGCCTGGATTTTAAGCCATTCACTCACTACCGGTTTGGATTTTCAGCCATTCACTCACTACAGGCCAGGAGTTTCATCATTCACTCACTACAGGCCTGGAGCTTCATCATTCACACATTACAGGCCTGGAGTTTCATCATTAACTAACTACAGGCCTTGAGTTTCATCATTCAGTCACTACCGGCCTGGAGTTTCAGCCATTCACTCACTACAGGCCTTGAGTTTCACTCATACACTCACTTCAGGCCTGGAGTTTCATCATTCACTCCCTTCAGGCCTGGAGTTTCATCATTCACTCACAACAGGCCTGGAGTTTCATCATTCACACACTCCACGCCTGGAGTTTCATCATTCGCTAATTACAGGCCCGAAGTTTCCACACTAACATACTACAGGCCTCGAATTTTATCATTCACTCACTACAGGCCTGGATTTTCATCATTCACTCACTATAGGCCTGGAGATTCATCATTCACTCACTACCGGCCTGGAGTTTCAGCCATTCACTCACTACAGGCCTGGACTTTTACTCATACACTCACTTCAGGCCTGGAGTTTCATCATTCACTCACTTCAGTCCTGGAGTTTCATCATTCACACACTACAGGCCTGGAGTTTCATCATTAACTCACTACAGGCCTGCAGTTTCATCATTCTCTCACTACAGGCCTGGAGTTTCACTCATTCAGTCACTACAGGCCTGCAGTTTCATCATTCACTCACTACAGGCCTGGAGTTTCATCATTCACACACTACAGGCCTGGAGTTTCATCATTAACTCACTACAGGCCTGGAGTTTCATCATTCTCTTACTACAGGCCTGGAGTTTCACTCATTCATTCTCTACAGACCTGGAGTTTCATCATTCACTCACTACAGGCCTGGAGTTTCATCATTCACTCACTACAGGCCTGGAGTTTCATCATTCACTCACTACAGGCCTGGAGTTTCACTCATTCACTCTCTACAGGCCTGGAGTTTCATCATTCACTCACTACAGGCCTGGAGTTTCATCATTAACTCACTACAGGCCTGGAGTTTCATCACTCACTCACTACAGGCCTGGAGTTTCACTCATTCACTCACTACAGGCCTGGAGTTTCAGCATTCACTCACTACAGGCCTGGAGTTTCATCATTCACACACTACAGGCCTGGAGTTTCATCATTCACTCTCTACAGGCCTGGAGTTACATTATTCCTCATTACAGGCCCGGAGTTTCATCATTCACTCACTACTGGCCTGGAGTTTCATCATTCACTCACTACAGGCCTGGTGTTTTATCATTCACTCTCTACAGGCCTGGAGATTCATCATTCACTTACTACAGGCCTGGAGTTTCATCATTCACTCACTACAGGCCTGGAGTTTCATCATTCACTCACTATAGGCCTGGAGATTCATCATTCACTCACGACACGCCTGGAGTTTCATCATTCACTCACTACAGGCCTGGATTTACATCATTCACTCACTACAGGCCTGGAGTTTCATCATTCACTTACTACTGGCCTGGAGTTTCATCATTCACTCACTGCAGGCCTGGAGTTTCATCATTCACTCACAACAGTCCTGGAGTTACATCATGCACTCACTACAGGCCTGGAGTTTCATCATTCACTCACTACAGGCCTGGAGTTTCATCATTCACTCACTACAGGCCTGGACTTTCATCATTCACTCACAACAGGCCTGGAGTTACATCATGCACTCACTACAGGCCTGGAGTTTCATCATTCACTCACTACAGGCCTGGAGTTACATCATGCACTCACTACAGGCCTGGAGTTTCATCATTCACTCACTACAGCCCTGGATTTTCATCATTCTCTCACTACAGGCCAGGAGTTTCATCATTTACTCACTCCAGGCCTCGAGTTTCATCATTCAATCACTACAGGCCTGGAGTTTCATGATTCACTCACTACACGCCTGGAGTTTCATCATTCACTCACTACACGCCTGGACTTTCATCATTCACACACTACAGGCGTGGATTTTCATCCATTCACACACTACAGTCCTGGAGCTTCATCATTAACTCACTACAGGCCTGGAGTTTCATCATTCACGCAATACAGCCATTGGGTTTCATCATTCACTCACTACAGGCCTGGAGTTTCATCATTCACTCTCTACAAGCCTGGAGTTTCATCATTCACTCACTACAGGCCTGGATTTTAAGCCATTCACTCACTACCGGTTTGGATTTTCAGCCATTCACTCACTACAGGCCAGGGGTTTCATCATTCACTCACTACAGGCCTGGAGCTTCATCATTCACTCATTACAGGCCTGGAGTTTCATCATTAACTAACTACAGGCCTTGAGTTTCATCATTCAGTCACTACCGGCCTGGGGTTTCAGCCATTCACTCACTACAGGCCTGGAGTTTCACTCATACACTCACTTCAGGCCTGGAGTTTCATCATTCACTCCCTTCAGGCCTGGAGTTTCATCATTCACTCACAACAGGCCTGGAGTTTCATCATTCACACACTCCACGCCTGGAGTTTCATCATTCGCTCATTACAGGCCTGAAGTTTCCACATTAACATACTACAGGCCTCGAATTTTATCATTCACTCACTACAGCCCTGGATTTTCATCATTCACTCACTATAGGCCTGGAGTATCATCATTCACTCACTACAGGCCTGGAGATTCATCTTTCACTCACTATAGGGCTGGAGTTTCATCCATTCACTCACTACAGGCCTGGACTTTTACTCATACACTCACTTCAGGCCTGGAGTTTCATCATTCACTCACTTCAGTCCTGGAGTTTCATCATTCACTCACAACAAGCCTGGAGTTTCATCTTTCACACACTGCACGGCTGGAGTTTCATCATTCGCACATTACAGGCCCGAAGTTTCCACATTAACATACTACAGGCCTGGAGTTTCATCATTCACTCACTATAGGCCTGGAGTATCATCATTCACTCACTACAGGCCTGGAGTTTGCATAATTCACACACTTCAGGCCTGGAGTTTCATCATGCAATCACTGCAGGCCTGTAGTTTCATCATTCACACACTACAGGCCTGGAGCTTCATCATTCACACACAACAGGCCTGGAGTTTCATCATTCTCTCACTACAGGCCTGGAGTTTCACTCATTCACTCACTACAGGCCTGTAGTTTCATCATTCACTCACTACAGGCCTGGAGTTTCATCATTCACACACTACAGGCCTGGAGTTTCATCATTAACTCACTACAGGCCTGCAGTTTCATCATTCTCTCACTACAGGCCTGGAGTTTCACTCATTCAGTCACTACAGGCCTGCAGTTTCATCATTCACTCACTACAGGCCTGGAGTTTCATCATTCACACACTACAGGCCTGGAGTTTCATCATTAACTCACTACAGGCCTGGAGTTTCATCATTCTCTTACTACAGGCCTGGAGTATCACTCATTCATTCTCTACAGACCTGGAGTTTCATCATTCACTCACTACAGGCCTGGAGTTTCATCATTCACTCACTACAGGCCTGGAGTTAAATCATTCACTCACTACAGGCCTGGAGTTTCATCATTCACACACTACAGGCCTGGAGTTTCATCATTCACTCACTACAGTCCTGGAGTTTCATCATTCACTCACTACAGGCCTGGAGTTTCATAATTCACAAACTACAGTCCTGGAGATTCATCATTCACTGACTACAGTCATGGAGTTTCATCATTCACACACTACATGCGTGGAGTTTCATCCATTCACACACTATAGTCCTGGAGCTTCATCATTAACTCACTACAGGCCTGGAGTTTCATCATTCACGCAATACAGGCATTGGGTTTCATCATTCACTCACTACAGGCCTGGAGTTTCATCATTCACTCACTACAGGCCTGGAGTTTCATCATTAACTCACTACAGGCCTGGAGTTTCATCACTCACTCACTACAGGCCTGGAGTTTCACTCATTCACTCACTACAGGCCTGGAGTTTCAGCATTCACTCACTACAGGCCTGGATTTTCATCTTTCACACACTACAGGCCTGGAGTTTCATCATTCACTCTCTACAGGCCTGGAGTTACATCATTCCTCATTACAGGCCCGGAGTTTCATCATTCACTCACTACTGGCCTGGAGTTTCATCATTCACTCAGTACAGGCCTGGCGTTTTATCATTCACTCTCTACAGGCCTGGAGATTCATCATTCACACACTACAGGCCTGGAGTTTCATCATTCACTCTCTACAGGCCTGTAGTTACATCATTCCTCATTACAGGCCCGGAGTTTCACCATTCACTCACTACAGGCCTGGAGTTTCATCATTCACTCACTACAGGACTGGCGTTTCATCATTCACTCTCTACAGGCCTGGAGATTCATCATTCACTCACTACAGGCCTGGATTTTCATCATTCACTCACTACAGGCCTGGAGTTTCATCATTTACTCACTACAGGCCTCAGGTTTCATCATTCACTCACTATAGGCCTGGATATTCAGCATTCACTCACGACACGCCTGGAGTTTCATCATTCACTCACTACAGGCCTGGATTTACATCATTCACTCACTACAGGCTTGGGGTTTCAGCTTTTCACTCACTACAGGCCTGGAGTTTCATCATTCACTTACTACTGGCCTGGAGTTTCATCATTCACTCACTGCAGGCCTGGAGTTTCATCATTCACTCACAACAGGCCTGGAGTTACATCATGCACTCACTACAGGCCTGGAGTTTCATCATTCACTCACTACAGGCCTGGAATTTCATCATTCACTCACTACAGGCCTGGACTTTCATCATTCACTCACAACAGGCCTGGAGTTACATGATGCACTCACAACAGGCCTGGAGTTACATGATGCACTCACTACAGGCCTGGAGTTTCATCATCCATCACTACAGCCCTGGATTTTCATCATTCACTCACTACAGGCCAGGAGTTTCATCATTTACTCACTCCAGGCCTCGAGTTTCATCATTCAATCACTACAGGCCTGGAGTTTCATGATTCACTCACTACACGCCTGGAGTTTCATCATTCACTCACTACACGCCTGGAGTTTCATCATTCACACACTACAGGCGTGGAGTTTCATCCATTCACACACTACAGTCCTGGAGCTTCATCATTCACACACTACAGGCCTGGAGTTTCATCATTCACTCACTACAGGCCTGGAGTTTCATCAGTTACTCACTACAGGCCTGGAGTTTCATCATTCACTCACTACAGGCCTGGAGTTTCATCACTCACTCTCTACAGGCCTGGAGGTTCGTCATTCACTCTCTACAGGCCTGGAGTTTCATGATTCTCACACTACAGGCCTGGACTTTCATCATTCACTCACTACAGGCCTGGGGTTTCACCCATTCATTCACTACAGCCCTGCGGTTTCAGCCCTTCACTCATTACAGGCCTGGAGTTTCATCATTCACTCACTATGGGCATGGAGTTTCATCATTCACACACTACAGGCCTGGAGTTTCATCATTCACTCACTACAGGCCTGGAGTTTCATCATTCACTCACTACAGGCCTGGAGTTTCACTCATTCACTCTCTACAGGCCTGGAGTTTCATCATTCACTCACTACAGGCCTGGAGTTTCATCATTAACTCACTACAGGCCTGGAGTTTCATAATTCACTCACTACAGGCCTGGAGTTTCACTCATTCACTCACTACAGGCCTGGAGTTTCAGCATTCACTCACTACAGGCCTGGAGTTTCATCATTCACACACTAAAGGCCTGGATTTTAAGCCATTCACTCACTACCGGTTTGGATTTTCAGCCATTCACTCACTACAGGCCAGGAGTTTCATCATTCACTCACTACAGGCCTGGAGCTTCATCATTCACACATTACAGGCCTGGAGTTTCATCATTAACTAACTACAGGCCTTGAGTTTCATCATTCAGTCACTACCGGCCTGGAGTTTCAGCCATTCACTCACTACAGGCCTTGAGTTTCACTCATACACTCACTTCAGGCCTGGAGTTTCATCATTCACTCCCTTCAGGCCTGGAGTTTCATCATTCACTCACAACAGGCCTGGAGTTTCATCATTCACACACTCCACGCCTGGAGTTTCATCATTCGCTAATTACAGGCCCGAAATTTCCACACTAACATACTACAGGCCTCGAATTTTATCATTCACTCACTACAGGCCTGGATTTTCATCATTCACTCACTATAGGCCTGGAGATTCATCATTCACTCACTACCGGCCTGGAGTTTCAGCCATTCACTCACTACAGGCCTGGACTTTTACTCATACACTCACTTCAGGCCTGGAGTTTCATCATTCACTCACTTCAGTCCTGGAGTTTCATCATTCACACACTACAGGCCTGGAGTTTCATCATTAACTCACTACAGGCCTGCAGTTTCATCATTCTCTCGCTACAGGCCTGGAGTTTCACTCATTCAGTCACTACAGGCCTGCAGTTTCATCATTCACTCACTACAGGCCTGGAGTTTCATCATTCACACACTACAGGCCTGGAGTTTCATCATTAACACACTACAGGCCTGGAGTTTCATCATTCTCTTACTACAGGCCTGGAGTTTCACTCATTCATTATCTACAGACCTGGAGTTTCATCATTCACTCACTACAGGCCTGGAGTTTCATCATTCACTCACTACAGGCCTGGAGTTAAATCATTCACTCACTACAGGCCTGGAGTTTCATCATTCACACACTACAAGCCTGGAGTTTCATCATTCACTCACTACAGGCCTGGAGTTTCATCATTCACTCACTACAGGCCTGGAGTTTCATCATTCACTCACTACAGGCCTGGAGTTTCACTCATTCACTCTCTACAGGCCTGGAGTTTCATCATTCACTCACTACAGGCCTGGAGTTTCATCATTAACTCACTACAGGCCTGGAGTTTCATCACTCACTCACTACAGGCCTGGAGTTTCACTCATTCACTCACTACAGGCCTGGAGTTTCAGCATTCACTCACTACAGGCCTGGAGTTTCATCATTCACACACTACAGGCCTGAAGTTTCATCATTCACTCTCTACAGGCCTGGAGTTTCATCATTCACTCACTACAGGCCTGGCGTTTTATCATTCACTCTCTACAGGCCTGGAGATTCATCATTCACTTACTACAGGCCTGGAGTTTCATCATTCACTCACTACAGGCCTGGAGTTTCATCATTCACTCACTACGGGCCTGGAGTTTCATCATTTACTCACTACAGACCTCGGGTTTCATCATTCACTCACTATAGGCCTGGAGATTCATCATTCACTCACGACACGCCTGGAGTTTCATCATTCACTCACTACAGGCCTGGATTTACATCATTCACTCACTACAGGCCTGGAGTTTCATCATTCACTTACTACTGGCCTGGAGTTTCATCATTCACTCACTGCAGGCCTGGAGTTTCATCATTCACTCACAACAGTCCTGGAGTTACATCATGCACTCACTACAGGCCTGGAGTTTCATCATTCACTCACTACAGGCCTGGAGTTTCATCATTCACTCACTACAGGCCTGGACTTTCATCATTCACTCACAACAGGCCTGGAGTTACATCATGCACTCACTACAGGCCTGGAGTTTCATCATTCACTCACTACAGGCCTGGAGTTACATCATGCACTCACTACAGGCCTGGAGTTTCATCATTCACTCACTACAGCCCTGGATTTTCATCATTCTCTCACTACAGGCCAGGAGTTTCATCATTTACTCACTCCAGGCCTCGAGTTTCATCATTCAATCACTACAGGCCTGGAGTTTCATGATTCACTCACTACACGCCTGGAGTTTCATCATTCACTCACTACACGCCTGGACTTTCATCATTCACACACTACAGGCGTGGATTTTCATCCATTCACACACTACAGTCCTGGAGCTTCATCATTAACTCACTACAGGCCTGGAGTTTCATCATTCACGCAATACAGCCATTGGGTTTCATCATTCACTCACTACAGGCCTGGAGTTTCATCATTCACTCACTACAGGCCTGGAGTTTCATCATTCACTCACTACAGGCCTGGCGTTTCATCATTCACTCTCTACAGGCCTGGAGTTTCGTCATTCACTCTCTACAGGCCTGGAGTTTCATGATTCTCACACTACAGGCCTGGACTTTCATCATTCATTCACTACAGGCCTGGGGTTTCACCCATTCACTCACTACAGCCCTGCGGTTTCAGCCCTTCACTCATTACAGGCCTGGAGTTTCATCATTCACTCACTACGGGCATGGAGTTTCATCATTCACACACTACAGGCCTGGAGTTTCATCATTCACTCACTACAGGCCTGGAGTTTCATCATTCACTCACTACAGGCCTGGAGTTTCACTCATTCACTCACTACAGGCCTGGAGTTTCAGCATTCACTCACTACAGGCCTGGAGTTTCATCATTCACACACTACAGGCCTGGAGTTTCATCATTCACTCTCTACAGGCCTGGAGTTACATCATTCCTCATTACAGGCCTGGAGTTTCATCATTCACTCACTACAGGACTGGCGTTTCATCATTCACTCTCTACAGGCCTGGAGATTCATCATTCACTTACTACAGGCCTGGAGTTTCATCATTCACTCACTACAGGCCTGGAGTTTCATCATTTACTCACTACAGGTCTGGATTTTCATCATTCACTCACGACACGCCTGGAGTTTCATCATTCACTCACTACAGGCCTGGATTTACATCATTCACTCACTACAGGCCTGGGGTTTCAGCTTTTCACTCACTACAGGCCTGGAGTTTCATCATTCACTTACTACTGGCCTGGAGTTTCATCATTCACTCACTGGAGGCCTGGAGTTTCATCATTCACTCACAACAGGCCTGGAGTTACATCATGCACTCACTACAGGCCTGGAGTTTCATCATTCACTCACTACAGGCCTGGAGTTTCATCATTCACTCACTACAGGCCTGGACTTTCATCATTCACTCACAACAGGCCTGGAGTCACATCATGCACTCACTACAAGCCTGAAATTTCATCATTCACTCACTACAGGCCTGGAGTTTCATCATCCATCACTACAGCCCTGGATTTTCATCATTCACTCACTACAGGCCAGGAGTTTCATCATTTACTCACTCCAGGCCTCGAGTTTCATCATTCAATCACTACAGGCCTGGAGTTTCATGATTCACTCACTACAGGCCTGGAGTTTCATCATTCACTCACTACACGCCTGGAGTTTCAGCATTCACTCACTACAGGCCTGGAGTTTCATCATTCACTCACTACACGTTTGGATTTTCAGCCATTCACTCACTAAAGGCCTGGAGTTTCATTATTCACTCTCTACAGGCCTGGAATTTCATCATTCACTGACTACAGGACTGGAGTTTCATCATTCACTCATTACAGGCCTGGAGTTACATCATTAACTCACTACAGGCCTGGAGTTTCATCATTCACTCACTACAGGACTGGAGTTTCATCATTCTCTCTCTACAGGCCTGGAGTTTCATCATTCACTCACTGCAGGCCTGGAGTTTCATCTTTCACTCACTACAGCGCTGGGGTTTCATCATTCACTCACTACAGGGCTGGAGTTTCATCATTCACTCACTACCGGCCTGGAGTTTCAGCCATTCACTCACTACAGGCCTGGAGTTTCACTCATTCACTCACTTCAGGCCTGGAGTTTCATCATTCACTCACTTCAGGCCTGGAGTTTCATAATTCACTCACAACAGTCCTGGAGTTTCATCATTCACACACTGCACGCCTGGAGTTTCATCATTCGCTCATTACAGGCCTGGAGTTTCATCATTCACTCACTACAGGCCTGGCGTTTTATCATTCACTCTCTACAGGCCTGGAGATTCATCATTCACACACTACAGGCCTGGAGTTTCATCATTCACTCTCTACAGGCCTGTAGTTACATCATTCCTCATTACAGGCCCGGATTTTCACCATTCACTCACTACAGGCCTGGAGTTTCATCATTCACTCACTACAGGACTGGCGTTTCATCATTCACTCTCTACAGGCCTGGAGATTCATCATTCACTTACTACAGGCCTGGAGTTTCATCATTCACTCACTACAGGCCTGGAGTTTCATCATTCACTCACTACAGGCCTGGATTTACATCATTCACTCACTACAGGCCTGGGGTTTCAGCTTTTCACTCACTACAGGCCTGGAGTTTCATCATTCACTTACTACTGGCCTGGAGTTTCATCATTCACTCACTGGAGGCCTGGAGTTTCATCATTCACTCACAACAGGCCTGGAGTTACATCATGCACTCACTACAGGCCTGGAGTTTCATCATTCACTCACTACAGGCCTGGAGTTTCATCATTCACTCACTACAGGCCTGGACTTTCATCATTCACTCACAACAGGCCTGGAGTCACATCATGCACTCACTACAGGCCTGAAATTTCATCATTCACTCACTACAGGCCTGGAGTTTCATCATCCATCACTACAGCCCTGGATTTTCATCATTCACTCACTACAGGCCAGGAGTTTCATCATTTACTCACTCCAGGCCTCGAGTTTCATCATTCAATCACTACAGGCCTGGAGTTTCATGATTCACTCACTACACGCCTGGAGTTTCATCATTCACTCACTACACGCCTGGAGTTTCAGCATTCACTCACTACAGGCCTGGAGTTTCATCATTCACTCACTACAGGTTTGGATTTTCAGCCATTCACTCACTAAAGGCCTGGAGTTTCATTATTCACTCTCTACAGGCCTGGAATTTCATCATTCACTGACTACAGGCCTGGAGTTACATCATTAACTCACTACAGGCCTGGAGTTTCATCATTCACTCACTACAGGACTGGAGTTTCATCATTCTCTCTCTACAGGCCTGGAGTTTCATCATTCACTCACTGCAGGCCTGGAGTTTCATCTTTCACTCACTACAGCGCTGGGGTTTCATCATTCACTCACTACAGGGCTGGAGTTTCATCATTCACTCACTACCGGCCTGGAGTTTCAGCCATTCACTCACTACAGGCCTGGAGTTTCACTCATTCACTCACTTCAGGCCTGGAGTTTCATCATTCACTCACTTCAGGCCTGGAGTTTCATCATTCACTCACAACAGTCCTGGAGTTTCATCATTCACACACTGCACGCCTGGAGTTTCATCATTCGCTCATTACAGGCCTGGAGTTTCATCATTCACTCACTACAGGCCTGGAGTTTTATCATTCACTCACTGCAGGCCTGGGGTTTCATCATTCACTCACTACAGGCCTGGAGTTTCATCATTCACTCACTACAGGCCTGGAGTTTCACTCATTCACTCTCTACAGGCCTGGAGTTTCATCATTCACTCACTACAGGCCTGGAATTTCATCATTAACTCACTACAGGCCTGGAGTTTCATCACTCACTCACTACAGGCCTGGAGTTTCACTCATTCACTCACTACAGGCCTGGAGTTTCAGCATTCACTCACTACAGGCCTGGAGTTTCATCATTCACACACTACAGGCCTGGAGTTTCATCATTCACTCTCTACAGGCCTGGAGTTACATCATTCCTCATTACAGGCCCGGAGTTTCATCATTCACTCACTACTGGCCTGGAGTTTCATCATTCACTCAGTACAGGCCTGGCGTTTTATCATTCACTCTCTACAGGCCTGGAGATTCATCATTCACACACTACAGGCCTGGAGTTTCATCATTCACTCTCTAAAGGCCTGTAGTTACATCATTCCTCATTACAGGCCCGGAGTTTCACCATTCACTCACTACAGGCCTGGAGTTTCATCATTCACTCACTACAGGACTGGCGTTTTATCATTCACTCTCTACAGGCCTGGAGATTCATCATTCACTTACTACAGGCCTGGAGTTTCATCATTCACTCACTACAGGCCTGGAGTTTTATCATTCACTCACTACAGGCCTGGATTTTCATCATTCACTCACTAGAGGCCTGGAGTTTCATCATTTACTCACTACAGGCCTCGGGTTTCACCATTCACTCACTACAGGCCTGGAGATTCATCATTCACTCACGACACGCCTGGAGTTTCATCATTCACTCACTACAGGCCTGGATTTACATCATTCACTCACTACAGGCCTGGAGTTTCATCATTCACTTACTACTGGCCTGGAGTTTCATCATTCACTCACTGCAGGCCTGGAGTTTCATCATTCACTCACAACAGGCCTGGAGTTACATCATGCACTCACTACAGGCCTGGAGTTTCATCATTCACTCACTACAGGCCTGGAGTTTCATCATTCACTCACTACAGGCCTGGACTTTCATCATTCACTCACAACAGGCCTGGAGTTACATCATGCACTCACTACAAGCCTGGAGTTTCATCATCCATCACTACAGCCCTGGATTTTCATCATTCACTCACTACAGGCCAGGAGTTTCATCATTTACTCACTCCAGGCCTCGAGTTTCATCATTCAATCACTACAGGCCTGGAGTTTCATGATTCACTCACTACACGCCTGGAGTTTCATCATTCACTCACTACACGCCTGGAGTTTCATCATTCACACACTACAGGCGTGGAGTTTCTTCCATTCACACACTACAGTCCTGGAGCTTCATCATTAACTCACTACAGGCCTGGAGTTTCATCATTCACGCAATACAGCCATTGGGTTTCATCATTCACTCACTACAGGCCTGGAGTTTCATCAGTTACTCACTACAGGCCTGGAGTTTCATCATTCACTCACTACAGGCCTGGAGTTTCATCATTCACTCTCTACTGGCCTGGAGGTTCGTCATTCACTCTCTACAGGCCTGGAGTTTCATGATTCTCACACTACAGGCCTGGACTTTCATCATTCACTCACTACAGGCCTGGGGTTTCACCCATTCACTCACTACAGCCCTGCGGTTTCAGCACTTCACTCATTACAGGCCTGGAGTTTCATCATTCACTCACTACAGGACTGGAGTTTCATCATTCTCTCTCTACAGGCCTGGAGTTTCATCATTCACTCACTGCAGGCCTGGAGTTTCATCTTTCACTCACTACAGCGCTGGGGTTTCATCATTCACTCACTACAGGGCTGGAGTTTCATCATTCACTCACTACCGGCCTGGAGTTTCAGCCATTCACTCACTACAGGCCTGGAGTTTCACTCATTCACTCACTTCAGGCCTGGAGTTTCATCATTCACTCACTTCAGGCCTGGAGTTTCATAATTCACTCACAACAGTCCTGGAGTTTCATCATTCACACACTGCACGCCTGGAGTTTCATCATTCGCTCATTACAGGCCTGGAGTTTCATCATTCACTCACTACAGGCCTGGCGTTTTATCATTCACTCTCTACAGGCCTGGAGATTCATCATTCACACACTACAGGCCTGGAGTTTCATCATTCACTCTCTACAGGCCTGTAGTTACATCATTCCTCATTACAGGCCCGGATTTTCACCATTCACTCACTACAGGCCTGGAGTTTCATCATTCACTCACTACAGGACTGGCGTTTCATCATTCACTCTCTACAGGCCTGGAGATTCATCATTCACTTACTACAGGCCTGGAGTTTCATCATTCACTCACTACAGGCCTGGAGTTTCATCATTCACTCACTACAGGCCTGGATTTACATCATTCACTCACTACAGGCCTGGGGTTTCAGCTTTTCACTCACTACAGGCCTGGAGTTTCATCATTCACTTACTACTGGCCTGGAGTTTCATCATTCACTCACTGGAGGCCTGGAGTTTCATCATTCACTCACAACAGGCCTGGAGTTACATCATGCACTCACTACAGGCCTGGAGTTTCATCATTCACTCACTACAGGCCTGGAGTTTCATCATTCACTCACTACAGGCCTGGACTTTCATCATTCACTCACAACAGGCCTGGAGTCACATCATGCACTCACTACAGGCCTGAAATTTCATCATTCACTCACTACAGGCCTGGAGTTTCATCATCCATCACTACAGCCCTGGATTTTCATCATTCACTCACTACAGGCCAGGAGTTTCATCATTTACTCACTCCAGGCCTCGAGTTTCATCATTCAATCACTACAGGCCTGGAGTTTCATGATTCACTCACTACACGCCTGGAGTTTCATCATTCACTCACTACACGCCTGGAGTTTCAGCATTCACTCACTACAGGCCTGGAGTTTCATCATTCACTCACTACAGGTTTGGATTTTCAGCCATTCACTCACTAAAGGCCTGGAGTTTCATTATTCACTCTCTACAGGCCTGGAATTTCATCATTCACTGACTACAGGCCTGGAGTTACATCATTAACTCACTACAGGCCTGGAGTTTCATCATTCACTCACTACAGGACTGGAGTTTCATCATTCTCTCTCTACAGGCCTGGAGTTTCATCATTCACTCACTGCAGGCCTGGAGTTTCATCTTTCACTCACTACAGCGCTGGGGTTTCATCATTCACTCACTACAGGGCTGGAGTTTCATCATTCACTCACTACCGGCCTGGAGTTTCAGCCATTCACTCACTACAGGCCTGGAGTTTCACTCATTCACTCACTTCAGGCCTGGAGTTTCATCATTCACTCACTTCAGGCCTGGAGTTTCATCATTCACTCACAACAGTCCTGGAGTTTCATCATTCACACACTGCACGCCTGGAGTTTCATCATTCGCTCATTACAGGCCTGGAGTTTCATCATTCACTCACTACAGGCCTGGAGTTTTATCATTCACTCACTGCAGGCCTGGGGTTTCATCATTCACTCACTACAGGCCTGGAGTTTCATCATTCACTCACTACAGGCCTGGAGTTTCACTCATTCACTCTCTACAGGCCTGGAGTTTCATCATTCACTCACTACAGGCCTGGAATTTCATCATTAACTCACTACAGGCCTGGAGTTTCATCACTCACTCACTACAGGCCTGGAGTTTCACTCATTCACTCACTACAGGCCTGGAGTTTCAGCATTCACTCACTACAGGCCTGGAGTTTCATCATTCACACACTACAGGCCTGGAGTTTCATCATTCACTCTCTACAGGCCTGGAGTTACATCATTCCTCATTACAGGCCCGGAGTTTCATCATTCACTCACTACTGGCCTGGAGTTTCATCATTCACTCAGTACAGGCCTGGCGTTTTATCATTCACTCTCTACAGGCCTGGAGATTCATCATTCACACACTACAGGCCTGGAGTTTCATCATTCACTCTCTAAAGGCCTGTAGTTACATCATTCCTCATTACAGGCCCGGAGTTTCACCATTCACTCACTACAGGCCTGGAGTTTCATCATTCACTCACTACAGGACTGGCGTTTTATCATTCACTCTCTACAGGCCTGGAGATTCATCATTCACTTACTACAGGCCTGGAGTTTCATCATTCACTCACTACAGGCCTGGAGTTTTATCATTCACTCACTACAGGCCTGGATTTTCATCATTCACTCACTAGAGGCCTGGAGTTTCATCATTTACTCACTACAGGCCTCGGGTTTCATCATTCACTCACTACAGGCCTGGAGATTCATCATTCACTCACGACACGCCTGGAGTTTCATCATTCACTCACTACAGGCCTGGATTTACATCATTCACTCACTACAGGCCTGGAGTTTCATCATTCACTTACTACTGGCCTGGAGTTTCATCATTCACTCACTGCAGGCCTGGAGTTTCATCATTCACTCACAACAGGCCTGGAGTTACATCATGCACTCACTACAGGCCTGGAGTTTCATCATTCACTCACTACAGGCCTGGAGTTTCATCATTCACTCACTACAGGCCTGGACTTTCATCATTCACTCACAACAGGCCTGGAGTTACATCATGCACTCACTACAAGCCTGGAGTTTCATCATCCATCACTACAGCCCTGGATTTTCATCATTCACTCACTACAGGCCAGGAGTTTCATCATTTACTCACTCCAGGCCTCGAGTTTCATCATTCAATCACTACAGGCCTGGAGTTTCATGATTCACTCACTACACGCCTGGAGTTTCATCATTCACTCACTACACGCCTGGAGTTTCATCATTCACACACTACAGGCGTGGAGTTTCTTCCATTCACACACTACAGTCCTGGAGCTTCATCATTAACTCACTACAGGCCTGGAGTTTCATCATTCACGCAATACAGCCATTGGGTTTCATCATTCACTCACTACAGGCCTGGAGTTTCATCAGTTACTCACTACAGGCCTGGAGTTTCATCATTCACTCACTACAGGCCTGGAGTTTCATCATTCACTCTCTACTGGCCTGGAGGTTCGTCATTCACTCTCTACAGGCCTGGAGTTTCATGATTCTCACACTACAGGCCTGGACTTTCATCATTCACTCACTACAGGCCTGGGGTTTCACCCATTCACTCACTACAGCCCTGCGGTTTCAGCACTTCACTCATTACAGGCCTGGAGTTTCATCATTCACTCACTACGGGCATGAAGTTTCATCATTCACACACTACAGGCCTGGAGTTTCATCATTCACTCACTACAGGCCTGGAGTTTCATCATTCACTCACTACAGGCCTGGAGTTTCACTCATTCACTCTCTACAGGCCTGGAGTTTCATCATTCACTCACTACAGGCCTGGAGTTTCATCATTAACTCACTACAGGCCTGGAGTTTCATCATTCACTCACTACAGGCCTGGAGTTTCACTCATTCACTCACTACAGGCCTGGAGTTTCAGCATTCACTCACTACAGGCCTGGAGTTTCATCATTCACACACTACAGGCCTGGAGTTTCATCATTCACTCTCTACAGGCCTGGAGTTACATCATTCCTCATTACAGGCCCAGAGTTTCATCATTCACTCACTACTGGCCTGGAGTTTCATCATTCACTCACTACAGGCCTGGCGTTTTATCATTCACTCTCTACAGGCCTGGAGATTCATCATTCACACACTACAGGCCTGGAGTTTCATCATTCACTCTCTACAGGCCTGTAGTTACATCATTCCTCATTACAGGCCCGGAGTTTCACCATTCACTCACTACAGGCCTGGAGTTTCATCATTCACTCACTACAGGACTGGCGTTTCATCATTCACTCTCTACAGGCCTGGAGATTCATCATTCACTTACTACAGGCCTGGAGTTTCATCATTCACTCACTACAGGCCTGGAGTTTCATCATTTACTCACTACAGGCCTGGAGTTTCATCATTCACTCACTACAGGCCTGGAGTTTCATCATTTACTCACTACAGGCCTCGGGTTTCATCATTCACTCACTACAGGCCTGGAGATTCATCATTCACTCACGACACGCCTGGAGTTTCATCATTCACTCACTACAGGCCTGGATTTACATCATTCACTCACTACAGGCCTGGAGTTTCATCATTCACTCACTACTGGCCTGGAGTTTCATCATTCACTCACTGGAGGCCTGGAGTTTCATCATTCACTCACAACAGGCCTGGAGTTACATCATGCACTCACTACAGGCCTGGAGTTTCATCATTCACTCACTACAGGCCTGGAATTTCATCATTCACTCACTACAGGCCTGGACTTTCATCATTCACTCACAACAGGCCTGGAGTCACATCATGCACTCACTACAGGCCTGAAGTTTCATCATTCACTCACTACAGGCCTGGAGTTTCATCATCCATCACTACAGCCCTGGATTTTCATCATTCACTCACTACAGGCCAGGAGTTTCATCATTTACTCACTCCAGGCCTCGAGTTTCATCATTCAATCACTACAGGCCTGGAGTTTCATCATTCACTCACTACACGCCTGGAGTTTCATCATTCACTCACTACACGCCTGGAGTTTCAGCATTCACTCACTACAGGCGTGGAGTTTCATCATTCACTCACTACAGGTTTGGATTTTCAGCCATTCACTCACTACAGGCCTGGAGTTTCATTATTCACTCTCTACAGGCCTGGAGTTTCATCATTCACTGACTACAGGACTGGAGTTTCATCATTCACTCATTACAGGCCTGGAGTTTCATCATTCACTCACTACAGGACTGGAGTTTCATCATTCTCTCTCTACAGGCCTGGAGTTTCATCATTCACTCACTACGGGCATGGAGTTTCATCATTCACACACTACAGGCCTGGAGTTTCATCATTCACTCACTACAGGCCTGGAGTTTCATCATTCACTCACTACAGGCCTGGAGTTTCACTCATTCACTCACTACAGGCCTGGAGTTTCAGCATTCACTCACTACAGGCCTGGAGTTTCATCATTCACACACTACAGGCCTGGAGTTTCATCATTCACTCTCTACAGGCCTGGAGTTACATCATTCCTCATTACAGGCCTGGATTTCATCATTCACTCACTACAGGACTGGCGTTTCATCATTCACTCTCTACAGGCCTGGAGATTCATCATTCACTTACTACAGGCCTGGAGTTTCATCATTCACTCACTACAGGCCTGGAGTTTCATCATTTACTCACTACAGGTCTGGATTTTCATCATTCACTCACGACACGCCTGGAGTTTCATCATTCACTCACTACAGGCCTGGATTTACATCATTCACTCACTACAGGCCTGGGGTTTCAGCTTTTCACTCACTACAGGCCTGGAGTTTCATCATTCACTTACTACTGGCCTGGAGTTTCATCATTCACTCACTGGAGGCCTGGAGTTTCATCATTCACTCACTACAGGCCTGGACTTTCATCATTCACTCACAACAGGCCTGGAGTCACATCATGCACTCACTACAGGCCTGAAATTTCATCATTCACTCACTACAGGCCTGGAGTTTCATCATCCATCACTACAGCCCTGGATTTTCATCATTCACTCACTACAGGCCAGGAGTTTCATCATTTACTCACTCCAGGCCTCGAGTTTCATCATTCAATCACTACAGGCCCTGAGTTTCATGATTCACTCACTACACGCCTGGAGTTTCATCATTCACTCACTACACGCCTGGAGTTTCAGCATTCACTCACTACAGGCCTGGAGTTTCATCATTCACTCACTACATGTTTGGATTTTCAGCCATTCACTCACTAAAGGCCTGGAGTTTCATTATTCACTCTCTACAGGCCTGGAATTTCATCATTCACTGACTACAGGACTGGAGTTTCATCATTCACTCATTACAGGCCTGGAGTTACATCATTAACTCACTACAGGCCTGGAGTTTCATCATTCACTCACTACAGGACTGGAGTTTCATCATTCTCTCTCTACAGGCCTGGAGTTTCATCATTCACTCACTGCAGGCCTGGAGTTTCATCTTTCACTCACTACAGCGCTGGGGTTTCATCATTCACTCACTACAGGGCTGGAGTTTCATCATTCACTCACTACCGGCCTGGAGTTTCAGCCATTCACTCACTACAGGCCTGGAGTTTCATAATTCACTCACAACAGTCCTGGAGTTTCATCATTCACACACTGCACGCCTGGAGTTTCATCATTCGCTCATTACAGGCCTGGAGTTTCATCATTCACTCACTACAGGCCTGGCGTTTTATCATTCACTCTCTACAGGCCTGGAGATTCATCATTCACACACTACAGGCCTGGAGTTTCATCATTCACTCTCTACAGGCCTGTAGTTACATCATTCCTCTTTACAGGCCCGGATTTTCACCATTCACTCACTACAGGCCTGGAGTTTCATCATTCACTCACTACAGGACTGGCGTTTCATCATTCACTCTCTACAGGCCTGGAGATTCATCATTCACTTACTACAGGCCTGGAGTTTCATCATTCACTCACTACAGGCCTGGAGTTTCATCATTCACTCACTACAGGCCTGGATTTACATCATTCACTCACTACAGGCCTGGGGTTTCAGCTTTTCACTCACTACAGGCCTGGAGTTTCATCATTCACTTACTACTGGCCTGGAGTTTCATCATTCACTCACTGGAGGCCTGGAGTTTCATCATTCACTCACAACAGGCCTGGAGTTACATCATGCACTCACTACAGGCCTGGAGTTTCATCATTCACTCACTACAGGCCTGGAGTTTCATCATTCACTCACTACAGGCCTGGACTTTCATCATTCACTCACAACAGGCCTGGAGTCACATCATGCACTCACTACAGGCCTGAAATTTCATCATTCACTCACTACAGGCCTGGAGTTTCATCATCCATCACTACAGCCCTGGATTTTCATCATTCACTCACTACAGGCCAGGAGTTTCATCATTTACTCACTCCAGGCCTCGAGTTTCATCATTCAATCACTACAGGCCTGGAGTTTCATGATTCACTCACTACACGCCTGGAGTTTCATCATTCACTCACTACACGCCTGGAGTTTCAGCATTCACTCACTACAGGCCTGGAGTTTCATCATTCACTCACTACAGGTTTGGATTTTCAGCCATTCACTCACTAAAGGCCTGGAGTTTCATTATTCACTCTCTACAGGCCTGGAATTTCATCATTCACTGACTACAGGCCTGGAGTTACATCATTAACTCACTACAGGCCTGGAGTTTCATCATTCACTCACTACAGGACTGGAGTTTCATCATTCTCTCTCTACAGGCCTGGAGTTTCATCATTCACTCACTGCAGGCCTGGAGTTTCATCTTTCACTCACTACAGCGCTGGGGTTTCATCATTCACTCACTACAGGGCTGGAGTTTCATCATTCACTCACTACCGGCCTGGAGTTTCAGCCATTCACTCACTACAGGCCTGGAGTTTCACTCATTCACTCACTTCAGGCCTGGAGTTTCATCATTCACTCACTTCAGGCCTGGAGTTTCATCATTCACTCACAACAGTCCTGGAGTTTCATCATTCACACACTGCACGCCTGGAGTTTCATCATTCGCTCATTACAGGCCTGGAGTTTCATCATTCACTCACTACAGGCCTGGAGTTTTATCATTCACTCACTGCAGGCCTGGAGTTTCATCATTCACTCACTACAGGCCTGGAGTTTCATCATTCACTCACTACAGGCCTGGAGTTTCACTCATTCACTCTCTACAGGCCTGGAGTTTCATCATTCACTCACTACAGGCCTGGAATTTCATCATTAACTCACTACAGGCCTGGAGTTTCATCACTCACTCACTACAGGCCTGGAGTTTCACTCATTCACTCACTACAGGCCTGGAGTTTCAGCATTCACTCACTACAGGCCTGGAGTTTCATCATTCACACACTACAGGCCTGGAGTTTCATCATTCACTCTCTACAGGCCTGGAGTTACATCATTCCTCATTACAGGCCCGGAGTTTCATCATTCACTCACTACTGGCCTGGAGTTTCATCATTCACTCAGTACAGGCCTGGCGTTTTATCATTCACTCTCTACATGCCTGGAGATTCATCATTCACACACTACAGGCCTGGAGTTTCATCATTCACTCTCTAAAGGCCTGTAGTTACATCATTCCTCATTACAGGCCCGGAGTTTCACCATTCACTCACTACAGGCCTGGAGTTTCATCATTCACTCACTACAGGACTGGCGTTTCATCATTCACTCTCTACAGGCCTGGAGATTCATCATTCACTTACTACAGGCCTGGAGTTTCATCATTCACTCACTACAGGCCTGGAGTTTTATCATTCACTCACTACAGGCCTGGATTTTCATCATTCACTCACTAGAGGCCTGGAGTTTCATCATTTACTCACTACAGGCCTCGGGTTTCATCATTCACTCACTACAGGCCTGGAGATTCATCATTCACTCACGACACGCCTGGAGTTTCATCATTCACTCACTACAGGCCTGGATTTACATCATTCACTCACTACAGGCCTGGAGTTTCATCATTCACTTACTACTGGCCTGGAGTTTCATCATTCACTCACTGCAGGCCTGGAGTTTCATCATTCACTCACAACAGGCCTGGAGTTACATCATGCACTCACTACAGGCCTGGAGTTTCATCATTCACTCACTACAGGCCTGGAGTTTCATCATTCACTCACTACAGGCCTGGACTTTCATCATTCACTCACAACAGGCCTGGAGTTACATCATGCACTCACTACAAGCCTGGAGTTTCATCATCCATCACTACAGCCCTGGATTTTCATCATTCACTCACTACAGGCCAGGAGTTTCATCATTTACTCACTCCAGGCCTCGAGTTTCATCATTCAATCACTACAGGCCTGGAGTTTCATGATTCACTCACTACACGCCTGGAGTTTCATCATTCACTCACTACACGCCTGGAGTTTCATCATTCACACACTACAGGCGTGGAGTTTCTTCCATTCACACACTACAGTCCTGGAGCTTCATCATTAACTCACTACAGGCCTGGAGTTTCATCATTCACGCAATACAGCCATTGGGTTTCATCATTCACTCACTACAGGCCTGGAGTTTCATCAGTTACTCACTACAGGCCTGGAGTTTCATCATTCATTCACTACAGGCCTGGAGTTTCATCATTCACTCTCTACTGGCCTGGAGGTTCGTCATTCACTCTCTACAGGCCTGGAGTTTCATGATTCTCACACTACAGGCCTGGACTTTCATCATTCACTCACTACAGGCCTGGGGTTTCACCCATTCACTCACTACAGCCCTGCGGTTTCAGCACTTCACTCATTACAGGCCTGGAGTTTCATCATTCACTCACTACGGGCATGAAGTTTCATCATTCACACACTACAGGCCTGGAGTTTCATCATTCACTCACTACAGGCCTGGAGTTTCATCATTCACTCACTACAGGCCTGGAGTTTCACTCATTCACTCTCTACAGGCCTGGAGTTTCATCATTCACTCACTACAGGCCTGGAGTTTCATCATTAACTCACTACAGGCCTGGAGTTTCATCATTCACTCACTACAGGCCTGGAGTTTCACTCATTCACTCACTACAGGCCTGGAGTTTCAGCATTCACTCACTACAGGCCTGGAGTTTCATCATTCACACACTACAGGCCTGGAGTTTCATCATTCACTCTCTACAGGCCTGGAGTTACATCATTCCTCATTACAGGCCCGGAGTTTCATCATTCACTCACTACTGGCCTGGAGTTTCATCATTCACTCACTACAGGCCTGGCGTTTTATCATTCACTCTCTACAGGCCTGGAGATTCATCATTCACACACTACAGGCCTGGAGTTTCATCATTCACTCTCTACAGGCCTGTAGTTACATCATTCCTCATTACAGGCCCGGAGTTTCACCATTCACTCACTACAGGCCTGGAGTTTCATCATTCACTCACTACAGGACTGGCGTTTCATCATTCACTCTCTACAGGCCTGGAGATTCATCATTCACTTACTACAGGCCTGGAGTTTCATCATTCACTCACGACAGGCCTGGAGTTTCATCATTTACTCACTACAGGCCTGGAGTTTCATCATTCACTCACTACAGGCCTGGAGTTTCATCATTTACTCACTACAGGCCTCGGGTTTCATCATTCACTCACTACAGGCCTGGAGTTTCATCATTCACTCACTACAGGCCTGGATTTACATCATTCACTCACTACACGCCTGGAGTTTCAGCATTCACTCACTACAGGCCTGGAGTTTCATCATTCACTCACTACAGGTTTGGATTTTCAGCCATTCACTCACTAAAGGCCTGGAGTTTCATTATTCACTCTCTACAGGCCTGGAATTTCATCATTCACTGACTACAGGCCTGGAGTTACATCATTAACTCACTACAGGCCTGGAGTTTCATCATTCACTCACTACAGGACTGGAGTTTCATCATTCTCTCTCTACAGGCCTGGAGTTTCATCATTCACTCACTGCAGGCCTGGAGTTTCATCTTTCACTCACTACAGCGCTGGGGTTTCATCATTCACTCACTACAGGGCTGGAGTTTCATCATTCACTCACTACCGGCCTGGAGTTTCAGCCATTCACTCACTACAGGCCTGGAGTTTCACTCATTCACTCACTTCAGGCCTGGAGTTTCATCATTCACTCACTTCAGGCCTGGAGTTTCATCATTCACTCACAACAGTCCTGGAGTTTCATCATTCACACACTGCACGCCTGGAGTTTCATCATTCGCTCATTACAGGCCTGGAGTTTCATCATTCACTCACTACAGGCCTGGAGTTTTATCATTCACTCACTGCAGGCCTGGAGTTTCATCATTCACTCACTACAGGCCTGGAGTTTCATCATTCACTCACTACAGGCCTGGAGTTTCACTCATTCACTCTCTACAGGCCTGGAGTTTCATCATTCACTCACTACAGGCCTGGAATTTCATCATTAACTCACTACAGGCCTGGAGTTTCATCACTCACTCACTACAGGCCTGGAGTTTCACTCATTCACTCACTACAGGCCTGGAGTTTCAGCATTCACTCACTACAGGCCTGGAGTTTCATCATTCACACACTACAGGCCTGGAGTTTCATCATTCACTCTCTACAGGCCTGGAGTTACATCATTCCTCATTACAGGCCCGGAGTTTCATCATTCACTCACTACTGGCCTGGAGTTTCATCATTCACTCAGTACAGGCCTGGCGTTTTATCATTCACTCTCTACATGCCTGGAGATTCATCATTCACACACTACAGGCCTGGAGTTTCATCATTCACTCTCTAAAGGCCTGTAGTTACATCATTCCTCATTACAGGCCCGGAGTTTCACCATTCACTCACTACAGGCCTGGAGTTTCATCATTCACTCACTACAGGACTGGCGTTTCATCATTCACTCTCTACAGGCCTGGAGATTCATCATTCACTTACTACAGGCCTGGAGTTTCATCATTCACTCACTACAGGCCTGGAGTTTTATCATTCACTCACTACAGGCCTGGATTTTCATCATTCACTCACTAGAGGCCTGGAGTTTCATCATTTACTCACTACAGGCCTCGGGTTTCATCATTCACTCACTACAGGCCTGGAGATTCATCATTCACTCACGACACGCCTGGAGTTTCATCATTCACTCACTACAGGCCTGGATTTACATCATTCACTCACTACAGGCCTGGAGTTTCATCATTCACTTACTACTGGCCTGGAGTTTCATCATTCACTCACTGCAGGCCTGGAGTTTCATCATTCACTCACAACAGGCCTGGAGTTACATCATGCACTCACTACAGGCCTGGAGTTTCATCATTCACTCACTACAGGCCTGGAGTTTCATCATTCACTCACTACAGGCCTGGACTTTCATCATTCACTCACAACAGGCCTGGAGTTACATCATGCACTCACTACAAGCCTGGAGTTTCATCATCCATCACTACAGCCCTGGATTTTCATCATTCACTCACTACAGGCCAGGAGTTTCATCATTTACTCACTCCAGGCCTCGAGTTTCATCATTCAATCACTACAGGCCTGGAGTTTCATGATTCACTCACTACACGCCTGGAGTTTCATCATTCACTCACTACACGCCTGGAGTTTCATCATTCACACACTACAGGCGTGGAGTTTCTTCCATTCACACACTACAGTCCTGGAGCTTCATCATTAACTCACTACAGGCCTGGAGTTTCATCATTCACGCAATACAGCCATTGGGTCTCATCATTCACTCACTACAGGCCTGGAGTTTCATCAGTTACTCACTACAGGCCTGGAGTTTCATCATTCATTCACTACAGGCCTGGAGTTTCATCATTCACTCTCTACTGGCCTGGAGGTTCGTCATTCACTCTCTACAGGCCTGGAGTTTCATGATTCTCACACTACAGGCCTGGACTTTCATCATTCACTCACTACAGGCCTGGGGTTTCACCCATTCACTCACTACAGCCCTGCGGTTTCAGCACTTCACTCATTACAGGCCTGGAGTTTCATCATTCACTCACTACGGGCATGAAGTTTCATCATTCACACACTACAGGCCTGGAGTTTCATCATTCACTCACTACAGGCCTGGAGTTTCATCATTCACTCACTACAGGCCTGGAGTTTCACTCATTCACTCTCTACAGGCCTGGAGTTTCATCATTCACTCACTACAGGCCTGGAGTTTCATCATTAACTCACTACAGGCCTGGAGTTTCATCATTCACTCACTACAGGCCTGGAGTTTCACTCATTCACTCACTACAGGCCTGGAGTTTCAGCATTCACTCACTACAGGCCTGGAGTTTCATCATTCACACACTACAGGCCTGGAGTTTCATCATTCACTCTCTACAGGCCTGGAGTTACATCATTCCTCATTACAGGCCCGGAGTTTCATCATTCACTCACTACTGGCCTGGAGTTTCATCATTCACTCACTACAGGCCTGGCGTTTTATCATTCACTCTCTACAGGCCTGGAGATTCATCATTCACACACTACAGGCCTGGAGTTTCATCATTCACTCTCTACAGGCCTGTAGTTACATCATTCCTCATTACAGGCCCGGAGTTTCACCATTCACTCACTACAGGCCTGGAGTTTCATCATTCACTCACTACAGGACTGGCGTTTCATCATTCACTCTCTACAGGCCTGGAGATTCATCATTCACTTACTACAGGCCTGGAGTTTCATCATTCACTCACGACAGGCCTGGAGTTTCATCATTTACTCACTACAGGCCTGGAGTTTCATCATTCACTCACTACAGGCCTGGAGTTTCATCATTTACTCACTACAGGCCTCGGGTTTCATCATTCACTCACTACAGGCCTGGAGTTTCATCATTCACTCACTACAGGCCTGGATTTACATCATTCACTCACTACAGGCCTGGGGTTTCAGCTTTTCACTCACTACAGGCCTGGAGTTTCATCATTCACTCACTACTGGCCTGGAGTTTCATCATTCACTCACTGGAGGCCTGGAGTTTCATCATTCACTCACAACAGGCCTGGAGTTACATCATGCACTCACTACAGGCCTGGAGTTTCATCATTCACTCACTACAGGCCTGGAATTTCATCATTCACTCACTACAGGCCTGGACTTTCATCATTCACTCACAACAGGCCTGGAGTCACATCATGCACTCACTACAGGCCTGAAGTTTCATCATTCACTCACTACAGGCCTGGAGTTTCATCATCCATCACTACAGCCCTGGATTTTCATCATTCACTCACTACAGGCCAGGAGTTTCATCATTTACTCACTCCAGGCCTCGAGTTTCATCATTCAATCACTACAGGCCTGGAGTTTCATCATTCACTCACTACACGCCTGGAGTTTCATCATTCACTCACTACACGCCTGGAGTTTCAGCATTCACTCACTACAGGCCTGGAGTTTCATCATTCACTCACTACAGGTTTGGATTTTCAGCCATTCACTCACTACAGGCCTGGAGTTTCATTATTCACTCTCTACAGGCCTGGAGTTTCATCATTCACTGACTACAGGACTGGAGTTTCATCATTCACTCATTACAGGCCTGGAGTTTCATCATTCACTCACTACAGGACTGGAGTTTCATCATTCTCTCTCTACAGGCCTGGAGTTTCATCATTCACTCACTGCAGGCCTGGAATTTCATCTTTCACTCACTACAGCGCTGGAGTTTCATCATTCACTCACTACAGGGCTGGAGTTTCATCATTCACTCACTACCGGCCTGGAGTTTCAGCCATTCACTCACTACAGGCCTGGAGTTTCACTCATTCACTCACTTCAGGCCTGGAGTTTCATCATTCACTCACTTCAGGCCTGGAGTTTCATCATTCACTCACAACAGTCCTGGAGTTTCATCATTCACACACTGCAGTTCTGGAGTTTCATCATTCGCTCATTACAGGCCTGGAGTTTCATCATTCACTCACTACAGGCCTGGAGTTTTATCATTCACTCACTACAGGCCTGGAGTTTCAGCATTCACTCACTACAGGCCTGGAGTTTCATCATTCACTCACTACAGGTCTGGAGTTTCATCATTCACTCACTACAGTGCTGGAGTTTCATCATTCACTCACTACCGGCCTGGAGTTTCACTCATACACTCACTTCAGGCCTCGAGTTTCATCATTCACTCACAACAGGCCTGGAGTTTCATCATTCACACACTGCACGCCTGGAGTTTCATGATTCGCTCATTACAGGCCCGAAGATTCCACATTAACATACTACAGGCCTGGAATTTTATCATTCGCTCACTTCAGGCCTGGAGTTTCATCATTCACTCACTATAGGCCTGGAGTATCATCATTCACTCACTACAGGCCTGGAGTTTGCATAATTCACACACTTCAGGTCCGGAGTTTCATCATGCACTCACTGCACGTCTAGACTTTCATCATTCACACACTACAGGCCTGGAGATTCATCATTCACTCACTACAGGCCTGTAGTTTCATCATTCACACACTGCAGGCCTGGAGTTTCATCCATTCTCACACTACAGGCCTGGAGTTACATCATTCACGCACTGCAGGCCTGGAGTTTCATCATCCATCACTACAGCCCTGGATTTTCATCATTCACTCACTACAGGCCAGGGGTTTCATCATTCAATCACTGCAGGCCTGGTGTTTCATGATTCACACACTACACGCCTGGAGTTTTATCATTCACTCACTACACGCTTGGAGTTTCATCATTCACTCACTGCAGGCCTGGAGTTTCAGCCATTCACTCACTACAGGTTTGGATTTTCAGCCATTCACTCACTACAGGCCTGGAGTTTCATTATTTACTCACTACAGGCCTGGAGTTTCATCATTCTCTGACTACAGGCCTGGAGTTTCATCATTCACTCATTACAGGCCTGGAGTTTCATCATTAACTCACTACAGGCCTGGAGTTTCATCATTCACTGACTACAGGACTGGAGTTTCATCATTCTCTCTCTACAGGCCTGGACTTCCATCATTCACTCACTACAGGCCTGGAGTTTCATCATTCACACACTGCACGCCTGGAGTTTCATGATTCGCTCATTACAGGCCCGAAGATTCCACATTAACATACTACAGGCCTGGAATTTTATCATTCACTCACTTCAGCCCTGGATTTTCATCATACACTCACTATAGGCCTGGAGTATCATCTTTCACTCACTACAGGCCTGGAGTTTGCATAATTCACACACTTCAGGCCTGGAGTTTCATCATGCACTCACTGCACGTCTGGAGTTTCATCATTCACACACTACAGGCCTGGAGATTCATCATTCACTCACTACAGGCCTGTAGTTTCATCATTCACACACTACAGGCCTGGAGCTTCATCATTCACACACTGCAGGCCTGGAGTTTCATCCATTCTCACACTACAGGCCTGGAGTTACATCATTCACTCACTGCAGGCCTGGAGTTTCATCATCCATCACTACAGCCCTGGATTTTCATCATTCACTCACTACAGGCCAGGGGTTTCATCATTCAATCACTACAGGCCTGGAGTTTCATGATTCACACACTACACGCCTGGAGTTTTATCATTCACTCATTACACACCTGGAGTTTCATCATTCACTCACTGCAAGCCTGGAGTTTCAGCCATTCACTCACTACAGGTTTGGATTTTCAGCCATTCACTCACTACAGGCCTGGAGTTTCATTATTTACTCACTGCAGGCCTGGAGTTTCATCATTCCCTGACTACAGGCCTGGAGTTTCATCATTCACTCATTACAGGCCTGGAGTTTCATCATTAACTCACTACAGGCCTGGAGTTTCATCATTCACTGACTACAGGCCCGAAGTTTCCACATTAACATACTCCAGGCCTGGAGTTTTATTATTCACTCACTACAGGCCTGGAGTTTCATCATTCACTCACTACAGGCCTGGAGTTTCATCATTCACTCACTACAGTCCTGGAGTTTCATCATTCACTCACTACAGGCCTGGAGTATCATCATTCACTCTCTACAGGCCTGGAGTTTCATAATTCACAAACTACAGGCCTGGAGATTCATCATGCACTCACTGCAGGCCTGGAGTATCAGCATTCACACACTACAGTCCTGGAGATTCATCATTCACTCACTATAGTCATGGAGTTTCATCATTCACACACTACAGGCGTCGAGTTTCATCCATTCACACACTACAGTCCTGGAGCTTCATCATTAACTCACTACAGGCCTTGAGTTTCATCATTCACGTAATACAGGCATTGGGTTTCATCATTCACTCACTACAGGCCTGGAGTTTCATCAGTTACTCACTACAGGCCTGGAGTTTCATCATTCACTCACTACAGGCCTGGACTTTCATTATTCACTCTCTACAGGCCTGGAGGTTCGTCATTCACTCTCTACAGGCCTGGAGTTTCATGATTCTCACACTACAGGCCTGGACTTTCATCATTCACTCACTACAGGCCTGGGGTTTCAGCCATTCACTCACTACAGCCCTGCGGTTTCAGCTCTTCACTCATTACAGGCCTGGAGATTCATCATTCACTCACTACGGGCATGGAGTTTCATCATTCACACACTACAGGCCTGGAGTTTCATCATTCACTCACTACAGGCCTGGAGTTTCATCATTCAATCACTACAGGCCTGGAGTTTCACTCATTCACTCTCTACAGGCCTGGAGTTTCATCATTCACTCACTACAGGCCTGGAGTTTCATCATTAACTCACTACAGGCCTGGAGTTTCATCATTCACTCACTACAGGCCTGGAGTTTCACTCATTCACTCACTACAGGCCTGGAGTTTCATCATTCACTCACTACAGGCCTGGAGTTTCATCATTCACACACTACAGGCCTGGAGTTTCATCATTCACTCTCTACAGGCCTGGAGTTACATCATTCCTCATTACAGGCCCGGAGTTTCATCATTCACTCACTACATGCCTGGTGTTTTATCATTCACTCTCTACAGGCCTGGAGATTCATCATTCACACACTACAGGCCTGGAGTTTCATCATTCACTCTCTACAGGCCTGTAGTTACATCATTCCTCATTACAGGCCCGGAGTTTCACCATTCACTCACTACAGGACTGGAGTTTCATCATTAACTCACTACAGGCCTCGGGTTTCATCATTCACTCACTACAGGCATGGAGTTTCATCATTAACTCACTACAGGCCTGGAGTTTCATCATTCAGTCACTACAGGCCTGGATTTACATCATTCACTCACTACAGGCCTGGGGTTTCAGCTTTTCACTTACTACTGGCCTGGAGTTTCATCATTCACTCACTGCAGGCCTGGAGTTTCATCATTCACTCACTACAGGCCTGGAATTTCATCATTCACTCACAACAGGCCTGGAGTTACATCATGCACTCACTACAGGCCTGGAGTTTCATCATTCACTCACTACAGGCCTGGAGTTTCATCATCCATCACTACAGCCCTGGATTTTCATCATTCACTCACTACAGGCCAGGAGTTTCATCATTTACTCACTCCAGGCCTCGAGTTTCATCATTCAATCACTACAGGCCTGGAGTTTCATGATTCACTCACTACACGCCTGGAGTTTCATCATTCACTCACTACACGCCTGGAGTTTCAGCATTCACTCACTACAGGCCTGGAGTTTCTTCATTCACTCACTACAGGCCTGGAGTTTCATCATTAACTCACTACAGGCCTGGAGTTTCATCATTCACTCACTACAGGCCTCGGGTTTCATCATTCACTCATGACACGCCTGGAGTTTCATCATTCAGTCACTACAGGCCTGGATTTACATCATTCACTCACTACAGGCCTGGGGTTTCAGCTTTTCACTCACTACAGGCCTGGAGTTTCATCATTCACTTACTACTGGCCTGGAGTTTCATCATTCACTCACTGCAGGCCTGGAGTTTCATCATTCACTCACAACAGGCCTGGAGTTACATCATGCACTCACTACAGGCCTGGAGTTTCATCATTCACTCACTACAGGCCTGGAGTTTCATCATTCACTCACTACAGGCCTGGACTTTCATCATTCACTCACAACAGGCCTGGAGTTACATCATGCACTCACTACAGGCCTGGAGTTTCATCTTTCACTCACTACAGCCCTGGATTTTCATCATTCACTCACTACAGGCCAGGAGTTTCATCATTCACTCACTACAGCCCTGGATTTTCATCATTCACTCACTACAGGCCAGGAGTTTCATCATTCACTCACTACAGCCCTGGATTTTCATCATTCACTCACTACAGGCCTGGAGTTTCATCATTCACTCACTACAGGCCTGGACTTTCATTATTCACTCACAACAGGCCTGGAGTTACATCATGCACTCACTACAGGCCTGGAGTTTCATCATTCACTCACTACAGCCCTGGATTTTCATCATTCACTCACTCCAGGCCTCGAGTTTCATCATTCAATCACTACACGCCTGGAGTTTCACTCATTCACTCTCTACAGGCCTGGAGTTTCATCATTCACTCACTACAGGCCTGGAGTTTCATCATTAACTCACTACAGGCCTGGAGTTTCATCATTCACTCACTACAGGCCTGGAGTTTCACTCATTCACTCACTACAGGCCTGGAGTTTCATCATTCACTCACTACAGGCCTGGAGTTTCATCATTCACACACTACAGGCCTGGAGTTTCATCATTCACTCTCTACAGGCCTGGAGTTACATCATTCCTCATTACAGGCCCGGAGTTTCATCATTCACTCACTACAGGCCTGGCGTTTTATCATTCACTCTCTACAGGCCTGGAGATTCATCATTCACACACTACAGGCCTTGAGTTTCATCATTCACTCTCTACAGGCCTGTAGTTACATCATTCCTCATTACAGGCCCGGAGTTTCACCATTCACTCACTACAGGCCTGGAGTTTCATCATTAACTCACTACAGGCCTCGGGTTTCATCATTCACTCACTACAGGCCTGGAGTTTCATCATTAACTCACTACAGGCCTGGAGTTTCATCATTCAGTCACTACAGGCCTGGATTTACATCATTCACTCACTACAGGCCTGGGGTTTCAGCTTTTCACTCACAACAGGCCTGGAGTTTCATCATTCACTTACTACTGGCCTGGAGTTTCATCATTCACTCACTGCAGGCCTGGAGTTTCATCATTCACTCACAACAGGCCTGGAGTTACATCATGCACTCACTACAGGCCTGGAGTTTCATCATTCACTCACTACAGGCCTGGAGTTTCATCATTCACTCACTACAGGCCTGGAATTTCATCATTCACTCACAACAGGCCTGGAGTTACATCATGCACTCACTACAGGCCTGGAGTTTCATCATTCACTTACTACAGGCCTGGAGTTTCATCATCCATCACTACAGCCCTGGATTTTCATCATTCACTCACTACAGGCCTCGAGTTTCATCATTCAATCACTACAGGCCTGGAGTTTCATGATTCACTCACTACACGCCTGGAGTTTCATCATTCACTCACTACACGCCTGGAGTTTCAGCATTCACTCACTACAGGCCTCGGGTTTCATCATTCACTCACTACAGGCCTGGAGTTTCATCATTAACTCACTACAGGCCTCGGGTTTCATCATTCACTCATGACACGCCTGGAGTTTCATCATTCAGTCACTACAGGCCTGGATTTACATCATTCACTCACTACAGGCCTGGGGTTTCAGCTTTTCACTCACTACAGGCCTGGAGTTTCATCATTCACTTACTACTGGCCTGGAGTTTCATCATTCACTCACTGCAGGCCTGGAGTTTCATCATTCACTCACAACAGGCCTGGAGTTACATCATGCACTCACTACAGGCCTGGAGTTTCATCATTCACTCACTACAGGCCTGGAGTTTCATCATTCACTCACTACAGGCCTGGACTTTCATCATTCACTCACAACAGGCCTGGAGTTACATCACGCACTCACTACAGGCCTGGAGTTTCATCATTCACTCACTACAGCCCTGGATTTTCATCATTCACTCACTACAGGCCAGGAGTTTCATCATTCACTCACTACAGCCCTGGATTTTCATCATTCACTCACTACAGGCCAGGAGTTTCATCATTCACTCACTACAGCCCTGGATTTTCATCATTCACTCACTACAGGCCTGGAGTTTCATCATTCACTCACTACAGGCCTGGACTTTGATTATTCACTCACAA